>VYZM01003417.1:749127-907911 GCA_013398915.1 Dromas ardeola
GGGGGGGGAGGGAAATGTATCAAAACACTCAGTGAAAAGCCTTGCATTTCATCTGGTTTTGTGTTGAAATTGCATGGTGCTATGAAGTTTGCATGATACAGAGGAATAAAAGAATTATTTGAACCTGGGCCCAGGTTTGCTTTGAAATGTTCATGAACCATAGCAAAACTTTCAACTGATGTAAAGTGAGATTCAAGTTTGTAATGAAACCAGGCCATTTTACATGGATTCAGTTTTCATAATGCAGGTCTCTTACAGCTGTACTCTCAAAGGAACATATTCCTATCTCAAGATGGGATTTACATATTGTATGTAACTCCTCACATATCCCAGCAAGATTATTACTTTCTTATATAGCCGTAAATCCTAGAGCTTTATGTTATGTCAAGGGAACGGATAATCAGCTCGCTAAGGGCCAAATCCTACCCCCTGAACAGGCATGTCAAGGCCCAAGAGGTAAAAGAAACCCTATTCTTTGAGGAGATAGATTAGCAAGGCACACCCTCCTCAGCGGCACAGAAGATGCTCCATTCACACCGGTGTGCCAGGGTCTCCGAGCAAGGATGCGGTCCAGCCCTGACAGCCACGTACAGAGCAGCACAGGAATCAGCAGCCCTGCACCAAACGGATCAGGGACAAGTTAGGTCACATCAATCATGTCCTGACACACATTATTCTTTTCCCTAGAAGCATTCCTGCAACTTAAATTCAGAGAATATTGGCCAGCTCACATGGACAGTGTTAAACTATAGAGAGGATAAACAAAAAGCATCAGGTTCTGAACTTAAGTGCTACTCCCTAGCATCAAGCTGGGGGGAAAAGTGAAAGCAGAGTAAAAAACTATAGCTCTGCACCATATTTAATTTTAAGGAAACCAGAGTGGGGTTTTTTTTCAGAATCTGAATATTCTTTACTGCAGCTTTCCTAACAGCAACAGCCTGAAGAACCCCATTCTCTGTATACATACCACCAACACTCCCCATTATCTGCCTGCTTAATTCCCATAATTTAGGATACTTCCTGCCCTGACGTGCACCTATGTGCAAAGTGTGATGTATTGACACACCAAGAAAAAAGTGGAACTACAGAATCACAGCATTTCCTAAGGACCATCAATCTGGAGAATGAAGTGAGCCAGGAAAAATGCCCAGTTTCAAAGGCCAAGAGCAAACAAGAAATTTCCCTTCTCAACAGCAGCCCTCACGTAAGGCTGGCTTGTGTGTACTCAACCTAAACACTGCCCACATCAGACAAGCACCGGAGAGCAGGACATCGCCTTGCTCAGGTCTGATCTCTAACACTGGACCCAGCTTCCTTCCTCTCTCTGTCTCCCTGCCAAGCCAAAGCCCACCCAACACACCCCTTTTATGCTCTGCGTGGAGGGGTGTGTATAGGAAGCAATTAACTCCCCACAGCTGGCCTAATTCCTACAGGATGGAGAGACAACTGTGGTCCCTTTTCGAGCCTGCTTAAGGATTAACCTCTTCTTTGCTGGTGTCTCAGGGGGGGTTTGGGCACCCTTGCAGACAGCGTGTTAGGGTACAGCTCTGAAGGTGTGTGACAGCTGACTTTCAGGAGTGGTCCCACATCTGAATGACAGAGGGCTATCTGTCTGTAAACAAAATATAACATCAGTAACAGATCAAAACCAGAGTTCTGTGTTTAGATTCATTATTATAGATCTGGTTCAAGCAAGTATAATCATGTCCTGTAGAGATTAGCCAAAAGCATAGCAAAGGAAGTCAGAACCACACAGTAAAATCTTATTTCATTCATGCAAGTGATTAATGTATAATTGAATGATAATATTACAAATAATAATACATGGCACTTATATAGCACCTGCCATCTGAGGATCTCAGCACTTTGCAAACAGCTACAAAATCTCACACATGCTAACAACATGGCTTATGATCTTTTCAGCCTAACCTTTCAAAACTTTACATGCCATATGAGCGTGTTAAAACCAGGAAATGAATATGCCTGTGACTTCACAGAATTAGACATGCTTTTAGCTCTAAATCTGGTGCAAATATGTGCCCACCCTACGTGAATCTGGCCCCAGAGTGGCTACAGTTAGGATATTATTGGAGTGAGGTATATGTGTGTGTATGTGTGCGTACATTTTTAATTACTATCTGAGTTTTCATTCATTTAGGGTGTGTCTTGGTTCAAGGAAAGGGAAAGAAGTTGTAGCGCCAGAAGTCATCTTTACCTTATGCTGCCTGAGAGAGAAAAAGCAGCAGTACAGCTCTCAAAGTGGAGCTCCTGAGATACCAAAAAAAAAAAAGAGCTTGGCCAGGTTAGACAGAAGATTCATTAATGTGCCCTTGATGCAGTCTCTACCACAGGTGCTCACATAAAGCCCAGCCAGATGTAAAATCTAGATCAGAAGTTAAATTTCCTCCTGCAGGTATGCTGGCAAAGGCACTTGGTGCAGAGCCCCACACATGTACACCTGATTGGTGACTGTGAGGAGTGGTGGGTGAATGGTGAAGGTACATAAAATAAAGATTAACAGATTCAACCCATGTGCTTGGCAGATATATTAAAGTGTGCAGATTGTCATTATGTGCAGAGTTTGGAGAATGCAACAGCAATTCCTGTCAAGAGGCACCAAGAATTAAATGGGCCAGACCTGGTCCCCAGCTTCTCATATGGCCTTAAGAACGTGCAGTGACTGAAGAGGGACAGTGGTGGCTTATGGATCTGGCCAGCTTAGGAACCTGGGAGGTTGGGATCTATCTGCAAGTATGGCCGGTGATCAACTGTGTCACCCCAGATAAATAATTTCTCTCCATATTTCTGGTTTCTTTCCACTTCAGGGTAAACTTTCTCCCCTTTTTAAAATCAAGTAGGATTTTTTAAGGTATTAAGTTCCATTAAGAGGCAGTTTCTAATGGTCTAGTGGTCTCTGTGATACAAGGAGACCCAGGTAACATGAGCACAATGGTTCTCCATTAATCTCTTGTTCTTGACAAAACCAGTATTATTGATTGGGTACGACAACAGATGAGGCCTCAAAAAACTACTCTAATTTTAATATACCTTAATTTCAATAATATGAAGTACGACTGAGCACAGTAACCCATTAATCGAAGATTTTTGTCTTCATATATATATATATCTATCTCAATAGGAAGTTCTTTTAAGAATAAGAGGACACATTTCCTCTTCTTCCCTCTCTCCTTTCCTTCCTTCCTTCCTTGCTTCCTTCCGTCCTTCCGTCCTTCCGTCCTTCTTCCTCAGAACTGTTCTTTCCCATCTTTGTTCTATAGACATTTAATCCTGTTCATTCTAAACTCTTGAGTGAAAAATCGATCTAAAGTACCTATTGCTCTAAGTCAGCCTATCCAATCAGGGACCAGAAATAAAACCAGGTGAACAGTCACACACAAGGAATAACTTAAAGTAAATAATCATAGTGTTCAAATTACAGATAATTCATAGGGTACAGTTTGCTCACAAAAATAATTCAGCAGACAATTACAAATAATGAACTAATTTGGGAAAATCGCAATCAGCTTGTATGCATTACATTTACAGAAGAGCTGAATTTGCTGGATGAATTATTTGTTATGAAGAGTTCAACCAGCTCCAGTATTTACTTCATAGAGTAGCTAAATACAAAGAGCACACAGTGTAAACCACTGCAGAATGGGAATATTTACATATTATCTATGTTCGAAGTGCGCAATGGAAGTTGGAGAGAATACACAGCTAAAAAGGCATGCTAATCGCCCTGGAAATCATAATGTAAAATTAGCATGCAATAGATACTAAATGGCAAGCAAATAAATGCAGACATGTGACCAAACTGGGTCAGAAAATTCCAGATCAGTATCGTCCTAACTCACTGATAGCATTCATCTCATGGGTAGGGGAATGCAATCATGTAGTTACTGTTGTTGCAGGGCACAGACCAAAAATTTCAAACTCATTTGACTTACACACACACACAAGCTTCCTAATTTCTATCCCATAGAGACTGACTGACGTTACCGGGTTCATACTAGAATCTGATGGAGTGTGAGGTGTTTGGAGCTGATTATGCAAAAATCTGTGAGCCATCTTGAAATTTTGAGCCCAAATTAGCAAAACTGGAATATAATTGAATTACATGGTAATTGCATTTAGTTTTGGTTCTTCCTGAAGACAAAGCAAGAAATGGAGCAGGATACACAGGCACTGGAAGGAACTTAGATTTAATCCTCTGTTCTGGGCTAATCTCTCCATGCTGCATTTTGGGATCTTTCTTTGCAGGAGCTCGTCCTGTCTCATCTTAACTATGGGCTTTCAAAGCACACCTTCTACACAAGAACATTCAGTTCTGACCTAGCTCGGGCCAAGTTTTAGACCAGAGGGTATTTATTAGGCAGCTTCACGGTTCTAAACACATTTACACTGTTCAACAGCTTTAAATAAGGAATTTCTCATGAACAATATCTTCTCTCAATTTCACAATCCCTATTATAGACTCTATTTATAATCCCTTGTGGAAAAATATTGTTAAGGCAACATTGAAGAAAGGAGTTTAAAATGAACATATGTTATTTTGGTAAAGTTAATAAATTTTGTCCTTTCTTGTTCTCCTTTTCTACCCTTCTTTGTTTCCCCTGTTTTGGGTCAGACCGAGCCCATATAAAATCAAATAAGGATTTAGGGGTCAGTTTGGGATCGATCCCTTTCTAACAGTGCTGTTCTTACCACGCCAGAATGTCATGTAGTTTCAGTTTTTTTCTCTTTTTGAATGTTGGCCGTCATTTCAGCCTGTGTGCTCTGCTGCACAGAATTCAATATGCAAGTTGCAGAAGTGTCCCGGATTTGGCTTTGACCAGAAAAGTGAGTTTCCTAAGCACCCCGTGTCCCCAGCATTTCTAAGCACTCGTATTCCCTGCTACACCATGTGGCACTGGAATACTCAGTGGCAGCTGAGGCAATAGAAAAATCCTGGGTGAGGCTACATGAAGCTACAAACACCATTTGAAAACTGAAGTTGTCTCGCCACTCTGACCAGAAAGTCTCCACAAACCACTAATAAATGTACTCCAGACCACAGTTGGGGAAAGGCTGAGATAGACAAATCATTTAATAACCAGAACATGCTCTTCATTCACAGTGCTTTCTTTAAAGGGGAATGAAAAAGAGGCACAGTGTTTGACAAAGCATTTCCTTTAGGCAATACAATACTTACTTTTAATTTATAATCCAGTTTACTTGGCCAAAATGACTTTTCCTGCTCATTTTGCTGCTATGTACTTTGCTGGGAGCCAGCTGGTCACCACTTTCTGCCCTAGAGGTAGCTGCTTTTCACTGGTGCTTTATATTGTTGTGAAGTGCTTGGGGATTTACAAGATGGAAGACACTATAAATGTGAGAAATTGTGGAGCTCGTTAAAGTTATTACGAAACTTCCACTTTGTATTAGTCAGATCTTTTCACAGCCACTTTACCACTAAAGTCATCAAAATGTCATCCATCCTTTCAACTAGGAGAGAGGGCTCACTAGATTCATTTAAATGGCATTATCCATCCCAAAATTCTGTACAATTTGGGTGACTAAGGCCTGCACCCAGTTAATTCCCAGTTTTGCAAAAATAAAACAGGCTCACACTCTGCAAATTTCAAACTATCTGGAATTTGAACTCTTCCTAAATGCAATGTTGGTTAAACACAGACAAATGTAACCACCCCATCTCAAAGAACTCAGGTCGTTCAGACAAATCTGTATCTTAATTATCCTCTGCTTGTCTGTAGTTCTTGGATGCGGCAAATCATGAATGAAAAGGAGATTTGATTTACAGCTCAGGACATCATAGACAAAAACAATCATTACAGCACATGCACGTACACAAAATCTTCATCAGCTTAAGTTAGTCCAAATGGTCCGGCAAGGAAACAAAGAATTAACTAATTCATTGTGTGAGCAGCCTGGTCATTAGCAGCTCTACAGAAAGAGCCGGCAGCTTAACTAAAACATTATTGTTGAAGTAAAAAAAAAAAAAAAACACCCCACAATTATGACATTCAATTATTCTATTAAGCAAAATTAACTATTCTTCTTGTTCTTTGAAAAGAGCAAGATAAAGCACAGGATCCAAATAATTAGGTCAGCAGCAATGAATTCTGAAGAAAAGCTGTCTAGACTTCTATATTCGTTTTCAAATTTGAGTGGTTGGGTTTTGTGTGCCTCTGTGATTTTGCGCCTTTGAATTCTCAGAGTGGTCACGTTAATAAGTTTGCCCCGGCAGGTAGAGTGAAGCCTGGATCAAGGTGTGGCATTCTCGCTTTGATGTCGGCTGTCACGCTCGGCTGCCTCTCGATCTCTTTGGCTGCCATCAAGTCTGTTGTCGTGGGAGACCAGGTAAACCAGGGCTGTTCTGCTGTTTGGCACAACTCAAAGGAGAGTCGGTTGAGATATGCTGTGAGGTGTTCTGCTCCTCGCCAGCTAAATATACAAGGAGAACGTAACTCGTAAAAAAAATTTAAATAAAAAGGCATTGGCTCTCACTGGGCCTTTAGCAGAGACTAGGGTATGTTAGTGCAATAGCAACTACTGAGGTCTGTTTGTAAAAGGTCCTGCAAAGGGGAACTATACAATGGAAAGGAAATGGTGGACCAAGATAAATAGTGAGTTGGCAAGTATTTAGAGATTTGGAAGCACAATTCACAAAAAAGTTATAGAGGAAAGGTTGGGGGCGAGCGGGTAGAATAAGGCTTTCTTCAACTGGGAATTTGCTGGACAGGAAACAGTACACTTAAAAAGCAGTATTTTCCCACCTTTTCTATTCCTACAAACACTAGTAACTAACAGCAGTTGTCTGCAAAGCAAGATGCAAAACCGAATGAGCAATTTAAAAGGAAGAATCCAGTACTAGCTTTTCCTTGAGCCCAGGGAGGTCTGTTTCAAAGGGGAGCTCAGTAGGTACAGTCTATTATTTATTAGTGTGACTAATGCGAGGAACTCCCATGGTTCGCACAAGGAAGTTCTTCCCTGCTTATCTCAACATTCTGTAGCATAAAACCTTTCATGCACGTTGTCCTCAAATGTCAAAAATGTTTTCATGTGAAAAAGAGGGTAGAAAAAAAGTGCACTCATCCCAGAAGCTGAGTCATCGCACTGTATTTCTGAGATGATGCTAGGATGTAAACTGTAACTGCTCTCAGCAGCACTGAACACTAAAGATTTTAAAAATTAAACATTTTAATAGAAACGTGAAAGCTTCTGTTTACCGAAGTCTCAATCTGCCGATCTTATTTTCTCGTCTTTACCCAGGTGGGTAAATGATCTCAAACACATGGAAATTTTAAGTGAAAGCTGAATCAATATGGGACCTCTGAATTTGGTCCATTTAATTTTGGACAAAAAATATGACAATGGAAAACCAGCCACTAGCCTCAACCTTTTCTAAAACTGCATACCAGAGCAATGCTTATGCATTTCTTCTGTTCTTTGAAAGTTGTTTCCTTGAGACAAACATAGGGTCAAAAATGGTCTTTCAAGGCCCCCTCAAACTGAAGCTAGTACATTAATACAATGCCAATAGTTTCTGAGGATATGTGGAGGACTATGAGCAGCCACATACAATCCAGACAAGTCGCACTACTGGAAGTCATCTTGCTGCATGGCTTTTTTGACAGCATAATAAACAATACCACTGTCATCACAATAAACCTTACAATTTGAAAACAGGGTTGAGAGCACTGTAAACACCAGTGAATTTATGAATAACTTCAGAGGCTAAACATGGTAAACCAGGAACTGGTTCACCGCCTAACCTCAAGGTCCTGCTCATGGAGGCTTCCTCTTTTCATGGTTGCCTCACACTCCTCCTCATGGCACCTACAGTTTTACATTCTTCTGCTCAGTGGCCCATGCAGCCTGGACTGTCATTTACTCATTTTACGTTCACTCTTTTACAAACACAAATGATTACCTGGAACTGGCCTGGTGGGAGATCACTCAGCCTGAGAGGGGCTGTGTTCTACAACATATGGGAGTGCACCAGTCAGTGCAATCCTGCCATGGTATAGCAAAAACCAGGTTTCCAGACCTTAGAGATGTACGAAGAAACTACAAAGAAGGTATCTGGGGGAAAAAAAGTGTCTCACCAGGAACAGCCTTAAAATGCACTGTTCAAAAGAAAATTATCATTTCAAAGGTGTAGACAATCCATATCTAACATTATGGAGAGAGAATAAGACAGACCATTGACTTAAGAACTGTCTGTCCAGCAGCAGAGGCTTGTAGGAAGTGATCCCATGATTCAGTGTGAGATACGAAGACGTTACAGAGAAACATATATCAGAGCAGCACCAGTTCAGTCGTTTGTTATTTGATGCATATTTGGAGTAAAATGCCAGGAGCTTTTAGGCAAGTTTCAACCACAAGATCTGTGGAGTTATTTCTGTGGTCAGTTCAGTTCCTGAAGTCCATAAGTAATCTTATTTTTACTTTTTTTTTTTTTTTACCCTTGTGGACTGTAAGCGTTCATTATTTTATCAATGTTAACAAAGGAATATATGACTAAAACTTCCAGAGGCATCTAAATGACTTAAGGACAATAAATCCCATTGGCTTTGGATTCTAAGTCAATTAGATGCATTTGAAAATTTTACCTTTTATCTGCATGCTTCATTAGTCAGATTTATTAACCAATCATTTAGGAAGGAAAGGGCCAGAGCAAAAGGATCCCCAAAGTGTAAAATTTACAACACTGCTATCTATCCTCACCAATTGCTCAAGTTTAATTCTCTAATTTAATTCATTAATTAAAGAATATGCTAATTGACTGAAAAACTCAGGCAGAGGTTTCTCTCTGAGCTCTTTCCCGTTGAGAAAAACGGATCCCAGTTCCTAACAAAATACACATATCAAGCATAAGACCATTGAAATTCTTTTCAGATCTGAGCTCCTGTTTAGCACAGGAATACTTCTCCCTGTTGGATATACTTTTTCACCTGAACTTTCTGAAGAAATGGGATTTTCATAGTTTGCATTTCTCATCAGTTCTCTGGCCCTTTGCATTCCATTGTCAGCAAGTTCATTCCAAATATTTCATCCCGAGTTACTTTCCACTCATTTAATTTCACTCGTTTTTCTTGAGCTCTATGCCCTAGTCCTACCAAAAATAATTCCTCAACGTTTTCACCAAGACTGAACCAAATGGACAAAAAGCCTAAAGGACTTAGAAAAGCATCTCTGCAGAGCAGAGTGTTTGTGTTTCACTGCAGTTCCTTTTTTCCATACTGCTGACATCTCTGCAGGTAGCGTTTTTGCCTCTGGGCAATAGGGTCATAGGTTCATAGAACAGCAAAGGGGGAAGGCTGGAGAGCTTCCTTTCCTCTTGGCCCAACACGGCATGTGTGCTATGCACTGTATTTCTCCACTGTTCCCATCTGCTACATAAACATTTAATAGCCCACAACTGTGTTGAAAAGCTGATAAATTCTGACACGTTGGCCCATTTTCTCACTTAAGCCTGCAGTACGAAATAGTACATGGCCTTCTCAGCAGGAGAATGCATTCAGGTCCCATCCCTATTTTTTTCAATGTGTTTTCAACACAAACTCTTTCAGATTCAGAGCTGAATATCTTACAGCAACTATTGACCTCACACCCATGATAAAAAAGAAATCAAAACCCCCAAACAGCATTGGGATTATTGGCCTGTGAATTTTTCTGTCTATTTACAGTAGATCAGAATTAGTAAGAGAGATAGAATGGAGGTTTTATATCATCAATTTAACATTAATTACCTAAATCTCTTTGAGGACATGTAACAAAAAGCCCCCGACATTTGTGTCACAAAGATTATTATAACATATTGCCAAGTCATAACATTGCTGCACTGGTAGATAGAATTCAAATTCAAATCCAGGCTAAAGATGCTACAGCTGTCACCCTTGCCCAGCAAAGCCCTCTTAGGTTCAAAAGTTAGCCGTCCTCCTGCCTGCCTCCACCAAATCAGCTCCTGATCCCTGGAGATTACTAATCCCGACTTCTCTGCACATAGTTGACAGGAAGAATAAAGCTATTGTGCCTTCCTAATAATTCAGGCTAATCACATATTTATAAAAGAAAATTAGGAAGAAGTGATTAACTCCTTCCAGTTCAGCTATTGATAGTATAGAGTTAATAAAGAGGCAGCTGGAATAGCTTTAAAATGTGTTTAAATTTTAACGCACTGTTATAGAATAATAAATGTTTAAATAACTACGTTTTGGATTAGCCTAGTTGCCCAATATTGCACCACCGTCACCAAGGAAACATGGAATGGCATCTTGACAGAGGCTTTCGTTTTGGACACAGAGATTGAACCTGAAAATGCAGCGGTAAGTCATGGCAGGTCCAGTTCAGGTGTCCACCTTTCTGAAGGAAAAGGGTGCAATAACCATCTGAAATACAACATTCACGTATCCAGGATATGAGTGGAATCCCTGCCGGTTAGGAGGGATTTCCATCCTTATTTTTGTGTGTATTATAGTGCTATGAATTTTAGAGTGATTCTGCACCCAGTGCAACACAAAGCAAAGAGATGGCTACTGCTCTTCAGTGCTTGCAGTCCCTAGCAGTTCTGTATTAAAAGAATGCTGGTAGACCTAAAAATGACAAACCAGAAAAGCGTTAAAAAAAGCAGAATGCAGCCAGTCATCTCACCACATCATGGGCTTAGGCAAGAGCTACTCCCCCATCCCTGTGTTCCTGGTATTTCCTGCATTTCCCACGGAAGTACTGGCTCACTCATGACTTTCTCAAGTTCCCATTCGAGGGGAGGCTGAGCAGTGCTCGGTGCCATCAAGGTGTAACAAAGTCACAGACACACAGCACCTTTCAAGACAAAAATCAGTATATCAGCAACTGGGGGCCATGGCCCATAAGGTCCTCTAGGAACAGAGCAGGCAAGGGTATATTTAAAGAGAGAAATGTGCTGGAAGAAAATGAATTACTGAATCCACCCTCATATTGTCCTGTCCCCAACAGCAAGCAATTTAAAACAGTGTTTTCTCTGCAGTAACACTTTTAAAAATAAAGTGATATGCATATTTCTGTTATTGAAACTCTTTACTTTTATCAGGCACCAGACACCATGAGTATTGTCAAAAACTACTAACTTTCAGATACTTCTACGTACACTGACAATCTGTTCAGGCATCCAGGAGAGGAATGGTGAAAACTTTACTAAAGCTTTGAATATTAACCTTTAAGTTCAGTCAAGAATAGCAAGAAAATACAATATTTCTATGGAAATCCAGCTACATTTCAGGCACTTCCTTCCCCTTGACCCAACTCCATTTTTACTGCGGCTTCAAAATGGTTATTTAGGAAAGGGAAAAAGCAGGAAAGACGGACAGCCAAAAAGGACAAACAGCAGGATATCAAAAACCCAAATCCTACTCAGTATTTGTGCTGGTAACGCGGGAGAACTGAGGCTGTGCACGCAAGGTGAGGGACCTATTGGCAAGGGTAGGATGTTTGTATGGGATGAGGGAACTGCAGTTTCAAATCCTTGCTCTGCTTGACTTCATTTTTCACAATGAATATTTAATAAATCTAAGTTCAAACTGATACAGAGCAGGGACCTGAACATAATATTCCACATCCAAGAAAATTTTCAGAATGTCTCCACTTCACACTGGATGAGCAGAAATGTGTTGGTATCTTAAAAAATGTACTGAAATTTCTGGTTTTCAGACAGTCTCATTTCAGAATAAGATTTGCAGCACTCTATTTCATTTTTCCCGTTTTACCACTGGCCAGACTTACAGACCACTTCTCCGGTAGCGTTTAAGAGAGAAACAGGAGCTCTGAGACCCTACAGCTGAATCAGGATATGTTTTATCTGGGAAAACAAGTGCATTCCTAATGAATGCTAAAATCAGAGTGAAGAGAAACAGGTACAGCCCTAATGCATTTTAGCCAGCTGAAGTAAATCTCATTTGTTTACCCTGACCCATTAATGGATTAAAAAATGGTTCAGCACTGTGTTTACCTCTCATTCTGACACTGTCTGAAGAATGGATTGTTTCCTTCATTTTTTTCTTTTTCAGTCATTTCAGAAGTCTGTATGTGAATGTTTTCCTTCTTGTCCTCCTCTCGCTTCTTTTATACGATTCATACTGAATGCTTGTCATCCATCCACTGAGTTGTTTGGTCATAGATATTCCCAAAGAAAATAAAAAAGATTCCAAAATAAAATACTAAAACCAGAAGTTTACAATGACCTCTTAGTATGAAAGAGCAGGAGAAGAAAATGAATGTTGAGGAAAAAATGTCTTGTTTACAAACATTTATCTTCAATTATTAACTATTTATGGAGGGAAATAGCCGCAGATACATGATTGGCAAATTGGCTTATGTTTAAATGATGTGTCTAAAGTTTGACTGAGCACAGAAGTTCATCTTTAAATAAACAAATGGAACCATAATGTTATAGTCATTAAATATAAACAAGCAGTGGTCATGGTACCCGCCTGCCACACTAAAGTTGTGCAGAAGCATCCGAGTTTCCTTAAGCTCTTTCAGTGAACTGTGAAGAGGTTCATACCAAGGAAAGTCACTGAAATGTGTTACGCTCACAGTTTTTCCTTTCATTGCATCTCAGTAGCCAAGTCTGCTGGTGAACTGAAGTTGCTGGGCATGGAAATAAAGGAGCATTTCCTAATGTTGCCAGCACAAATAGGTAACTTGAGCTCTCTCTCCAAATACTTCAGCTTTTCAGCACTGATTGTAGAATCACATTTAATGTACCTCAGATGCAATACCCTCTTTGAGGTGCAGGAGACAGCAGCAGAATCTGGCCGGTGAGCAGGGAGGATTTTTTGGCCGATTTGCCGGGTTTGTATCTGTTGCTGAGCCCATTATTACAGTGCGAACTGCTGGCAACTGTCCGTCTGTCTGGTCCCTGTCTCTCATGGTAGCGCATCTGCACTGCCAAGCATCTCATCCCTGTTTTGCCCTTATGAGGACTGATAGTTTCTCATTCTCACAAGAGGATTTTCTATTTGCTTTTTGGGGAAGTCGACTTAGAAAGGTAGCGCATCCAAATCTGGAAAGGTGAGAGGGACTTGGTAACTGCAATGAGAAAAAGAAATTAATTAATGCCTGTTATCCCAGGACCAGATTTCGCCTGTGGTCAAAATGCTGTTAGGGAAAGCTGCAGACATTCTCCAAAGGGTAAATACTACTTGCACTCTCAGAAACTTAGGACTTGGGAAAGGAATCGAGACTGCTTCTTCACATGCTCCCTTCCTCCCACCTGTGGCCCTCCTAAATGTTGCTCCTGTGGCAAATAGGTTTAGCCTTTCTGAAGGGCACATCTGCAGCTGGTTGCAGCCAGAGAAGTGGCCTGAGAGCCACTGTAGTCCATGGAGAGCTCACTAGAGTAAGACTGGGACCCTGAACCCAGTATTTAAATCAGACATAAAGCAGTGTCCAAAGCACTGGGCCCAGTGTGTCCCTCTTGCCAGTCTCACTGAACAGTAGGTTTGTGTTCTCAATAGGTTGGACCTCTCCAAACATATTTTTATATATAATTTAAAGAATATATATAAAAAAGCAGCCGTTTCTTTCTCAGTTCTCCCATTTTCAATTCATAGTTGTGTGAAATGCATATTTACCACTTTAGGAAAACCATATTTAAAAGTGTATTTGAAAAAGCAAGAGAAATTCTACCAGAGGCGATGCAAACGAAGAGACATTCTCCACCGGGGCGAGCAAGGTATCACAAGTAACTAGTCTCTGCCCATCCATCCCCGCTTGGCTAGCCTAGCCAAGCTGTCCAATTCACAGTGTGCAACAGGTCTGACCCATCATTCTTTTATACTTCTTGAAGTTATTTTCACAGATATGAACGGGGAGTGAAATACTACCAATCCAGTATTACCTACCTGCTTACGTCCATGGCAGTCCATTACTTTGTTCTGGGCGATGTTAAATGATCTGAAAAGAGTCAAGAACGTAAGGAATCAGATCTTAAGCATTTTAAAAACTTATCAGACCACATTGCAAACAACGGAGTGTGCTATGGGAAGCATTTTTAGCTTGGGGAATGCAGATGAGAAAACATAGGGATCGAGCAATTAAAAGCCTTGATTCCCCCCTCCCACCTCCAGCATATGGCAGGAAATTGGACTAGAATCAAGTGATGTCTCTCCTCGGTGGAGTCTGACTTCTGACCTCTAAGACAATGGAGTCACAAGCTATCCTGAGGCTTGATTGAGAAGCCACTTCAACATTTCCATAAGTCATTCTGCCATTGCAGATCTGTCACAATTTTGTCATAAAGTTTGCAGAATTCTGTTGACATTGTGTCATCTCAATAAATGCAAAGGGAAAAAAAATGAGTCGGGGCAGGTGCGAGCACAGATTTCAAGTCTAATGCGTGGGCTGCTGCATGTCTTCTGACATAATCTAGGCTCTCATACTTGATGTTTTTCTGGAGCCGTGGTGAACTCTTCCATCCTTTAAAGCGATCAACCTCATTTGACTAATTTGAGAAGAAAAAAAAAAGAAAGAAAAACACTTCACTTCCCCTCTCAATGCTTCCTCGGCCAACTTGGATCTTTAAAAAAAGTAACTTAACGATTTTGGGCCTGGTTGTCATTTACATGAAGGTCGCTTCACACTGATCTGGCTGTGTAAACGGGCCATAAGTTACTTCTACACCCACTTGAAAGACCTCTTACGCTTGCCAGAATGATGTAAAAATGGCCTCAATGTAAGTGAGAATTCAGGCTCTTATTTTTAAGCACTATCCCTTTATGGAGATGCATCAGCCAAGCACATTATATTCCACTCATTATCTTAATAGAAGCCTGCAGCTTGCAGAAGGCAAACAAAATGGCCACTGACAGCATTACAGCAACAACACCCAGGACAGGCATGCTCCACAGCAGAAGGTCTCACAGTCTCCAAAACACCTAAATAACTCCCTAACTTTTAACATCTGGCTTGCTCTGTTGGGCTAATGAATAAACAACAAAGAGGGAGAAGCTTCAGAAACTTTGGAACTGGTGAGATTTCACAACAGTATCAATGGGTTTAATAGTTTTTTACCTTATCCCTCAGTCATCTATATGGCTGTATTTGAAGAGAGTTTTAATATTCTTTGTAGAAGTTGCATTTGTGACCTGGATGCTTTGTGTGATGAACAGGATGAGGTAAGTTAGGAGTAAGATACAAATGGCAAGAATTGAGAAGGTAATTTGTTTAGGTAGAGTTTGGTGGTTTTCTTGCATTTAAATTCAGTCTAAACCCCAAAGAGAGCTCAAAGGAGTTAGAAACACAGAGCTCAAACTGATAGAAGGAATTGTGTGAAACATGATTTGAGCCCAGTCCAGACTTCAGTTTTGTGGGTCCTGAGAGAGCTAACACATTCAGATCCCCAGGCAGATGCCTCCCAAATCTCCTTCACTAATCCCTTAGAAGCCTTCTGTTATTCTCTCATCTCCATCAGGCTGAAACAAACCTTCTCACCTTTGTGTAGTTCCCAAAGCAGGCAAACCCAAATTGCTCTTAGCTTTTGGAAGGAGATGGCAAAAGCAAAATCTCCATTAACTAGTTTTAATCAGTGCCTACCACTCTCACTTCTGCATCATCTCAGTCAATGATATGATATTTAATAAAAATATTCCATTTCTCACTACCATACTATGACTTTTAAAACTAAATGTTTCTATAAAAGGATACAGCCAAAAAGCCAATTTGTCCTCACATGCCTCTCCACCATTATGCATTTGACCTTTATTCCCCTCATTCTTAATTTAAGGTCTCTTATTTATCTCCCTAACCAGTGGGCTTGTATAAATCAGATCTCATTCCCTTCAAAGTAATTATCAACTAGGGAGTTGTTAATTTCATTTTGGATCTATTTATGTGCAAAACATGAAAAACAAAAGGCCCACATGTTACTGCACCTCCAAAGTGTGAGCGTTAATACCTTGGAGTGCATACAGATACTGCTTTAAGACAAGCTGGGGAGTTGCCTGACAACTGGGAATTTTCAAGTGCCAGTTTTGCATCCTGTAGCTCTTGAGGCTCCACATTTCTTCCACATGGCCGCAACTCGAATGGGGCTAGCATGGGGCTGCTGGGCAAATTGAGGGAGGAGGTAGCCCAGGGGCCCCTGATGGAGCTTTCCCAGCCCTGGTCCCTAGTGCTGCAGTGGACTGTAGCAGCTTCAAGATGTGGGCAACTTCCATCACCTCCCATGAGCCCTGCTCTCTGAGCTATGTGGTACTTACCTCGTGGTTCTCAGCTTATAGCTATGGCTTGTTAGACACAGGTAGTAGGGTAGGGAAGTATAAGGTACTGTGTCCTCAGCCTACCAGAGAACCATTCTTTGTGCAATCTTCTTTTCTTAGGTGTAGATTGTTATGTCCAGAAATGACAATCATGAAAGTACAGCAGCCAAACAGCAATAGCAAGGCATGAATTGTCATAAATGACATTACTAGAGCCCACGCTGAACACCCCATGTCATCAAAGAGGCACGCTGTACTTGTTTTATGGGCTGAAAGTCCAAAGCCAATTGTAATGCCAAGAGGTGTTTTTCTTTAGAACTGCTTTTATATTTGAACAAGAACAGTTGTCGGAGTAAAATCCTCTGCCTACATTTATCGGGACAAAAACTGGATTTCTCATCTGGGGTAATAGCTGGGCTTTTAGTTCAAAGGCCTGAAGTGAGTATGCAGTGATTCCACTAACCCTAGAAAAATGTAGCTCTCTAAGGAACGTTATCCTTTCTTTTCCTTCTCTATTGAAAGACTGCAGTTGCGGCAGATACACACTTTCAACCATCAGTGAGTGTTTCCCAAACTGGGCATGTTTTACTTCGACCTCATGCAGGCACCCTCCTGCCCATCGTTACACTTTCCTAGCAAGAACAAACATAAGTTTTGACTGAAAAAGGATCTAAGTTATCCCTAAGGCAAGTACTTGAACAGCAATGTGTTCTGCTAATAGACATGTCGAATGGCTAAATGGTTGGCAAATAGACAATGAAGTTAACTTCTATTGCCCAGCTCCTTCCAGAAGGACAGGTACTTCCGTTATTTCTCCTTCTTGGTGTCCCCCTGACTTTCCCTGGAATGCTCAAGAAATTCTGTGTCCAAATGAAAATGCCAAGTGAGGGAAAAGAAGGCAGGAGATAATCAAGGAGAAATACAAGAACTGAAGGCATCTGACCAGTGTCTGGGCAGTATGCCTGGGAGAGGTGTAATGAATAGGTCTGGTGCTGCTCTGCAATGCAGATTTCATTGGTCTCATGTATCCTATTAGGCACTGCACAATCGAGTTTGTGCCGTGTCTGGAAAGGGCGCTAGAGGCTTCTGTTCTTCTGACCTTCTCTGTTTTGTTTTCCTTTCCACAGACACAAACCAAGAAGGGAACAGAAAATTTCAGTGCTGGGAACACCCATTGTTTATGAAGCACAGTCAGCACAGACCAGAATTATGTGAAAGACTGCAGAAAGCAAGATGGGGTGGGACACATAGAGCTCGTGTTTCAGAATAGCACCAGTGTCACTCTCTCCTCCTCCTCCCAAGCAGGACCACAAAAATGACTCCAGCTGGCCCTGCTCAGAAGCAGAACTTCTGGAAGCAGCAAGCAGCCCTGCTCACTTTTTGCCTTTAATGCATGGAAACCAAAACTAGACACATTTTTTTAAATGCCGAGTGGAAGTGCAACACCAGCTTCATATCCTCCTTTTGGCTGAGAGGTCCCAAGAACAAGTTCTCTTCTGGGACAGGATACAGAGACAGATATGCTTCTCCAGCTTTTCTTCCAACATCCAGAGGATATTTCAGAGACATAATTATCTTCTCTCACCTTCATTTCCTCACCCGTTTTCCAAATCTGGGACTCCAAATCAGCTTATTCCAAGGAAATGGAGGTCTGATTTTACTGACAGTTTTCTCTTGCTCAATTTACCCACTGCTGCTATCTCTGTTATTCTATCCATTGCTGCTGTTCCATCAGCCACCCAAAACAGCCACCCTCCCAAGAGCACACCACTCCAGATTCACTTATTGTCATGACTCAATAAACTCCAGCTCCAAAAGTTGTTTTCCTCGTGAGATTTTTTTGAATCAAATAAATGTCTTTCTTCCTGCTAGTGCTGGCGTGATTTGTAACTTCACCTGTCATAGTTCAGACTAAGGGGGATCTATCTCTCTGCACAAACAGAAACCTAGCACAAGAAGTCAGATTCCAGCCCTCTGCTACTCATGTAGGTGCTAGGACCATCACCTAGCCAGGAGTTAGCAGCAGACTGCACAAAGCAGCATGAAATAAAGTTAGTGCTGATCATAGCAAATTCCGATGTCAACAAAATAGAATGAACAAGGCATAGCCACATCATTTCCTAAGTATGTAGTGTAACTACCACTAAGATCTCACTGAAAGACACCACACCCTATTTTGTCCCTTCTTCCATGCTTCCAGCCCACTGTTGCTCCATTCCCCCTTTTGGATAGGATAGGATAGGATAGGACAGGACAGGACAGGACAGGACAGGACAGGATAGGATAGGTCAGGTCTATTAGCCGATTAAGCCCAGTTATTGATGCCACAATGACCATGAACTTGTCAATCTTTCTGCTGCTAATTAGACAAGTTGTACAATAACTTCTTTCTTTCATAAAGGTTAGCCATAGGTGGACAAAGGTGAGTTAATTCTAATATTGGCGGCTGAGTTACACATGCTATGCACACACGCGCGCGCACAAAAAATCCTCATTATTAAATCACAAAGCAATTAAAAAATTAAAAATTTCATAAGACCCCACATAAAAGAAATACAAGTGTTTAATGATGGATTATAAAGTGAAAGTGAGAAAAAAGTAAAAGCTCAGCTGTCTCAGGGGCTTCCCTTGCAGCCTGTGATACTGATTTCTGTCTTCACCCTCACACAAGCCGCAAGAGCTAATAAATTCCTGGCTCCCCTGCCTGGGAGCCAAGGCCGATTAATATCTGCCTACCTTGTTACCTAATTCATTATGGAATAGCAGTTAATTTGATTTGATATTATTTTAATAAAGTTCTGTGATATATAAGATTGTTTCAGGCTATCAAAATAATTTTCCAATTATTACGGTTACTCAAGCAAGTCTTTTTTTCCCTTCATGAGCGGCAGTTGGTCTGACTCAGAATACATTAGCTCCTACAGCTTCATCCTGGCCAGAGGAATACGAAGTATATGCATGATTACACCAGAAATGTTATTGCCAGTAATGCGAGCCCGCAGATCAAGGCACAGAGTCCAGATTGATGTGCAATTACAGGCCCCCATGACGTCATGACATTGCTGATTACCCTTCATCTACAAATGAGTTAATGCATTAATATACATATACATGGCTACACATACACATATTTGCACGCAGGCATGCATACGAGTAGCTGTTATCTTCTGTATCCTGATGCTAGCGTTTGAGGAGCAGCAGCACATGGAGGCAACGTGGGATAGACGCTGCATCTCACAGGAGCTTGTGTTACTTGCTCCTGGCATGGGCAGTGCCAGCCTGGACAGCAGGAGGGGGTGGATGGGTTTTGCAAGCAGCGGGAGTTGCCTTTTTTCGCTGTCATCACTTTAGGCCACTTCAACAAATAGCGACTTACATCCCTGCTTAGGAAGTGTCAGGCTGCTCTTTTCTCTTGGTTATCGCAAATGTCTAAGAGACAGAAAAAAAGAGAGGACATGGGTGGAACTTGATTGAAATAGGAAAAGGCAGCCTAGACAAAAGAGCAGGTGCAAACACAGCCATTCCATTTGCAGATGTGCTGAATGTCATAACATTTCTGCCTGGGTACGCGAGAGCATCTTCGTCATATGGTTCTGGGGTTGAGAGGGTGGCACACCAAACACTGTCATGGCTTGATCCTAGTCCCACTGGACTGACTGGGAAAGAGTTTGCCATCATCTTCACTAGGGGTAGAACCAGGTCTGCTTTAGTAATTTCATATAGTGCATACAACATAAATACAATTGATTAGCAGCTATCTCTCACCCTTTCTACAATACTTCCTCGAAGGGCTTATGTTCACATGAACATATAAAATGTCTGTACTGCCACGCTGGGAGTCGGGAGAGAGCCCTGAATTTTAAATGCTGGAAGAAGATGTTGTTTGGACCTCAGAAATAAGAACTGATGGGACCGGTTGCCTCTCTCTCAGATCATCATTCCAGTGAACACCCTGACACCTTCCCTGCACTCCTGAAGCAGTCTGACCCTGCTGGGGCCCATCCCATGACAACGTTAAAGTTCATGGAGGATTCCCATTTTGACATTCTGTTCTACCACTTCCTGGCCTGGATTGAAAAAAGAAGTGCAAGCACCTGAGTTAAAGCTGCTGATCACTTTTAAGTGATGGTTTTCCACCTTATACAGTACATCACAGTTCCTTTTTCATATTCTGCCTCCAAAAGTGGTTATTCCCATTCCATTCAGCTATCTTAGAAGAGTGGTGGCTGACCCATGGGATGCATGTCAAATATGATTTACAACCTTTTTCATGCTTCAGCAGAAATCAGCAGAAGCATAAATGGATCAGAACATACCCTACGTATGTGAGGAAATACAACTTCTTTTGGTTTTAGTATTTGTAAATTGCTTTATTATTTCCATAGCTTAGCTATCATTAGGTGCATGAAATAGCACTGCTAATAGCAGGGTGTTGCGACAACACTTATTGTGCAAAGAGTTTATTACGAGTATGCAACCTGCCAAGTGAAAGCACGATCATATCAAATGTAGAGGTTAGTATAATTTTTCCTTCTGTACATCAACGCTTCTTAACTTACATTTACATTTGGGTGGGTTTAAATTGTTGAGACAAAAATGATACTGCCTACCAAAGCGATATCAGCGAAAGATGGGGGGATGGTGCAAATGCCTAACATGAGGTTATTTGTCGCTCTGATCCTTGACAGAATGTTTCTAAGTTTTCCTTTTCAAATCATTGCATTTTTCTACAAACTACATTTTTGCAAGCCCTTATAGGATAAAATATAACAAAATTGTCGGCTTGTCACAAAATTCACATACACGAAAGACTGTTGGAAGCATTCACTTTTTTAAATACACTCATTTCCAGAAAGAAGCTCCCTATACAGCGTTTGATGACTAGAAAGCTTGGCTTAAAATCTGTCTCTCGCTAATTTTTGGTTCTTGAATATGCACGCTTTTTTACATGACTAATAATTTTAAAAGATGTTTTAAATGTAACTATCACATTTTAAAAACAGGCAAAAAGACTTACAAAGAATCCCGACTTTATCTTTTGAAAAATATCTCAACGTCATTAATCATAACTGAAGTTTTTCAGTCACTCAGTTTTAGTGATGCTGAAGTGAATTAACTAAAAGGCTTTCATGCGTCTTGATCTTAGATCCCATGCCTGAAACCTTCAGTCATTCAAATCTTCCTTACTCATGTACGTTGTCCTATTGAAGTCAATGTATCTCAGCATGTAAGTAGGGTTTGAAGAGAGGCCTTTGGTGTATAAAAGCTGGAAACAGAGTTGGTTCTCATGATTCTTGCATAGAAACTGGTAGGTTTACATTCTTTTCAACATCTCTAACGCATAATCAGCTAAAATGATTTTAGATCCTAGAAATTGCTACAAGATGGTTATAAATTCTTTGTGTGGACAACTTTTCCATTTAGTGGTAAAACTGGAAGGCCTTATCACTCTTTTATAACTTTCTATATAATTTTTATGAACGCAAACATAAGGCATCAAAGACTGCAGGCTGAAAACTTCTCTGTGATCCAAACCAAGTGGCAAAATTAAGTCCTGAAAAAGTTAAGAATCACATCTGGTTTATGGTCTGCTTAGACGACTTGGCCTGAGAACATAGCACAGGAGTAGATTGATGCAGAATAAGGCTCAAATTTAATAATCAGGCTTGGTTACTGAATACAGCTATAAAGATGGATGAAATGAAAAGTTTGTATTACATGTCTCCACTCATCACGTAACAAAAGAACATAAAATAAGGGGATGCTTTAAGACTAAAAGAATGGTCTGTGCTGAAAAGACATCAGATGTAAACAATATGGGATTAGACTTTATTACGAACAATACCCAAGGAAGTATGTGATGTCCATTCACTGATAATGGGAGAGGGACCTGAGAACCTTAGGCTCAAGCTGCTGTCACTCTGTACATGTGCTTCTCTTTACGCAAGTGACTGAAGGTCACAAAATCCTTTGTTATTTGGCTGCCAACGGAGGGCTCTGCCAGCATATTACCATTGCAGAATCTCTGTTCTCCACCCTTCTTCCCCTCTCCCTTCCTTTCACTCCACCCCTCTTCTCCCTGGGTAGTCATTCTCTTTGCTGGCCAGCAGCGTTGTTTTGGTAACTCTGTATTCTTCTCATCCCCCTCTGATCACAAGTCCCGCAATACAGCCCGTCTTGGATGACATACAGTAGAAGAGAACATTTAATTGAAAACTGACATGCTGTGCTATTATAATAACTGTTACTATATACATTGTTTGGCTATTCATCCACATCTTCTGCAAGTCACAGGACTGCAAATGGAAGACGCACCAATATCTCTGAGGCCCTCAAATGTTTTCCCAAGTGTAGCTGCAGTTACAGGAGCTGGGATACGGGCCTGATCGAAGGGAAAATCCTGGAAGTGATATAGCCCCAGGGAAATGTTCTCACAATAACTGATGACAACCCAGACAGAGAAGATTTAATGTGCTTTTGTTCCATGGTTGGGCTTTCTGAATTGCCCTATGAAAAACTGTGGCCAAACTGAAGATTTATCATTCTAGATATCTATCTTAGGTACATGCGTGACCCCCCACTCCAGTGCCTCAGCCTCTTGCTTTCACGCATTGACGCCCCAGCATCTCCTCAGAACTGCTGGTCCCATCTAACAGCTGAGGAGTTGAGGCACAGCTGGTCAGACTCATGCAAGGCCTATGGGCATCCCGACCTTTCAAACATCTTTCCGTATGAACTGCTAGGTAAGTCTATCCAAACGATTTCCCCTCACTAATATGAGCCTCTGTACTTTAATTGCTATTGTACTTAGTGAAACAAATACATACTCTATAGTTCAGACCGCTCAGAACTAAGTCCTCTTTATCATTTGTAATGACTTGGAGAAATGTTTTAGATGTTGTTGCACAGTATTCCTGCTAAATAAACACCACAGTATTTCTCTGGGGTTTTTTGTGAGCACATGACAATCATTTTTTTTAAGTAACTTTCCATAATATAATTTGAGGGTACACAGGCTGAGTTTCACAGTTTCTCTTTCGGTGCTTTTTTTTAAGACTGCAAATAAATACCAATGTACAGGAGGAGCAAAGCTCTGATGAGGTCAGTCAGTATGGAGAAAACCTCATGCAGTATACTGGCGAATATCTACTTTTTCTATAGAACAACAGATATAATCAGCATCTCGATAAAGAACAAGGTCAAATAAAGGGCAGCTCAGAACACATCCACGTGGAGGGAGGAGCAGATTATGTTAATGAGTGCACGAATGTTACTAGACTTTTTAAAAACAGCAACATTCTCCGGGTTCAGGGGTGTCACCATCTCCAGTCTACAGCTACACAAGCACGGAAACTTGTCTATGGAAATAAACAGTACATATTCTTTTGCCATGTACTGGGGTATAAATCAAGGGCACTAGATGAAAAAGAAGTATAAAACTATTATAAAGACAGAATCAGATTTTCTCTCATGTTACATTTTGGATTCTTAAATATAGGTTCTTAAAGAAATAACTAATTATATCTGGTTATGTAAGTCTATCACAACTTCAGGTTGAGGCCTCAGATTTCTTAACATGGGCATGAGTATAGAAGATATACACTTAACTGACTTCAGAGAAAACTGTAACAGAAGCTGGTTTAGTGATTTAAAGAGAAAGGATGAATGAGGTTTAGTGGCACTGTCGTAGATTTCAAGAAATGAAACAGAGTGCCTGCTCTGCCCTAGTCTTCCCGTGTGACTTTGGATGAGTCATTTAACGTTTACCTTTCCCAGATGTAACACGGGGGCAATGCCATTTCCCATTTTCACCGAGGTGGTCGGAGGATGGACACATTGAGATAACGACCTGCTCAGATCCAGCTGAAAGGGGACTGCAGAACCGGTTGTACATTCAGCAGTTTGCCCTCCTAGTCAGCAGAAAAGGAGAGGCAATGATCCTAGAGGTGAGCAGTTGCACAAGAGACATAAAAGTAAGGTAATTAAAAATCATTGGGTAGAACAGTGATGAAGTTTGAGTAATTGCATTCCCCCTACTTAAAAAAATAACTCCCTGAAGCTTCAATTGGATCTAGGATAATTTTTTTTTTTCATTTGAAGATAGCAGGTGTTGTGCTATCTCACTGTGCATTGATAACGAGTTGCCATGTTTCTCCTTAGCAGTGGATTGGCAAAAAGGGATTCCTTTCAGTATCTAAAACACTTTTTGTCTCTCTGAGGTGAAAGAATATATAGACATAAAATGAGCCATACCTGGAAAGGCCTGATTTCTTAGGAGCTTAGAGTAGGGTTTCAGTGATTAAAGCAGGTTTCTATGGAATGGAGCAGCACAACCTGGTTTCTCATGGGCAGTCTCAAGCCCAGCAGTACAACCACATTCATCAGCTGCCGGTGACTGCGTCCACCATTTCCGTGGTGGGACAGACCATGACACAGGTTTGTCACCACCCAAATCAGTGAATTTGACTCAATCTGCTTTTGACAGTAGGGTAGATTAGCACAGTTGCTTTCACCTTCAGGTCAGTGAGGTCTTTTCCATAGTTCATTCTACCATCCCTGTCCTATGAGAGGTAAACTCTTGAGAGGGGCAATAATAAATGATCTGGCCTTCAAAAATTAGATTTCTTACCAGTGTATTCTAGTCTATAGTTCCTAAACCCACTTACCAGTATGATATCTGAACGACATAAAATAACAAATCTGTCCTGGATTGCTTTGTCAAGTTTGAGCCATTCTGGGAGAAAGTAGGCTGATATATATCTACATGTAAGGAAGCAATTCCCAGAAAATCTGTGTAGGTAAAAGTAGAGGTATCGGAATTTGTGTTGGTCCTTCATTCCCAAGAGTTTATTCTGCAAACAGAATGAAACCCTCACAACACACGAAAAGACATTTTCTTCCACATAAGATATTCACATTGCTTCAGGTGGCCATTTACCAGTAGAGACTTCAAGAACTGAATAGGCACCAAATAAGGCAGAAAAAAAGTAAAAATGGCACCTCCACTTAAATTTCCCATGTGATCTTTTTTTTAAAAGGGGGTCGAGAGAATGCTAATTGGACTCAAAAGCGAGTGCATAACAAAAACACAGGGGTATTTTGAGAATTGATTTTTAAACACCATAATGCTACATTGTGAGCTTAGTTATAGCAGAGTAAATCTGAAGTAAATCCATTGACATTAAATCAAACCCAGAGTCGCTGAAGTCAGTTACTCCAGATTTAGAGTGCCATGACTGAGATTAGAATTTGTCCCATGCTGTTCAGATAAGGTCAATGTATATAAAGGAAAACAGAAACCAAGACAGCAGAGTGCAGAGAAACTGAGTTGATAAAGAGAATGGAAGAGTTTACACATAAGGAGAGAGTTACTTAGTCTTGGAAGAATAATAAAGATGATTAAGAGGTGACATGACTGAGGTATTTAAACTAGCTGAAGATTATTATAAAATTAAGCTTGATGATCTATTTGACTTTGTTGAAGAGACCAGAACTAGAGGATTTAGGTTTAAGTAAAGTGGGAATATATATAAGAAGAATTTAAGGAAGTACTATTTCACAGAGACTGATAAAAAGATGGAAGGTACTTCAAATTCAAATGTTAGAGACATGCTGCATTAATATTTAAGCAAATACAGTAAGACTATCTGCAACCTAATACATTTAAGTGGTATCAGTCGGTTTTCTACTTGGAAATAACTAATAATTTTTACAGAGAGCTAATTTCCACTGATTATTTCTTCCCCCAAATATCTAGATCAAATCAAAGATATAGAGCTTAAAGCTGTGCAGGTTTTGGGAGCAATTTAAGTTTTCACTAGGTCCAGGTCTGGTCTTGTGCTTTTCTTTCGCTCGGTAAGACTGGCAGATGCCCTCTCAGGCCTTGGGAGCTTGATTGCATGCACTGGCAGGGTGGCATGAGGAAGCTTACACTTCTGTTGTCCGCACATAACCTGTTTAGTGGGTAATTAAAGGATTTTAATCTCCAGCACAGTCAAGCTGGCACCTTTCAACAACTCAAGCTGACAGGAGCAGAAGACAAAAAAGAAAGAGCACTCTTAATTCTCATTGCAAGAGGGAAAAAAAAAATAATTATGTGGAAAAGATAAATAAGTCTTATGAACAGTGTATCATTGTTTTTTTTGTATCTCTGAATCACTGTTGAAGAAGATAAAGCTCAGCCTAATGCCCTACCTCCAAACACCTTTATGTACATAATCTTCTGCCTTCCCCAATACGTACATTGCTGCTCTAACTCTGCTTCTTAAGTACATTTTTCACAAGGGTAAATGATTAGTGAGTCTAATCAGTGCTGCGCATCCCTGAAAATTGAAAGATAAATCTGGAACAGATCAAATAAGGAAATAATCCAAAATTTATTTCCATAGTCCCACCTTACATTTTGCCCTCCTCCCTTACTTTGCCAAGCCTAGAAGCATTGCAAATGGGATTAATGAAGAGAAAGTTTTAAGTCACCTCAAAGAATGGCAATAGGAGAGAGTGTTAATATTTTATCTTTTTTTCTCTCATATCAGATTATGTTATAAGATTCAGAGAAAGTATTATGTCAGGCATAGGTAAAATCTCAACCCAGTTCAATTCCTTAAGGATCACCTTTTAACTCAGACTGCAGGGCTCCAATGTTGTTATGTGAATATGTCGCACACCACATTGGAAAATTTTGTCAAGCGAGCTTCATGAAGGGGTGCTTTTTTGGTCAGGAACGTGCCATTCGGATAGTAGGTTGAGGTTGAATTTCCTCAGGATCCAAACGCCCTAGACTCTGTTTCTCACCAGCAATTACTCTAACCCTTTAAGCTATCACCACTCCCAAATCAGTTTGAAAAGATGACAGCAAGCCTGTCATTCACAAAGAAGGGAAGGGCAGGAAAGAGCACTGCTCCATGAACCCCAGCCTCACGGAGGGGTGTCGTAGCTTAACCCCAGCCGGCAACTGAGGGCCACACAGCCGCTTACTCACTCCCCCCAGGCGGGATGGGGGAGAGAATCAGAAGAGTAAAAGTGAGAAAACTCGTGAGTTGAGATAAAGACAGTTTAATAGGTAAAGCAAAAGCTGTGCACGCAAGCAAAGCAAAACAAGGAATTCATTCATTACTTCCCATCGGCAGGCAGGTGTTCAGCCATCTCCAGGAAAGCAGGGCTCCATCACAGCTGATGGTTACTTGGGAAGATAAAATGCCATAACTCTGAACATCCTCCCCACTTCCTTCTTCTTCCTCCAGCTTTATATGCCAAGCATGACGTCATATGGTATGGAATATCCCTTAGGTCAGTTGGGGTCAGCTGTCCCAGCTGTGTCCCCTCCCAGATACTTGCACCCCCCCAGCCTCCTTGCTGGTGGGGCAGTGTAAGGAGCAGAAAAGGCCTTGACTACTTAGCAACAACTAAAAACATCAGTGTGTTATCAGCATTATTCTCATTCCAAATCCAAAACATAGGACTAGCTATCCTCATAAACTAGCATTGCTAGTAAGAAAGTTAACTTTATCCCAGCTGAAATCAGGACAAGGGGGGCAGCAAAACTGAGGAGACAGGTGGGATTTCAGATGACCTGCCACCACCTTTTTCCTTTGTGAATCTATGGTGTTGGCTATTTTCTCTTGCCCCATTCAGGGCTGCCTCCACCCTATTTTATTTAAGCAATTAACTGAATGTTGGAAGTCAAGTCACTCTAGGTTTCTTACATAACTGATGAAGAAAGCTGGCTGTCTTCATAGGGAAAATCAGCTTTCAATCAACTGCAAGGTAAATTGCCTTTTACACCTGTACCTGTCTTTTCCCTGACCACATAGGAAGACTACAGTCCCTGCACTTCTAAACCAAATATCTCAGTTACTTTTCTAGTTACACCCCTTAGTATGTAAGTGGTTGTGAAGTCCAGTCCTGAGGCACCTGAGTCTTTTCACAAGCTGTATAGTGCAGGTTTGTGAATTTGACTCCTGGAACCTGCACGCCAGAAGTGAGGTGAAAAATACCTTGCTAAGTACCTTTGTGAATCTTTCCCAGGGTCACAGAAGTTGTTAATTGAACTCATTCCGCTCATAACTTACATTATTATGCTAGCCACTGTAACATCTTTCCTTCTTTTTAGTCTTGTTTCCTTGAAGAAAGAAGACTGATGTCATTATGTGGGCAGGCTGGCTGGCTGTCCCCACCCTTGAATAGCTTTTTCCCTGAATAAATCCATTGACCAATTTCAGTCACATGCAAAACCATAAAAATGCTTGAGTTCCAATGTACTCATGAAAATCAGTAGGTAGAGGAAACCAAAACTGATGCCTCCAGTGAAGAAAAAAGAGACAAAAATAGTTCATTGTCCACTCTGTCTGGCAATGGCTGATCAACCACAGCTTGTGATATATTTTGCTCAACGGGGATAAAAAAAAAAAAGGGAAGGGTTGGAGGAGAACCTATTACAGTGTTCCAAGCAAAGGGAAGTTTAGGGGATAAAAGACTTTTATCTTCCTGTCTATTGAAAGACAGACTGAATTTGCTCCATTACTTATGGAAGAAATTATGTTTTCAACGTGAATGTAGTAGGTATGATTGCTTCTCCCATCATTTTTTTTTTCACTAGCACCTACTAGGTAAATATAGAAGGAAACTGTAATTGCCTACATAAAAAAAAAAAAGAAATTAATAATTTTTTAATAATTTATATTATTATATATTTATATTATTTTATCTCAGTTGAGATTATTTTGGGATTTGCACTTAACTACAAGGCAGAAAATGTATGTTTCTTTGTGTGCAGCTGCACTTCTGCATACATAAGTTACAAATGGAAAAGTCTGTTTCTTTGTAAACTGCAGTTCGGGAAATGGCAAAAACAGTTCTAGGGGCATACTTAATAGATCAAAAATGCCGTTGCCACTTGAGGCAAAATGCAGAACTAGTACAAACTCATTTGGCCAATTCACACTTGTTTGATATATTTCAAAAGCATAATTTTGTGCTGGATCAGCTATCATCTGTCTTCCTGCAGCCGTCACTAGTCCAGGATAAACACTATACTGTATGCTCTGATTAATTTGACATAAATACTGTCAAGTTCTCATACCTGAGCCAGGCGTTCTGTATAGAGCATGATCCAGTTGTGCACAGATCTGGTATTAATGAGCACAGAACTAAGGTTTAAACTACAGCTTCCCTCTCTGTGTAAGCAATAAATAGCCAAGTGCAAGGAACTGGTTATCGGTCTCCTCTGATGCTGGACATCCAGTTCATATTCAGTCCAAGTACATGGGCATTTTAGCACTATATCCATACAAATCTCATTTCCCGTTATCCTATCCCAAACATTGCACTGAGCCTGCTTTACTCCCAGATGATTATACATAATGGGCAATGTCTGGATGGAAGTGTGCTGCAGGGATTGTGAGCAAATGAGCTGTCTCAAACTTACAATGTGGGACTGCTCTACCGTTAACAGAATCTTCTGACATTATTTCAAGCAGTGAGATTATTAAGTGTCATACGGCTAAATAGGAGAGGTCATTCAATGGAAATATCAGCAAACTCAGTCATATAAAAAACATACTACCAAGTGCTCTATGTGACATTAGCCCATCTCTGCCATAAATCTACAGAAGATCTGTCTCAAACTGGCACGTGAAATAATATAATTTTATGTGTGGCATGGCAAAACAATGCCAAGTCTGTGCATAACAGCCTTTTCCTGCAGCGGAAAAGTCTCCATGCTTGGGCCCTTGGCTTCTTGGAAGGAAGAGGGAAGAAGGCATTTTAATAATGCAAATAAAAAGGGAACTGGGTAGTTTAAAGGAAATTTGGTAACTAGAGAGCTGGCAAGACATAGATTTTAAGAATATTTATATCAAACAGCTGATCATGGTGAAGGTTAGCCCATCTTTCTAGGTCTGATAAAATGGTTTCAAATTATGTGTGTGTGTGTGTATATATATATATATATAAAAAAATATGTAACGAAAATAATTTTATGGAAGGCAGAAGACACTGTAATCCCCAAATGCAAAACCTGATACCTAATCTCTTCTCCCTGGGCTTCAAAGAGGCGGCTTCAGCCCTTGGTAAAGCCTGACCTCAATTTACAAAATAGTCATTGTGCTTGAGGGAATGGGAACAAAAAATACACTGAGATGCATTTAATCCAGCTGGGTTCTCATCCACGTTGGATAAGAACACTAACTAGACAAAGTGGTGTCTCCATCTCAAGGACAGTGCAGCCCTTTTGCTCTGTCCACTCAGTGAAGGACTAAGAAAAGCAGAGAAGACCAACACAAAGTAAAGTAGGATCTCGTGGACAAAATACTGGATGATAACTCAGATACTGGAATTACTCCTGGCCCTATCACCAGCCTGATGTGTGAAGCTGTTGCTTCACATTTGGCTTCCCCTGCTTACCCACACCCATCTTTTCCCATTCGTTTGTACAGTTTCTAAAACAACAGAGCCTACACATGTTGCTGTAATCAAGTAATAACAGCAGTGGCTTGGGATAGCCTAAGAGCAGAAATGTGTGCAGGAGGAAAGAAAATGTTGTGCTCTGTGATAGTCTGCTCCACAATGAGACAGTGGTCCATGGAATGAAACTCGTTAGGCCTTTGGAAGGATGGAAAGGAAGTAATGCTGTTGTCCAACAGTGTAGAGGCAATTAGATTAGTAAGATTATTTTTAAAGTATCTGGAACAAAATGGTTAATTCCTGCACACCCAACCTCACCTGTAAACAACTGTTGATGTGAAATGTGCTGGTGAACTGAAAGCATTGCATCTTTTAACCCAGTCAGGAGGTTTCTACCATTAAAAGGATGTAACAGAGCTGGATATTATTTGCCAGTATTGCTTTGGAAACTGAGATGAAAGAAAGGATGCCTTTGTGGTGAAGGGAAAGAATTATTCCTACAATGCAGGAAGTTCAGTTTCAGCCCGGTTCACCGATGCCCGTGTGACCTTGCGCACATTTAAGCTCAGCTTCTCAGCGGAGGTGCCGAAGTTCCCCTATGGAGGGTGCCGAGGCCAGAGGTGTATTATGGGTCCAGAGAGGGCTTAGACTCATGCAGAGAGGCTATCCTTTAAACATCATGGTCTAAATGACCTGGGGGTTTTCAAACCTCATCAAATCTTAGTACAGAAACTGAAAGGACGTACCAAGGAAAGATCTCTCCATAGTTGCTTTTTTCCTGTGCTTTCCTATGCTTTCATTACTGCCCCTGCCAGAGACAGGATACTTGAAAGGTTGTTCTTCTGCTGAGGAATGGTTGCTCTTCTGTTACAGCTATGTTTTGATATAGATGATTCAGCGCAGGTCTCAGATTCAGATCTCTGCAGGTCTCGGTTTCTGCCGTCCACCCTTTGTCTGTCTTGACTAATTTGGCTGTAAGTTTGAATCCCGGCCCCACTGGTTTATGGGAGTTTTGCCATTAACTTCACTGAGCAAAGATTTTCTCTTACATTCTTTGAGCCCAGGACTGTCTCTTATTATGTGTGTGCCGTGTCTAGCTCACTGGGGTGCTGAAGTCAGTTGGGACTGCCAGATGCTACTGTAATGCGAATAAATGTTAGTACACATGGAGGAAGACGAGAGATCATATAGGTTTTCTTTTAACCATTACATAAAAATCCTCTCAAACCTGAAGGACTTCAAGATATTCCATTAAAAACAGCTTTTTTATTCTTTTTTTTGCAGGATCTCCAGCATTTTTCATGTGCAGACTGAGGGCTAACAGCTCTTCATGGTATTTACAGGAAAAATGCATAGTGCTAAATAATCGCCACATGCCGTGGGAGGAACTTCTGTTTTTAATAAAACCAATCTGGTCTGGATCAATGATAAGGGGGCATAATTTCTTCAAATGGGAAGCCAGCTCTTTGAAAGGAATCTTACAGTCTGCATTAATCTCAGATCAGGGTCTGCAGGGTAAGCAGAAATCAGAGGCCTGGTCTTTTTTTATGAATAAAGAGTATTGTCCTTGTCTGAGGGGAAATTCTGGCAAAGAGATTTTACTGGGGCAATGAAGGAAGGTTTCGGTGCACGGGACAAAGTGCTCTGGAGTGTGTGGGGCTAATTGCTGCTCTCCCTTTCTTTAGGTGTATAAACACTCACTCAAGAATGTATTTACTGGATGGTTAGCTCTTGCATTAGGGCTCCCCTTTTTCAGGGAATGAATCCTCCCGGTTGCAAGGCAGGGAGCAATAACTGAGCAGAATTGCTGCCCACATCATGATTGCCTTTAGCACTGTCAACCCGTATATCATATATTATCACCTCTATTCACTGCTGGCAGCCCCTCTCTCCAGTTTGCTTGTGTGTGGGTGGCCCAATGTAGTTGAGTCAAGCCCCACTGGTACCCAGGGGAGGTCGTTTGCACACAGTGGTCCATCTTACTACGATGACCAAGTAGCCGGACTGAGGTCTTGTTATCTTCTCCCCTCTGCAACATCTCTATCTTGCTGCTGGATCGCCTCTCCAGTCTCTCCTCTACTGTTGCTGCAGAAACAGCGACAGTATTCTCCACCCTGCAATTCTCGCCACGATACAATCAATCTAATCTTACTGTCCATTGTTTCTGTAATTAATGCATTGGTGCGTGACAAATTGCTAAACAGTGGAAAAACAGAGAGTTGTCTTTGGATTGTATGGATCCCAAACAGAAACTGGAGGGAGGAGAAGAAAAAGACAGCAGGTGTCCAAGCAAACCAATTGTTGTCACTGGACTCAAGGACGACATTCGGGGGGTAGCCACCAACAGCAGTTCATTTTAAGCTGCTGTCCACTCAGACAGCTACATTTGCTGCAAACAAAGTGGCTTGCAACTGGAAATGCATTTACTTGAAGTTCACATATCCAAATATTACAGGTGAAAAAAATCCCATGGATTTTCCTGTCTTATAATAAACAATAACAGTAAGCCCATATGTAGTGCCTTAATCCCACTCATTTTAAGTGTTCTATAAACTCTAAGCATCCTTCTTTTACAGCTGAGGAAGAGTAGAGAAGCGATTTACTCAAGGTCACAATGAAAATGAAAATAAACTGAAGAACAGACCATAGGTCTCGATTTCAGCTCTACATTCATACCAATAGATCTCAGTGGCACCTCTGGGAGGAGGGAAGACAGGTCAGGCACTTACCGGCTGATTTAATTTTGTGTAAAATACACGTGCACAGAAACTTAGAATAGAAAAAAACAATTTTGCTTTAATTATATGACTGCTTTTGGTCAGGTTTTTTGCATACGCTGTGAATGCTTCCTTAGTTGTGTATTATTACATGTTTCAAGCAGCAGGTTGTCTAAAGGAATACAAGATTTTTCCAGTTTCTGCTATGGATGTGACCACCAGGAAGATGAAAATTTCCATGGTGTTGGAAAAACAGGCAAACAAGACATATAGCCAACCATAATAATTACTTTTTGGCAAAGTGCTTAGTGGAAAATTTCCCATTGTCATTGTACAAACAATGCACGTTCTCCCATGAAACAGTGTCAGAGTGTTTCTCATAAACATATGCACCATTTCCTCTTCAGAAAGGTCAAGTAAAATAGCATCTATCAAGAGGAGCATTTAGAAGCAACCCACCTGTTATTGCCAACCAACAGCAACTCAGAGAAATGATGCTAGTGTATCTTGGGGAAAGACAACTGAGTCTCTGTCTGCAGTGGATTTTTACGGCATAAGAGAAGAACACACTGGTTGAAATTCACAATCCATTACTTTAAACTAGCTTTGTGAGGCCCATTAAAGTCAGTAAAGATAAATCATTGAGGTTTGGATTAGATGCCTCAATGGGAGTATTGAAAAGATATGTGCTAGTGTATCAATGGAAGAAGTCTTTTGAGGCTTTCCACAAGATCCTTCCACTTAGGGGGCTTCATTTTTGAAACAGGAGTTATTACAATCAGCAGATATCTTTCTAAAAAGTACAGCGCATCTCAGCCAAAGGTTGTGTGTTTGAAGCAGAAATGGCTGGACGAAATCCTTAACTCTGTGTTATGTGGGACAACAGACAATATTGTCATAATGATCCCTTGGACTTTATTAACCACAAATCTATACAGCACCTTACAGCCTCTGACCTGTGCATCCCTGATGAGATAAGTGAGATCTACAGATATGGGAAAGATGATGGTGAAAAGCAAGTTCATTTTCATTCTACAGCATACCATGGTTGGGCAATTTCTAAAGGAGAGGGGGGCACACCACCAGGAGAAAATATTAATGGATCTGACAATAATGAGAGATTAGCTACTGAGAACTTGCAAATAATTGCTCCCAGGTAAATAAAACTGTGTTCTTTCAATCGGTTGTGATCTTGGCACTAAAAAAATTTTTAAAAATTAATACCAAAGTATCTTCCATGAAAATGAGTCAGACTTCATTCCAATTTTCAGTCCCCCCCAATATTCTGAACCAGCTTTTCAATGTGGCAACACCAAACATATATATTAATATGCATTTTTATACATATGTGTATAGATCCTTTGAAGAAGGTATCCTTTAGAAATCTGCAGTCAAAGACACCGAATGGTTCAGAGGAGAACTCTGTCAGGGTAGTTACTGAACAAACAGCACTGAAAGGTTTCTGAGTGACTATAATGCATATGACAAATGGAAAGGGCCACTGAAATCTGAAGTCTTACAGAAGAGAAGTTTAATATGCAGGTCATCAGGGAGAGGAGGAAGAATTGGACAACTTGAAGGGCAAATCACGCTAGAATTCTGTGCAAGCCACTGAGCACAAATGACAAATACACCCAGAGACAACACTCATGTGCACAAATACGCTGTATAATCCCAGACACTGTAAGAAACATGTAAACATTCGAGCTTGCATTTGCATACATTCTGAAAATGCTAGAGGACGTTTTTGCAAGCTATTATTTAATTTATTCACAAGGTCGATTTGGAAACAGTGTTCAAATGTTTTGGAAATACGTCAAGAACATCGTTTTATTTCATGGTATTGTGGTAGCATCTCATTATATTAGTCTAATATGAATGCAGCACAATGAAAAAGCTATTGTGATGGTATTGTACTAGGCTAAATAGATAGAATGTTATTACAGTACTGTAAGAGGAAAGATTTATAGGTTAGTATTTGCATTTATGAGTAAGAACAGCACATGCAGCCACATACTTGGCTATTTGGACTCCCAAGGAAACTAAGCCTTTTGTTATATTCAGAGTAATCAGGCATTTGAGTAGCGAACGACCCTGCTATTGCTGGAAAAAAGCAGCAGCAAGGGAGAATAGGTGTGTTGACTCTGCTTCTGGAACAGTTTCTTCTGCCACACTCCCCGGAGGTTTTATTCCCTTTCAACAAGAACATCAGGCTCGCAGACAGAATAGGATACAATTGCACATCAAAGCAGCCTTTTTTTTTCAGGATGGACAACTAAGGGGCACAATTTTAATTTCTACAGAAATGCAGCCAGTGGGGAAACAAAAATACCTTGTACGAGCTGAGGAATGTCTTTGCCTTCTCCAGGATATTTTCCACTGCAATTAGAGGCAGAGGTGATGGAGGAGAGCTGAGGGGATTTCTCTGTTTCCTTGCTAAAAACATTTTGCCAACTATGAGAGGTTTTCAGTAGGGCATCCCTTCATCCCCTTCTCTCCCTTGCTGAGCTTGGATTGATGAGATCTATGAGGTTTCTATTTAAAGGAGAAAATCCCTGTTCACTTTCAACTCAGGTGAATAAATATGATCTGGAGAGGAAAAAAGTCCTGAGAGCCAGATCCTCAGTGTTGTAATCACCATAGTTGTGCTGACTGGAATGAAACTACGCTGATTTGTATCAGCCAAGGCTCTGGCCCGATACTGTGAACACACCTTTTTAAACCATTTCTGTTAAATATCTCCCCATGCTATGACTGTTGCTGCCGTCTCTTGAAAGAATAGATATTTTAGTGACAACTGCTTCCAACAGGAAATCTAGTGTAATAATGAGACGTCTTAAAAACAGGAAATATCTCTCAGCTGTGGAATAAAGGCTTGATGCAAAGCCTGTGGAAACCAGTGGGGATCATACCATGACTTCTCATAGGTTTTGGATTATTCCTAAAAAAGAACTTTAAAAAGTGTCTGAAGGAAACAGGTGCTTCATTCTCAGTAAACACTGCTGTAAAGTAAGATGTTAGTTCCCTTAGGCCCTACTGAAAATCCCAAATAAGATCACAAATGTGGAAGACTTTCACATGTTAAGTGAATTCTGGAGAGAGATTTTTACCGTGAAATATGCAGTTGAGCTGGACCGATGCTGGGTGTTTTCAAGAATCACATCCTCATGTTCACTTTGGCAACACATGCATCGACTGGACGTCAGTCTGGAAGAATGGCTTTTCAATCTTACTTTATGGAGTAGATATCTTTGTTTACTGAGGGATACCAGCCTGTGAAGTGCTGGATGTTTTCTGCCAGATGCTGAATGTCTTCATTACTGCTGAAAGTGATCCAAATCCTGCCAAAGTTGGTCAGCAAGGCAGGAGGACAGTGTCTGGAGAAAGCACCCCCCTGTCCTCACAAAAGAGGGGTTGGCAGTCCACGCTCCTCCACACCAACAACAAGCTCGTAAATACACTGGCCTGTGTTACTAAAGAAAACACTAAAATCAATTAATAACTTTTTATGAGATTTACAGTTATTTTCCTTCTCCATCTTCCAGTGACGGAAATAACTTGCTTCAGACTTCTCCATACAAGCCAGCACACTTCCTTCAGTCATGCCAGCCCAGCTGCATGCCACTCCTGACCCTCTGAGAAGAGAGAAGGACCAGCAGACCCATTGCTGTTCAGCCTCAGAAACTGCACCATGATGCAGGAGGCACTAACACTGCAGTCACGTACTGCCTGGCTTTCTTACTTCCATGGAGTCCGAGTCCATCCTTATTTACTGTCATGGTTTAGGTCAAATCGGCCAGTGACGAGACAGATGCTCTCCCCCCACCTCTCACTCCAAGGAGATTTACGAGTTTAGAAGGAACTAAACTACTTTAATAAAATATTAATAATAAAATAAAAAAGGAAATAATTAAATAGGTACAATATATACAAAACCGTATCAGACTCCCAGGATGACATCACTGGCAGGCACTGGGGAAGTCCCAGACTGGACTCAGCAACGGGTGGGAACTGGATTCCAGAGCTGGAGTCAGGAACCCACAGATCAGGATCAAAGGCAGGTGAACAGACAGGGTCCTCCTCGGACGCCAGCTGTTGAAGAAAGAGGGCTGACGCTTTGACCCCTCAGCTTTTATACTGAACGTGATGCAGATGGGATGGAATACCCCATTGGTCAGTTTGGGGTCACCTGTGCTGTCCGCTCCTCCCCGCAGGTGCGACCCCTCTATGCTTTTCTGTTTCCGACCCTCCAGCGGGGCAAATAACAAAGTTAGCTGACCTTGGCTGTTACAGCAATAACTAAAAGCAAGAGCCTCTCTGCATACCATTCTTTGGTCTTACCACTCTGAGAATGAAGAGTTTCCTGCACAACATGCTGTTAATTTCAGAGAGTTAGAAGAGGCCTAGCTAAGAAGTAAAATTACTGAACAGAAAGTTGTTTCTGTTTTACCTCAAACCAGGACATTTGCCTACCAACTTATGTGCTACAGACGCATAGTAAAAAGAATGAATGGAAATTTTTTCAGGAATTTTAGAGAAGGGGGGACCAGCCAAGCTGCTGGCATGCTGCAGTCTGAGGAGCACTGTGTCATAAACCTTTCTGCAGAAATGAAATCTCTTAAAGTCTTGAACTCATTGGTATCAATGTTAAGACATGTTCTATCACATTGCCAGGGTTTGCTCCCAGATATCTTAAAAAAAAAATATTAAACTTGTTCAGAAATAAAATATCCCGAGGAATCTGTGGTACAAGAATAAAATAATAACTAGATCTAAAAAAGAAAAATTAGAAGGTTTGGCCCATGAAATCTATTTTCTAAAAAAAAACAGAAGATCCAAAGTCTTTAGGATCCTTACTAGAAATTTTATCCAACATATTGATTTTAAGTAGAGAGCATTCAGATGTTATGAGAAGTAACAATACATAACCAATACATAGACAAAAGGTAGACAGGCAGACAGACATCTATTGATTAAAAACAACAACATAAAGCTTGATATATCTGAGAAAGGCCTTTTCCCTTCTCCAAAAAATATAATCATATAAATAGCAATCTTTGACATGCTGGATCCTGTGGGACGCATGAGGAGTTCTCCGTTTTTAGCAACATTATAATATCAATAAGCAAAGGAGTTATTGCCAAGAAATATTTCCTGTTAGAGTTAGAAAATAACATTACTGAGCTGCCTCTGGTTATAAGAAACTACTGCTCAGAAATATCAATTAATTCTGATCAATGTCTTTGATTATTTAAGACAAAGTTAATCACATTGCAATCATTCAAAAGAAATATTTGGGGTTTTATTATCATAACATATTCCTCCTCATCTTTATAGGTAAAATCAAACAGAATTAACCTCTGCTTTTACTAGTCACATCTTTACTCCTGTTACACCTTGTTGTTGACTACTGAATTACAGCTTGTTCCAAGGTTAATGATGAAGTTTAAACCAGTGAACTATGAGGTGTTATTTTTTGCCAGAGAATTCCCATCCATTTGCTACCTACAGAGCTACCAGAGTGAGTTCTGCACAAAAGCCCACCTCCTTTCAATCAAAACGTATTTGGAAAAGGAAATGATTTTTAGGTACCTCGTGGCAGAAGTTGCCTGTCCAAGTGTCCTGGTTCTGGCGGGGATAGGGTTAATTCTCCCCAGGCTCCGGCAGGGACACAGGTATTCCAGCCCATGGGAGCCATGCCCACTCGGAGGGAGCTGCTGGGGAAGGGGGCAGGAATTGGCGGCTTGGAGTGGGCTGGGGAATCCCGGGTCCGGTCGGTGAGCAGTGGCGAGCGGTGGTTCCGTAACCGTGTTTGTATATTCCTCTATCCCTGTTATTGTTGTTGTTTTCTTGTTCCCTTTGCTGTTCTGTTAAACTGCCTTTGTCTCACCCCACGAGTTTTGCCTTTATCTTCCGATTCTTTCCTGTATTGGGAAAGCTTGAGAGAGCAGCATGTGGTTCTTTGTTGCCATCTGAGGCCAAACCACGACACCAAGTCCCTGTCTTAAAAACGTGACTGTTAGGTGCCTGTCCACATCTCTGTCTTAAAAACCTGACTCCCAGAAGCATAATCCGTGCTCTGAATTATAAGTAAAGAAAGATGTCTATGATCTTCTCACAAAAAAAAAAAAAAAAAAAAGCCATCCTCAGTTCAGAAAACAGCAAAAAATTAGAAATTTCCCTGATTGTTCTTTCGTACTGGCTAGCCCTCTGTGGTTCTTTCCTCAGCACCTCAAATTTTTGGCTCACATTCTGAATGAACCAGGCTTTTCTCCTGGATCATACAGGGAAACTAAACAGATAATTTTGGTCCTACAAATCTCCTGCTAAGGTCAAGTAACTAATTTTTTTTCTTAGTATGTGTGTGAAAACAAAGTATTTATACATAGTCTTACTTTCACAATGTAGAAATAAGTCCACTGCCTTAAAAAAGAACACATATGCTTAAAGCTAGGTATCTAGTTAAAGGTCTTGATGATTCAGTGACTTTATACCAAAGCAGAAAATAATAATCAACTTTTCTGTTTCATACTATCATCTCCCTGATGAATTCAACTCCTAGAAGCTGATCGCAAGTGCCACAACATTTTTGTTTGATTCTTCTCAGTGGGTCATGTCTTCAAAGAACAACCATGGCACACATTTGCAAATAGAAATACTTGTTAAAGCCAATGTTCATCCCAAAGGGATCTCCCCGTATGAGTGTACTGCTGAATTTTTGTGTTTTATAGGAACGTAAAATAGGAAGCGGTTTATTGTTCAATACGGACCCTGCGACAGACTTCTAACAGGAAAATTGGAGACCATAAAACATCAAATGATCATATCTTTCAGTCCTACTATCATGCTTGAAAGGAAATTATTTGGTTCATTAAGTATTCCACAGGTTAAAAACCATTTCTCTCCATTTGTATTTATTTGCAGATCTAAAGAGCTACTGAGCTCACAAACCTCTTCTGCACTGTTAAAATCATCCAGCACCAATTTTAAGAGTGCTCAGGAGGCAGCTTACAAGCAAGTAGCACCCAAAACCAGGGATGGGCTTTCAGAGAGCTCAACCTCCGACACATTGAGTTTATTTTGAGGCACAAACAGGAACCAAGTTGTCCTGAAAATCTGTGCTTCATTATGAATTCTGAGTATTATTAAAAATCTGATGCTCACTGAGGGTGCTGAGTACTTGAATACTCAGTGCTAGGTTCTCTTTAATTTCTTGGTGGAAAATTGTTTGTATGCCAGACAAGGTTTTGAGTTAGAAATGTGTTTTAAAGGAATTTTGAGATACATATCCAGCTACCAGAATACATTTTAAAAATATGTTTAAATCCCTGGTGTAGGAAAAAAAGAGGTGACTTTGTTGTGTGGTGAGATCATTACATATCACACACTCAGTGGCATTATACAGCCAGAGAAATAAAAACGTGAGCAAGTTTCTAATAAAGAGTTGAAAACAGAAAATAATTTTAGTCAAATTGTTAATAATTATAGTATTCTGAAAACAGATGATAACTTAGGGCTGTTTCAATTGACTAAGGTAGCTGGATGAATTGCTGGCATGAAATAAAGTGGTAGAATTTGGAGAAGCAAAGACTCAAATTTAGGGGCCGTAAACTTTAAGGCGACCAAAACAAAGGGCTCTTACAAAGTCCAAACAAAGGCAATTAAAACAACAGGCCTGGGAGAAATGACTTGAACAGGACACAACAGTTCAATCTGGACCATTTGACATTATTTTTCCACTCTGGTCAACACCATTGTTCTGCCATTTTGAATAAAAGAAAAAGCAAAAAAGAATATTATTTTTAGGTCTTACATACTTGTACTCTCACCGTACCTCTTCATATGAAAAAGAACTATGATGGGATAAACTAGACATTGCCCATATGAAATAACCCCAGAAAAGACAAATTTTAATGGGTAAAATACTGTAATAAAGTTTAGACACTCTTAGGCTTTGGGATATTCATCTTCAAATGTTTAATGCCTCAGTTTTTAAGAGGAATTTGGACAATGCCCTTAAAAATACGCTCTAACTTTTGGTCAGCCCTGAAGTGGTCAGACAGTTGGACGAGATGATTGTTGTAGGTCCCTTCCAACTGGAACTGTTCTATTCTATTCTATTTTATTCTGATCTGTTCTGTTCTGTTCTGTTCTGTTCTAAGTGATGGTCATCTGTGGGGACTGATGAGGTCAATGGGAAACATAAAAAATACTTGACTTACCACAGGATACAAAAAAACAACTCTTTTGGGAGTACACTACTGGGATTCACGGAGAAGAATCTGGCTACACAAAGAAAGTTATATATAAAAATGCAGCTAAATCAATGTGTAATATAAGCCAAATATCTTACAAGAGAACAAGAAGAGGGAGTGTTTCACATTTGTTTCTCAGGTAGTCTGCAATGTCCGTCTGTACTGTAATCTGTGAAACATCTGGGGCTGATCCGACTGCTCTTCCAGCAGATGTGCTTGATAATTTGTCCCTTCTCAGGTGCAGCGATGTGGACATTGCCTGCATAATGAGCCCGTAATCTTCCATCTCAGGTGCTCATTGTAGGAAGGCTCTGGTTCCTCTTTTGTATGATTTCTGATTGTTTGTTTCTCTCCTCTGCCTTAGGTGGAAGCCAAAAGGATCTGAACGTTTGAGGGAGATTTCAGCTGAGACCAGCAGTGCCACGGCCACTTTCTCCTGGTGGTGACTGTTTGGTGGATGCGAGCTCCAGGGACAGTCCTGTCCTGGCCCAGCTGCAGGAAGGTGTCTATGGAAGGTGAGAATAGCTCTGTCTGGAATATCATAGAATCATAGAATGGTTTGGGTTGGAAGGGACCTTAAAGATTATCTTGTTCCAGCCTCCCCTAAGAGCAGGTCGTCCCCCCCCACCCCCCCAAAAGCAGATAATTTCCATCTGCAACATGCCAATGCAGGGTAACAGGGAGGTAAGACCGTTGTGTAAAATGATCTCTGTTTCATTTCATCTGATTCAGCCCAGTGAAAAATTAGTCTTACACCCACCAACGCCCTTAAAGAGATATGCTCCTTTTAATGTGTGAGATGAAGAACAGGGGGAGGATAAGAGATGAAAAAGAAGAACTGTGATAACTGTGGGACCTAGAAGCTATAGTGTGCTCAATTAATTAGAATCTTCACTTGTTTAAAAAAAATGGTCTCTCTGTGCACATATTTAAAAACTGGTAATAAAATATCACTACTGTACCACTATGGAGTCTCTTTGAGATGCTCAATGAAATACTTGAATTACAAAGTAACAATTTCTATTGTTAGGAGTTGCTGCTATTCTCTTTTTATTGATGTCATAAAGTAGGTATTTATGAGATGAGGTTATTAAGATCAATAGTATAAATGGAACACCTAATTCTCTCTTTTTCAGGCCAGCACAAAGCATTCCTCCGGTGGAATCCGTGAGAATAAAAGGTGACTGGATACTGTCAGTTAACCCTAATCCAAATGCAAAGAGCTCACCCTATTAACAATGAGTCATTTTTTACATGTTTCTTAGATCTAAAACTATCTTGTCCCTAAGTAGCCTTTATGAAATGTACAGATTTGAATTCATTGCAGGACTGGATTTGCCACACTTACAACTAACACCGAAACTCTATTTTTGCCTTTTTTAAAATAAGAAAGAAGAGATGGAACACTTTACTTTAAAATTCATTTACTGGTGTGTTTTTAATAAATATGATCCTTCCTGTGAAAAGAAAAGCCCTTTCTCAAAGGCCAAAAATCTCAGATTATAGGGCTGACACTCAGGCGTTCGGCCTACTGAATTATGAGCTGCAAAAAAACTATGGTATGTACTGGATTAAATCTATATACTAATGAAGAATTGAACCTATATTTATACACACACAGTTTCGCTACTCAGCCCAAGTTGCAGAAGACAATGTTTTTGAGCCAAATGCAGTCACCAAACCCTCTTAACTATTTCTAGTGATCTGACTTTCATTTGCCATTTACCTTTTTCAATTGTAATCAGCATCATCATCAATCACTGCTAATTGAAGATCATGATTAAATAATATCAGCTTAGTTTAGTGGTCATCTTTAAGGGAAAAGATTTGCCAACAGCTGATCATGTTGTTGTTCCTAATGACTCTGCTCCTAGAACTCCATTCTACAAGCACTTGCTAACATTAATAAGGTTTACACATGGGAGCAAGGGTTTAAAAATTTTTTTAATCACGAGATGTTGCAGAAGTTGGTGAGTGCTCTCCATTGTTAAATGAAGAAAAATTTTGAAGATTTTTTCCCAGATTTATGTCAAACAAAATACTTAGAAAATTTGGATTGACTTCAGTGACAGAATAAAATAAAAAAAAAATTATAAAATAATAGCATGTTATCATTCTAATATCGGTCAGTACCCCGCATTAATCATATATTTTGAAAAGATATGGTTCTCATACACATACTGCAAAAACTGCTATAATACTTAAAAACCACCAAAAGCACACAAAATGCTTTAACATCTTATTTCACATCAAAAGAGATTCATTACCCTTTATATCAATCATTTTGTTTGGAGTATTGTACACTGAGTTATTTGAAACTGTTAGCAAACTGAGACATGAGTTTCCACTATCGCTCCTCCCAGTGAAACTGCTGAATGAGAAAGTCCAATACTTCACACAGTTTTTCTATGTGAGAGAGTAAGAACTTTGTACCCATCCAAGTGACTGTTATCAGACACAGAAGATTTGCCAGGAAAATTAAGATATGTTATCTGTTGCATCCCAACACCAACAGTAGTGATTGACTGGAAAAGTCTTTTCCACCCTGCTTATACATCTCTGAGGGTTGCAAAAATCATAGACAAGCTATCTATGGGTATTGCACTGTCAGCTATTGCATGTCAGCGTGTCTGGTGACAGGGAGGGGTGTAGAAAGCAGTGCTGGGGTTGGGGAAGAGATGTGGTGAGACTCAGCTCTACAGAGTGTCCCCAGACACATCCACACACACGCTCAGGGCTCCTGCTCATCCCCCTTCTCTCTCCTGGGGCACGTTCCTCCTGGGTGTGCAACCAGGTGCTCTGAAACCTTCCCAGGGCTAATACAAAGCTAGGATTTGTGTCGTGCTGAAAAGTGTTTGAGAAGGAAAAGACCCCTACTTCTCTGCCAGGCTGTCTGTTCTCCATACTGTACTCAAAGCCTCTGTACTGTTACGCGGCAAAGTGTGAATCAGAGGGAACAGGGAACAAAACTGTTCTAGACAGCAAATCTGAGTACCAACGTGAAAGCTGCATACTGTGCAATGCCATTATATGACTTCAAATCTTTTGTTCCAGAGAACATTATATACCTATTACACGCTTAAATACAGGCATCGCTATCGCATAATTAAAATGTTTGTGATTACAGATATAAAAGGAAATAAAAGGAGAAGTTAAAAAGCAACACTGTATTACTGCTACTGCTAAACCTTGGTTGTAGGCACAGAAAGAAAAGCCACCAGCATGAGGCAAAGAGCGTACAGACCTTTGGCTCCATCTGAAAAACCAAGCTAATAGGTAGAAGGGCAATTCTCTGTTGGTATATAGCTGTAGAAAACTAGTTTCTCTTAGTTCTGTAAGCATGGTTCCTTGAGCAGTGTTTCTGTACTTGAAATGCTCCTGTGGACATGCCACAGGGCACTGGCTTTAGTGGGAGCTCTGCTATTTTATGGCAATACTTGTTAACCTGTGCTAGTACTTGCTGTAGGTTCTTTTCCTTTATTGAAAAAACTGTACATTTTGTCAAAAGAAAAAAAAAAAGGTTCCACTACTAAAATACTAAAAGACTTGGGGTTCTCAAATTTATTAATTTTTTTTCCAGGAAAGCAGACACTAATTTCCATTTAACCAGAAAAAAAAAGGATTTCCTACAGGGAAATGTTAAAGCGAGCACTTGCAATAAGATTTTTTCATAACTTTCCAGATAAATTGCTGCAAACACCATGCAATTTTATGCTTTGTTTTGTTTAATAATTCTAGAGAAGTCCATAAGTGAGATTGTTGTCACGATTGGGAATCCCTGGTTTAGCTGACAAAGACCTAGCTACAATGACCTAAGGATGTAGAATTAAATGAGGACTTTGTCCTTCTTTTTCAGTCTGATCCCAGAAGATGCTTGGGCTAGATTGTCTTCTATAACGTGTTTTGCCACAGTCTCTAGAGAGGACAACCTCCTTAAAAGGACAGCATAGTAATCTAATAAAAATCCAATCTATGGAGATCCATTACCGTGCAACTGGGAAAACCAAACCAAACAAGATACTAATGTAAAAACGTCAGTGAATTCCTTGGTGCATTATATGTACTACAGCATTTACAAATGACCACATGGATCGTGTAATATCATCTGCTGTGGAGAGTTTCTTTTATAGGTCCCCGTGGGCTGAAATGTTTAGACACAGCAGAGCCGAGCAGAGGGGCCAGTTGTAGATTTAACTGAGAATTCTTCTGGTTTTATGGGCATGTATGTCAGCCATATCATTGCTTTAAAAATTGCTTTTGTGTTTAATAGTAGGAGAGCTTGACCTGAACGTCGTAACAACGCATGTGTCCCTTTAACTAAGCTCTGCATAGGACTGCAAATTGAAATGTGGAGAGATATTAGCTCTGTGAGTTAAGATGTCATTAGCTGCCCAGGAAGGGTAACTTTGTCAATTGTCATTAACACATTTTTTATGCTGGTACTTTAGAGATCAGAAGTGTTAACCTGGAAATGGCATTCTGATTTAAATCTCTCTAACGTTTGGAAGGATTTGTCATTTTTTTATACCGCATTGCTCTTTGAGGAGAGTCCTTCCTTTGTTCAGCATCTGTAAATTGCCTGTATGTGGATCTCACTTTACAGAGGAGAAAAGGATCCTTTCAATTGTTTCATGAGTTACTCAGATCTGTCATAAAACTGTCACTTTGGATTATTGCTTAAATGTTGGCTGCAGGCTGAAAACAGTATGTCCATGCAGCACTCACCCAGTTCAGGTGGGGTTTATAAAAGGGAAATTGTTGCTCTGCAGGGAGATACCTGTTAACCTTATTCATTTCTAAAACTGGTTACATATTTTGGCACTCGCCTGTGCAGTCTGACACTGACAAAGCTTTTGACAAGATGAAGTAGATACAAGATATTTATGTAAGGTTCTCAGAAATTGCAGGTTCAGAGCAAACTTTATTAACTAGACCTGAGCCCTTTCTGTGTCAACCAGCAGCTCTTTGCAGGAAAGACCTCAGATCTTCTGCCCTTTGCCCTTTAACAAGATACAAAGCTGTGGTGCAGGTGATAGAGGACTGAAAATTAGCGGTTTCAGCTTTACATGCATTCTTCTGTTTTGTTATTCAGATGTCCTTTACCAGGTTATGTGGGACAGAAGGTGGGAAAGAAGGAGCTCATTTTAAGAGATGTTTAGCAGCTTCAATTCCTATAAACACCTATTCCCAGAGCAATGGAGAATTCACTCAGCACCTTACTGGACTAGGTTCTGTATGGCTATGTGCATTTTGCTTTACAGTCAAGGAAAAACCTCTAATTAATGACAAACTGAACTTAAGAATATTGTAAATATGTCTACATACATGCGTAACTTAGGGGTTTTTTTATTAATATACTTTAAATTCATATCTAATTCTATCTAATCTGGAAGGTATTTTTCTACAGTTAGCATTGGAGCCTCACCGTATCAGGAAGTTCAGTGAGAAGAACTGCAAAAGACAAAAATTAGGTAGACTAAAATGCATTCATTTTGTATTCATTATGTAGTCATCTTTACAGGGGATCTGGTGTTGCATTGAAAAATTACTGATTTCTGCTGAAGTCTTTGCACAGATTCCTCATATGGTAGGATTCTGGTACATATTTGGAAGAAAAGAATGAAAACCATATGAGAGATTTTATCATGACCAAAATCTTCCATCAAGAGAAAAAGTTGGTGTAGCTGCCTGGTTAAGGTGCAAGCAAGAGACTATGAGCAGAAGTGTGGAAATATAAGATCAGGTGATGTAGGAAGGCAGGCATTGTCCTGAAGCTGAACTCAGCCATGGTCTGTCTCCAGGGTAGGAGAGTCCAGGAAACTCCATCTGAACTTTCTGAGCACTGAGATTGTCAGCAAATTCTAACATTAGACTGCCCAATAAGAAAGTTATATATCACTGGCATTCAGTACCAAATACCATACCATCTCTCCCACCTTTGTAGTGCTCGAGCAATTACTCCAGTGTCTAGGACACGTTGCATCTACTGCACATGTGGTTCACAGCCAGGTTGCGGATGGGCTATTAATGTAATGATCCATCCCTGCTGCTGACTAATGCTAACATGGAGGGTGCCAAGAGGTGAGAATAAACCAAAAGATGAAACAGTAATAAGGACTTCTGTGATTTTGTTGTGGAAGCAGATTTTGCCAGTATCTTTAAAATGGTTTAAGGTATACTGTTGCAGGCAGATGATTTCTCCCAATTTCTGTGCAGGACTAAAACATCCACTGCAATCCAAAACTGTCTTATGGTAATTTGCTATTCTACAACAGTTCCACCGTGGTTATCCTCCCTACCATATCATCATGGGTTTCCTTTGCAGGCATGGTATATTGCTGCCTCACATTGTGCCTTGGATGCTCCCTTTCTTGGGCAAAGGGGGAAAATATTGCACAGTTTCAGGCTGTTGGCTTGTCTAGGGATTTCTGTGGGGACAGACACGTAAAAAGACACATCCCCAGTTTAGCCTAATCTCTGAGCCTCCCCCTCTACCTCCCGACTACCCATATTTTCTGTTCTACCTTCCAACCCTACTGTGACACAGCAAGTGGCTTGGATTTTTCCCCTGATTGCATACAAGCTTTGCAATATAACTGCTGTATTGCAGGCTGGAATTTCATATACTGTAATCAAGTATGATCAATTCACTGCAGGTACTATGGCAGGCAGAGGACGACGCAATCCCCGTTTTATAAGTGCTCCCAACCTAACCTTCAAATGTTGCTACCAATAGGGTGATTGGCAGTGCCTTCTGTATTGCGAGGAGATAATTGTGGTGCTACGCTATAAGCAAGTGAGACTCATTCTGTATTTTTGCTATCATGGAAAAAAAATTCTGATAAGAGCCAGGTGGGGTAAAAGACCAGGGTTAGAGCAATACAATTATAGGGTTGTTGTGACAGCATAGGTGTGACTGAGACAAGAAGTGAATTTTTCTACCATGTATGTATCAGGCAAAAAATCCAGAAGACTGTATACTCTATTTCTAACTCAACTTACTGTGACCACTGAAGAACAGGAGAATTTTCAATGAGGAATTAATGTTATGAAGAGGTTTAATATTATATAGCTCATGGCACACCAAAGATCCTTAGCTCTTAGCTCATGATAATCCGGATAGAATTTAACCTACAAAACTCAAAAGGTGAGTCTGCCTTACTTTTAAGTAGAGAAAAAAATCTATTTTATACTGTCATTCAGGTACAGTCCAAAGCTCTTAAAGTTAACGGGTCTCTTTCCCTCGATTTCAGAAGGCTTTGGATCAGGTCTTGATAGTCACAACTCCAGACTGTGTGATATGTAAAAGTGTCTTTTTTAAGTGTTCCTTGCAATCAGATAAAACTCTTTCCTAAATGGCATCATTCAATATACAGATTGTAGCAGGTAATTGTAATTGTAAATTACTGTAGCAAGCTTAGAATCAACTATTTAAGTACTCACCTGGCAAAACTGCAAAAGCTAACTTTTTCCCTCCTTACTTTCCAGTATATATCTCATTTTTCATGGCTCCTTAACTCAGATATTGCAGTGGGCAATTTGGATTGAAACTTGGCATAGAAGTTGTCAGCCTCCAAGCAAATATTTGTCATTTAAAAATCATGAGGCTGTTGAGTAAAACTTGGCAAACTGTTCTGAAACTGTATATATGGCAACTATATCTACAAAGTATTAACGCACAGGGTACGCACACTTTCTGGCAAAACACACTCTCATGCATATGTGTGCAAACACACAAAATGCACAAATATCATTTCCTTGCACATCAGTCTCGCTGCTGATTGTGTCTCAGAGATCCGAGTGTGAACATCATTTTGGATGTGCCTTCCATAAAAGCGACTGCTTGGTATTTCATATTGACTGGCATAATGGAGTGCAATCCCTCCAAAGGGGTCTTAATGACTAATATGCACACAGGCACACATTTTGAAAGCGCACACTTCAAAAATATGGAAATAGAAACATAAAAGGTAAATCTATAATTTCACATGTAATATAAAATTGTAGAATATTAGGCTTTTTACAAATGTTTCAACAAGGGGGAAAAGCAAGGAAAAGACAGAGGTATTTCAAGAGACTCCATAATACCTAACACTTAATTACCTAATTATAATTACCAATTTATAGCTTCATCTTGCCGACTGCAGAAGTATAGATATGCCTTCGCTGCTGTTGAGGCTGACCAGCAGCTACGAGGACTTCTCAAAACTTGCAGGACTGAGATCTTTGCACACACCCTCATGGTGCTTCATGATCAGTAAACGAGACACCACAATGGACGGGAGAAACTCGCAGCCAGGAATTCACTGCCTAAAGTTGAGGAAAGAATTAGGGATAAGAATAATAATGAAAGGTGTCATTCATGCCAAACCAAACATGAAGAGCTTCAAGCCAGCACACTACCAGAAAGAATGACCTAAAAAGATTGTAGGTGTACTCTCTGCCAGTGCAAAGATATTTTATCAGCTTTCTTCTTCAACAACTGTAAGTGACTCAATATATTAACTCATATGGCAGACACTACACTACAATAAAAAATAACCAGTTGAATTTGGGGCAGATTGAAAGCTTTAATTTAAAAATGTCCATGCTTGTCAATTCAATTAGATGAGAATTTATTGGCAAGACAAGCTCAGTAAGTCTTGCCAAAACATAAGAAAAAGACAGACTCATCAGATAACTGTCTGAGGCAGGTACAACCCACCAGGCTCCGCATTTCCCTCTGCTTTAAAAGTTTCCTCCACTGCATCCATATGTCAGTATTGTCCCATCCCTAAATTGGGAACAGATTCTGCCATTGCAAGAACCCTGTTTTGCCATCCTGCTCCTCTTTCGCTCTGTGTCAGTCTAAGTTCTTCCTCTTTTATCCTGATGTGACAGGAGGGTGCAGTGAGGTGTTCGTATCTGCCCATCTCTAGCTGCCTTCCCAACTCACTTATGACCTAATCACTGTATTTTCCACCAGACAAAACTAACAGGTATTCCACGGGTGTGAGAGGACAGACCACTGCTACCTGGGGTCTCTCCTAAAGATCTTACAGTGAATAGCACTGGGTTGGCTCCTTGATTTTGGGGTGGGGGTTTTTTTTTGAATCTTTATACACTAAAAAAAAATTGGGCTGTGATTATGTGGTATACACCTAATTAAAAATGTACTATAATTGTTGAAGTATTTTACTGAAGTCATTTTCTTTTTCAAGCGACAGGTTTACCAGATGATAAAACTTGTCTTGTGGTTTCTCTGCCTTTGCCAAGAAGCTCAGAGCTAAGTACAGAGGGTGGGGTCAGTCCTGGACATCAACCCCCCCACCACCTTCCGTGAATGGCAGCATTTTTCACTAAGCTCTCATGCTCAAGGCTTAAGTCAGGCTTTTTGCCAAACACTCAACTCCAAGACAAATAGCCTATGTGGGTGTTTTGTGCACAAAGATGACTGAGGTTCATTTTAGCTAGATGGATAAACCTTTTGAAATCTGCCTTGTTAGAACTGACTGTATTATAGATCAGAGTTAGCTGTTTATTGAAAAGCACTGTGAGAGGAATGTAAATTGCCCGTGAATCAGAATGACCTGGGAGTGAAGCACCAGAGGCTCTTGGTGGGTGTATTGTCACCTATTCTCACAAACAATGCAACCATTTGTGTAAGGTGGCTTCATTTTTTTTTAAATGACCATGTTCCAGTTCTGTCTTCTCAAGTTTTCCTGTGTTCCACAGAAAAATGACATACAGATGTATGGAATTTGCGAGGAAAAATTCAAAACTCCCCAAATCTCCTGATTTTTAAAAAAATATTTTTATTTAACATAGCTCGGTTCCATAAGGGCTATTTTCTGTTGGTGGCAGGGATGAAATTTTATCAACGGTGAAAAACCTAGGTGATTCTAAGCCCCACTTACACCCTAGTGCTCTGTGGGGCCCGGAATACCTTTATGTACCGGGGTGTGTGGGTGGGTGTGTGTTTAATTTTTTTTTTATGTCAGCAGCCGAAGCTCTGGTTTATTAAAAGTTCTACTGCCCCCAGACCTCCACAGGCTGCTACCGAAACACAGAGCATTCCTGACTCATCTTGCACCTTTCCTTTGCACTTTCCACAAGTTCCTTTGCCCTTTCAGGTCTCCTCTAACTTGTTTCTCACTGTTTTTCCATTCCAGCAGAAAAAAAAAAAGAGTATGTAATTGTTTGTAACTGCCCAAAACTTTAGAACTCAGAAAGTACAGTCTGGGATGTCACTTTGTGTGATAATTCAGGGGAAGGGAAAGCATCTGCAAAATACAGTCTCTCTTGCATCAAAGGCATTTCTCTAGGGTACTGGACTACAGTTAAATTTTTATCTATCCTACAGGGAGTCAGTATTGACCCTTTCCTTTCTTTTGCCTGGGAGAATGGCTCTGTTTTCATTCTGAAGGTCGTCTCCTACTCAGTTAGCAACAAAACCAGAAGAAGTTGTGTTGTTGAAAGGTACCAAAGCCTACCATGGTCTGCAACCATGATGAAAGTCCAGCCTGGAGAACAACTCTACCATGTATTTCAGTTGCATTGTGTGAGGACTGTCAGTGTGTGCTCAGCCCTGCCTTCCTTACCAAGACTGCCAGTCGCATTGTTAGTCAATACATGTTATTTAACACAAGGCAATGTCATGGAAGGACACTCAAGTGAGTTGAGTCAGGGTCACAGGCAGAGTTATCAGGTTAGCACACAATTCCACTAAGCTGATGTACCCTTTTCCTCAGCGTTTAATATGATCAGACTTAACCCTGACCGTGGTAACTTGGCTATTCTTTTGCTACGATGCAGTAATTCTTCATTGCACTTATCGTGCAGTGGAGACATATTTCTAGAGCCAAAGCAACAGGACTCTGGGATGTCAGCCTGCACAGCCTAGGACATGGGCTGAAAAGCACCGTGTAACTTCACATTGAACTCAAGGACACCAGAAGATTGCAAAAAGTTCTGTTTACTGATGACCCAGGCTGCGTTTCACCCAACAGTGATGAAAATAAAACCTGGCAAAATTTGGTCTTGGTTGATTAATGTGGTGTTGATAACACCCTAAAGGGTGCTATTAGAAGCATGACAATTACTATGGTGTTTATGGTGCACCTCTATGGGGTTTGCAGAATTACGCATTCTGCACACATCCTAATTACAGAAACATTTGGAAAACATCTTAACAAAATGAAAAAGCACTTGTAGATAAAATTGGTAAGTTTTTGTAAGGTAAATAAATGCAGCTCTAATACATCCTATTGATCAAAGTACAATAAAATTGCACAGACCAAATAATGGAAATAAAACAAACTATGGAATAGCAGCCTATTCCATATACAACACTGTTCCTGTGTTCAGAATAAACTCTGGATCTTACAGGAAAACTAAAATTATATAATAAATATCAATATAAACCCTATGCATAAGTGGGTTAAGTTAAAACTGAACAGTCAACTTTAATTCTGGCATTACCTAAATCTGATTGCTTTACTTTGCATTCATTAAATACTGTTACGATAATAATAATAATATTGCATGTTGGTTTAATTTTAATTTTTATAACACTATGTAGAGTCTACTTTCATCCAGCAGTGACCATCAAAACCATGCTCCCAGAATAGCTAGAGTAACTGTTCGGTGTTATATTCTTTGTAAAGTAAATATTTCCAGATAATCCACAGCAACTATATCAAGATACACATCGCATGCTGCAAAACAGACATGAACTTGGCATGTGTTTCCCTTGCCCACCCATGAACAGCAAGCAGTGCAGCGCATGGTTCATGTCACCCGATGTGCTGTTCCTCTCCCCCCACCATCAAGGTGGCTTTCAGCCCTGTAAGTACCAGTTGCTAATAGGTCTGTTTCACAACTTTTTCTTCAAAAGCTCCTTTCTGTTAAACTCCTGGCATCTGTTTCTTCCCCCTTAGGAGATGCTTAACCTAGGTACATAACACTGTTTTATAGAGAATCCAAGGCCTGATCCAGCATCCACTGAAGTCATTTTCACTACAGTTCAGCGGGGCTACACAAGCCAAAGTAAAAGGTGTAAAGAAGACAGACAGGTCATACTGACAGGTTTTTCTAGAGGCTCTCAGAGGTGCATGAAGAGGCGCAGTGACAGAAGGACCATGGCTATCGGTCACGTAAATCCGTGTGCCTGTTTGTCGTTAGCTTGCACCGCAGCAAGCGAGCAGGTTGTTACAGCCTCTGTGGTTTCTCTCCTCTATGCCATCAAGAAGCACATTATTCCCTCCTTGCTCTCAGAGAGAAATCTTACTTCAGCCCAACACCTTTCTGGAGGCACGTCTTGCAAGACTTTACCCTGGCATTACTGGACAGTGGATCAGGCTCTTACACAGATGAGAAGCAGCTGAGCCAAGAGAGTTTGACACAAAAACATTGACCCATTTCTGTATTTCCTAGGACCTGTTTCCCAAATATCAATGTTAAATTGCTTTTGGGCTGTGCAACAGGTCTCCTAGCACTTATAGCTACACAGTGCGAAATGAACCTTTCTTCTTGGATTTGACACCTGATTCAATCAGCTTTCTGTATAACCTTTCTTTGTTTATGGTTGTAAAGCTGGAATTGCTACCTCATTTTAAGTCTCGTCGTCTGAAGCGGTACAAGATTTAGGGTATGAGCAGGCCAGCCACAAGCAGCTGAGGTACAGCCCTCAGCTGAGACTTGATAACTGCATGCATACGTGCTTCTGGCCCGTTGCAAATAAGAAACGAAACTGGTTGCCTGAAACCAAGCTCACAGTGGATTTAAGCCACTTCCTGGGTAACTTGAGCTTGTCTGGTTTTCACATGCATCAGATCTACACAGACATGCCTCAGCAGAGGGGCAGTAAGTTTAAAGGACTCCCTCTTTCAATCAGTGCTAAGCACCAGTCAGGCCTCTAGTTTGCGAGATGTTTGGGAGAGGACTAGTTTTTGGTTTTGTATTTAAGAAAACTTGTGCAATGAGTCTTAGTCCATTATTAAAGTTACAAGGCATCAAGTTGATAAGCATAATAAGGTATATAAACATTAGTATTTTGGTGCCATGGGTATTATTGGAACAAGACCATTCTACCCTGAAGGTTAATTCATTAAGGTCTGAAAAACATTTGGAGGTCCCTGTAAGAAAGGAGTTAAAGAAATGCAAAAGTGTTGCTTTGGTATTGTGTTATTTATCAGCTGTCTGGTTAGCATTTGTGCTCAGTCCGCAGGTTTCACATGTAAATCAAATGCAATGAGTCTATGACAACTCACAAGATTTACACAGATGGGACCTGACCAGCCCTCTCTGAAGTCACCGGAGGTGGTCTGAGTTCCCTAATGATTGCAAATAGGAGACACAAACATAAATATAATTTACTTTTATAAAACTTTTAATTAGTTTAATAAAATATCTCTGCATAAAAGCCTATAGCTCGTAAAAACTCAGACCCTGTGCATACCAGAGCTGGTGTGGATCAGGATAATAGACACAAAGAATTGCATTACCATGCTAATACAATAGGGAAGTCTCCTGTCTCTCTTTTGAATAACCTCTCATGCAAATCTCAAACGTTGACCATGACACCAGACCTTCCTAGGGCACTGAGTTGTGCTTCCCTGTGCTTACAATATATTTGATTTCAATACAAAACTGCAGACTCATCAAAACCCCACCTTTCTGCCAGCATTCAATTATTTAAATACTATACGATGTGGGGGGTTTTGCCCCTGAATCTTGCATAAACTACTTCAGGCAAGCTCACAAATAATGTAGTATGAAAAGGACAAAAATCCAAACGGGAAGAAATTTTAATCAACGGGATCCTTTTTAGCTATTACTTTCCACTTTTCCTCACTCTTGACCAGTTGTTTAAAATGCTGATTTCAAAATGCATTTAATCATCCAACAAACTATATATCCAAATTTTCTCCACAATAATTATTTTGTAATCTTCTTGAAGTCAAAGGCAGGTTTAGTTGTATTTGGGGTCATTATCTGCCCACATGCTAAATTGTTTGACCACATGCTAAGCATTTGAACTATGCACAGGTTCATTATTGTTATCCAATTACAATATGTTTAGTTTTTCAGGCACATAAAGATGGAATATTTATAAATATACAGGTACTTCGTGGCACTTATGAAATGTTACCAACAAAAAAAAATAATACATATATAAGGATATTCCATATACACATACACATTCATATGCACATAAACGCTGTTAATAAAGTATTTTTTATTTCATGTGCCATATTCTGGCCTCAGTTCCTAGAGATCACAATGCCAAGGACGTGGTAAAACACATAAATATTGGTTTCATTCACTTCCCCTTCTAATAGAGAAAAGTTTGGTTTGTCTTGTACAATGGGACTTGCGCTAATCATAGGGAACAATATTACACTTCTTAGGGAGTAAGCAAAATCAGAATTCTTCCTTTACTTGTTTCTCGAAAAATCCCCCAAAACATAATATTTACAGAAGTCCGTCCAGTTTTGTGTTCAAAAATGTGATATATTGGAACTAAGAGCCAACTTCTTTTTTAGAATGTGTATAAGCTGCCATACCCATACACCAGTTTTCTTCTTCAAAATCTAAGAAATTAATGACTTTGTGGTTTACCCTCAGCACTATTATCATCTGTCTCTGTGCAGCCCCAAACAGAATGGCTCCGAAGGACTAAGAGGAGCTGCTGTCTGACCCGTGCCTGCGTTGCACTCCTGATTGCCACAGCCCAGCGTGCCAGGGCAGGGACCCTTCTGACACCCGCCGGCTGGAAGGTGTGGAGGTTTGCCATGAGTCACCAAAGGCTGGATGTGCCAGTTCTGCATGTCCACCCAGACTGCACCTCGGGAGGATGTTTAATGGGTTCAGTGTATTCCTCCCCCAGGCTAAAACACTCCCTGCTATGACAGGCATGAGACACATCCTCCAGGGAGTGGGGTTCCGCACCTCCACTGGTCATCTCCGGTGCCCTGCTCCCCTCTGCACCCCGTGCCTGGCCACAGCCAGGACACCTGGCTCTCTCCCTCTCCACATTCTGAGGAGGAGCAGTGTGTAGGACCCAAAGGCAGCCGTGTTTGAATGAACCACGCTGCCCACTTGCCTTGCGCTGGGTGTTGTCCCCTTCAGACTTGCCTCAGGGCTGGTTGAAGAAAAGGGAAAATCTCCCCCAAATTCAGTGGTTTTGGGGTTGGATTCCAGACCCCAGACAAGTTTTGCTTCAGAGGAGTTTGGAGTCTAGAATATAAATCTATCTCTTTGTTGCAGGCCTAAATGTAATTTGATTCCAATACTCATGAATAGGACATGAGAAATGTGGAAATATCTGTACATGTTCCCTGCTCAAACAGTGGGTGCCATTAAGAAAGCATAATAGTGTTCCGGGCTATTGATTTTACCACAGTATTTCCTTGCTTAGAGTGTTTTCCACGATGAGATATTTGCACCATGCCATGGTAAATGTTATTTTTAACAGAGCTCACTACAGTCTTGTTTGAGAAACTATGCGAACAACGTCGAGTTCTCTGACAATGCTGAGTTACTCAGCTGGGCTGTCTGATGTCCTATCTAAAAAAGTAGGTAGGAAGAGCCAAATGGAACATAAAGCTGAAATGAGGTAAAAGGCAGACACTAAAAATACTAAATAGTGAACCCCCATGAAGCAGTTTAGATACTAATGATAAATAATAGGGCACTATATTCATAGGTAGAGCTTAGATTTACATTACATTTGCCTGGAAGAGAAAAAGACACCCAAACCAGACCTCGTGCGTCTTCCAAAACAAATACAGCTTAAGTCATATAAGATGTGCTCTTTTTTATGCCACTTACTTTTCAGTTATTCCGTTATTTTGCTAAGAGATTCACTTATTCCACTGTAGGCTAATGGGGCAAAAGAGGGGGGCAGGAGGGAAGGGCAGGAGAAAAGGAATTCTTGTAAACTGATAAACAAGTTGAATATGCTTCTAAGTTACAACCAACACAATTAAATGTAGATCAGCTCACCTGTCATAATGAAGTCCAAGTTTCATTTAAATGAAATCGGTATAATTTTTGTCCTTTGCTTAAGGTGGAGCAAAATTAAGTTTAAAACAACCTGATCTTTGTTGATATAAATTGACACATCTCCCTTTTTCTGTATCTCAGGTCTTAATTTCATAACTTACAACAACTAAGACTTTAACAAACACTGTGATGAAGTGCAGGCAAATAAAATAGTAGTGAAACTTAACTAAGGCTGATATATTTAGTGATATGTTCTTATCCTGGATGGATGCATTGAGTGTCCCATGGAAGTCTGTCCTATGTTTGGCACTAATTTGTATTTCACTAATGACCTGAAGATGGAATAAAGTGTACTTGTAGTAAATGTGCAGGTGATATGCAGCTGAACCACACTTCAGGCACTTTGGATTAGACTTCAAAATTAATTGGATGAAATAATGGCCTTAAAAAGTAGGATACAACTTAGTAAGGACAAGGGTAAAGTTCTATACTCACCATGGGTGATGTATGTCGTGTTGTGGCAAAAAAGTAAGCAATATGTATAAAAAGTGTGATCTGAAAGACACCTGGGTAATCTGTCCTCTCCTCTGAGCTGATACAAGCACAAATGGAAAATTGTGCCCAGCTATGGCCCCACACTTGAAGGAAGACATAAACTCATTGAAAAGACTGTGGGACAGGGCAGTAAAAACCAGTGGAGATCCAACAAAGGACATTACAGAGAAAAATGGAATCATCTGTTCTCCACACTATAAGGCAAGAAATAATGAGTCAGAAAAAAAGATATTAACTGTACATTTTGGAGTATGTTATCTAAAGAGATGATGGAATCTATATCATTAGAAATTCTTAAAAAAAGGTTAGATAAAGATGACAAGACCGGTTTAGGTACAGCACATCCTGCACTGAGAGACAAGGATAGACCTGGGTTTTTTGGTTCTCTTTCAAACTTATTTCATATAGCTGTACATTAAAATTCCGTTACAGTTGTGATAGAAAGAAGACATTCAATGGGACCATTCTCCCGTCTACATGGATAGTCACAGGAATCTCTTGACAGGACCATTTTCAAGGATACCCCTGACAAATAAGACCCTGTGTCTTTTCTGAAAAGCAAAATCCCTGTTGAGTTCACCAGAAAACAAAGAACCAGACTATTCAGAAGCCAATGTAACTGGAAAAGGAAAAGCCAGACTGATGGAGAAAATTAGCTTCAGGCATACATTTTCACTAAGTCTGCAGAGAGTTGTCTCTGAGAGATTTATCATCCTAAATTACCATTGGATCTACATAGGAAATAAATCTTCACAGTTATCCACTTGGAATAGGAAGGGGAGGGGGGGGAAAGTTAGCTCTCCTGTTCCAAGATGTATTTTAGCATATTTTTTACAGACATCAGTAAAGCTTTTACTTGTAATGGGCTGTTGATGATAGCAGATACTTTTACTCTTTGTTTTGTTTGGTGTTTTGGGGTATGGGCAGAGGGCAAGTGCAAAAAATTCAAAACCTGAAATTCAAGGATTTATGAATATTGAATCCTAAATGCCACTGTGATGCTCTACAAGAACTGTAATTCAGCTGTCCTTTCTCCCCCGGTTATTTTTCTTAATATTGCACTTCCTAGTAGGGCTACAATTCCTGGAGGGTCTCCTTTCTTCTTCTGTCATCTCAACGCACCATAGGAATGGCACAGTTACAGGGCATCATTAAAGAGGTACTGCAATGAAGGAACTTGTCTCAAAAATGAAAATGGAACCATGAATACAGTTCCCATGAGGTACCACTTCCATACTTCAAGTCAAAATATTTTCAGTTTTCAGGTGTTAGATTTTTTGTCCTACATTGAAATTATCTGCAAAAAACTGACTCTCTTTAAATGGGTTCGTCAAAAAATCTAATCTTCTCAGCTGCAAACATTTGCTTAAATTAAGTGAATTTAACAGCATTCCAGAGTATGATACATTTGAATCCACTGCAGCACCGTCGTTTCTTGACATATAAAAGTTACACAAATAGAGTATGTATTGGACTTAACTTTGTCAACAGTCACTGGTCCCTCACAGAGTGCATAAAAATATGCATAAAAATTCTCTACAATGAATGAATTATAAATTTATTAACAATTTGAATTGGCTTTCAGATTAACTAATTTCAAAAGGTATCAAGAATCTGTCTGAAAACTGCTTGATTTCTGCTCTGTTTAATCTAGAGATCTGGGGAAAGAGACTGTATCAAAGTAGACATCGTTGGGGGAGTTGCTATCTCCTCCTCTTTCATATGTACCACAAAGTTAATGGCTGCTTGAATGACCGAGCACTTCCTATGCTCCTCAGTTTTCTTGTAGCCAGGGAGTTATTGTTATAAAAGGAGACTAGTCCTCACTTCAGTGAATTGCCAAAGCTACACGGAAGTTCCCTATTGACAGACACTGCTGTTTGGAAGAAAGGTGTAGAGTGGTTGAAGAAATTCTAGAACAGGGCAATGAGAACTGCCTAAGAACCAGAAAGGATTTCTCAAAGCAGAATGGAAATCCTGATCACGTCCAGTGATACTCAAAAGAGAGGACAGCCTGACATACAAGCATGCTATTGCTAAGGGGTTTGAGGTTGGTGAAAGAACAGAAGAGGAATACTCTTCAGAGTTCAATGACTGCTCTCACAAGGCACGTTTGGAGGAAACAGCTGGCTCTGCAGGCAAGATTTAAAATATCTTGCATTGAATATACATGTCTAGGAAAAAGAAAAAGAGTAGTATAAAGAAAGACAAGTGAAAGTTAAGAACAGTGCAGGGGTTTGACCCTGGCTGGATGCCAAGTGCCCACCAAAGCCGCTCTATCATTCCTCTCCTCAGCTGGACAGGGGGAGAGAGAATATAACAAGAGGCTCATGGATCGAGATAAGGACAGGGAGATCACTCAGCCATTACTGTCATGGGCAAAACAGACTCGACTTGGGGAAACTACTTTAATTTATTACAAATCAAATCAAGGTAGGGTAACAAGAAACAAAACCTTCCCCCCACATCACCCTCCTTCCTGGCCTCAACTTCACACCTGATTTCTCTACCTCCTGCCCCAAAGCAGCACAGAGGAACAGGGAACGGGGGTTGTGGTCAGTTCATCACACATTGCCTCTGCCGTTCCTTCTTCCTCACACTCTTCCCCTGCTCCAGCGTGGCATCCTTCCCATGGGAGACAGTCCTCCACAAACTTCTCCAACCTGAGTCCTTCCCACGGGTTGCAGTTCTTCACTAACTGCTCCAGCATGGGTCCCTTTCATGAGGTGCAGTCCTTCAGGAGCAAACTGCTCCAGTGTGTGTCCCCACGGGATCACAAGTCCTGCCAGCAAACCTGCTCCAGCATGGGCTTCTCTCTCCGTGGGGCCACAGGTCCTGCCAGGAGCCTGCTCCAGTGCGGGCTCTCCGTGGGGTCACAGACTCCTTCAGGTATCCGCCTGCTCCACCGCAGAGTCCTTCACTGGGTGCAGGTGGATATCTGCACCACTGCAGGGCAACAACCTGCCTCACCATGGTCTTCACCACAGGCTTCAGGGGAATCTCTGCACCTGGAGCACATTCTCCCCCTCCTTCTTCACTGATCTTGGCATCTGCAGAGTTTTTGCTCTCACATATTCTTACTCCTCTCTTCATTCTCTCTTCTTCCTCTCTGACTGCAGCAGCAACAGCATGGATCTGTATTTGATCTTACGCTAATGTCTAAAGCTAGTCAAGAGACCTCTACTACTGATCAACTACTGTAATGAGGTCAATTCTGCATTTATTTAGAAGCTCCAGCAAAGGCACTTTTCAGATACTTGCCACCATGGTGACAAAAAGTATTGCAGAATATCTGGGTTTTAAATCTACCCCCATTCACTTCCAGCTGGAGTTCAATCTGCCACAATTCAAGATGTCTTTAAGACATGCTTCAAAAGGGACCTTGCCAAATGAGATGCCACTTTCTTTTTTTGTATGATATTTGGTGGACGTGTCTTGACTTGGAAACTCTTGATCTCGGTTCACAAGAATAATTTCTGAGGGACCTATGGCAGGTCATTCTCAAGGCCAATTCTCAAATTTCTGGTCCTGACTCTTCCACAATTCAGGTCAGGTCACAATATTTGTTTAGCTTCCTTCTTACCTTTTAAGCTTACCTCCTGTTTCTGGACAAATGAATTGCTAGGATGTCTGTGAGGTCCTTAATGCTCGGGAACTTGGGAATAGTTCAGTTGATAGAAATGTCAGAATCTCACAACTGGGTATGAAATTCAAAGATGTAAGGCTTAGAAAAGTGTTCTAATTATGGTGAAATCTGCAACACTTGATCAGTACTTCCCAGTTACAACAACTTTTTAAAATCTCATAAAAATTTCAAGTGAAATTGCCTACCCCATGGGTAGTTTATGTTTTTCAAGGTTAGCAATAAGCTTCTGTTTAAGTGCTACAGTGACAGCTTCTCTATTAATCAATCCAATAAGCAATTAAAAATTGTCCATATCTGTAATGTTAGCAGAGAAGTGTCCATTAACTGCCATCAAACAAGAACATAGTCTGTCAACATGCAACTCATCTGCTCTCCTATAGTAACATTCAGTGGTAGAGCTGTATTTCATACAGGAAAATCAAAACCAACTTACATGAATGTTTGAAGCAAAAGTCATGCATAACCCACTAAAGCAAAATGAATATCAGAGTCAGTGGGTTCCCAAAAGAAGAAAGGAAAAAGTATCTATAAACTCCACAGAAAGTGGAAATACAGGCATTGTTATACAGACCTCTAATCTCTTGTGCAGTGCTATATGTGGAGAGGAAAAAATGCCTTCCTGACCTCTCCAGGTGATCAATTTACACTCTGAAGCCTGAGAGCTGATCTGTATCTATTCCAAATTAACTGGAATAGAAAAAGGCATGAGGCTAAAACATAAAGAAATAACACTGTAGAAAGCAGAAAGTACCTTATTCATCAGCACAAGTCAGGATGTCGTTTGCTAGCAAAGGAGATATCTTCCTTTCATAAATATGCCTGGGCAGATTTTAATATCAAAAGTACCTCAGAACTCTCAGTGAAAATAATCTCTGCAGGTACTGGTCCAAAGCCTACTGAGATCAATAGGAATACCTCCCTCCAGTGCAGTAGACTCTGGATCAGGCCCTTTCCCTATAACAAAGGTTCCCTCCACCACAGGGCTGCAATGTCCCCTCCTTCCTACCCCCTTCCAGTACGCTCAACTTCTGTTTTGAAGCCGACAGAAAAACAACAAACAACCCAGATGAACCTAACTGGAAATGTCCTTTCAGATGGGAAAAGATATGCGAAATCACATCAGCTTTACCCAATGTTAAGATAAGACGTTGTGCGACATACAATCCGATGCACTGTATTGTATGTGATCATCATGCGGTAAAATTTTATAGCTTTTTTTTTTCCCCAGGTCTACTGAACTTCTGTTATTTCCGAATTGTTAAAAATACTCCGTTTGCTAATATAAATGATTATAATTGACAGTGCATTGTCAATCTATTGCAAAGCTGATTTAATTAAGAATGCCAAGGGGCATCATTTGGGGCCAGGTATCTAAGCTGCAAATTTTTTTTTGATCTCAACCTCTCCCTATAGGACCGTCCACACTGGCACCAAAGGCTGGAGGGCAAGAGAACAAAGGGAATTTTATGTGTCTGAATTCAAATTCTTTCCCTTTGAAATGAAGCGTCCAGAATGGGCAATAAAACTGTGAAAATGGATTTCTGGCCGCATTTGATGTTAAGCCTTTAGTGTCAAGAGCCAGGTCTTTTTTTCTCTCTCTTTCTTTTAGGGTTTTTTTTTTCCTTTCCCTGAATGGTCTTGTGGGGAATTTGTCCTATAAATTATTTCTTACAGTTTGTATGCATATAGTGTGGCCTTGTCTCATAGTTAGAACTCAAAAGTAGGCTATTTCGTGTGTGTGTGTTTTAATTAACTTGTGTTTTCAGTAAAATTGCAACGGAAAACATTGTGCTAAAGAGGCTCATTTCATGTGGCTTTTTTTCCTATCAGGCTGTGTGTGAAACCTTAATGTTTATTAAGCACTTCTGTGGAAAGAGTAACTTTCACTCTGGTCTTCCTTTTTCATACCCAGTAGTCATAATCCTTTGTGTCATCTCTTCCATTTCCATAGTAGGATATTGCAATGCAATAAGAAAAGCAGAGGATTAGGCCCACTTAGAATGATCATGCAGAGGGATCTATTATAATAATGATTACAACCATTTTATCTTTAATAGCTAGCCACCGATGGAAGGGCAAGGGGGGGAAAAGAGAGACAGAGAAATGAAAGGAATCTTGGCATATTGAAATGATTTGTTCCTAAGCTTTGATTGTGTATGAAAATTGATCTTTAAATATTTATTTGTAACAAAAGCAGTTGGCAATACCTTATTAAAGCTGGCTAAATTAATTTAAATTGTTACACCCCACTTAGGCAGTATATTTTTGCTGTCTGAAGAAAAAAATTTGTGTATGTGTGTGCGCGTGTGTGCACATGCAGTTTAATTACAAAACTTTTTTTTTTAATAAAACTCGTAGCAATTCATTATACATTTCTCTGCAGACCCATGATTTCATGAAGCGAGATTACAATGATTAGCAATTCTTTTTCTACCCAAGTAAGTCAAGGTGTTGAAAGCAAAATTTAGTTCCACAGTATATGGAGACCCTTTTACCAGAAGCCAGACTCCTAGGTTTTCAAACAGAGAATCACAAATGTTTAAAAACATACCTTTTGCCCCTATTAAGTAAAGTAAAGTAAAGTAAAGTAAAGTAAAGTAAAGTAAAGTAAAGTAAGATAAAGTAAAATAAAGTAAAAAAAAAAATAAAATCCCAAACCCAAAATCCAAAATAAAAATCTTCGCTTTGGTATGTTCATGGATTTCATCATCTCTAGTCCTACATCTCTCCTCTTTCAGCCCCTCCTTTTTTTTTCTGATTTCCTTTTCTTGTAGTTTTCTTTCTCCAGGCCTCCCTCAGGCTTCCTGCCATCTATCTAGACTTATTCTCTTTTCCATTGACTCTGGTTCATTCTGATCTTTTCTCTTTTGTTTTATGTACCACGGTTCACTTTTTCCTCCTTTCTCACACATAGTTTTTCCCTGCCTTTTCCGTTTTATTTCTCTGTCCTTGTCTATGTTTCGAATTCCCTATTTTCTGTATTTTTAAGCAAGCTTTTCAGGCTGTGATATATATACCTCTGCAAATAAAGAGGAGCAAAATTGCAATCAAAGGAATTCTTCAAGATTTAGGCAGCCTTCATTTCAATCAGCATCTGATGCCCAGACATTTCACTAATAAACTGATATATCAGTGTCTAGCATACCAGGCCAAACAGGTTTTCCCTGGCCTGTTTAGTTCTCAAAGGAATGCTTCTATAGGTGCCTGTGTAACTCCAGTAATGCCTTAAAAATCATGCTTTTGTTTGATATCAAGACATCAAGTTCAAAAAACACAAGGAGCTGTTTGATAGGCTATGAGGAAGGGAATTTTTGAACATTTAACATCCTGGCTTTACTTACAAAAGATTGTATGCTATTACTATGATCAGTACCCTTCCTTTTATTTTTCTTGCATGAATATAACCAATCTCTCACACACTTAATACCAATGGCATGTCTTGCATAAATAAGTCCATCTATTAGATATTGACATATTTCACTCAAGACCTCCTGTAGTTTAGGTCTGGGTGCTCTTTTATATAAATACAAATTTACATTGCTTCTCTTTGGTCACCACCTCCACCCTCATCTCTGGGTAACAAAAAATTATAGGGCTGAGTCATGCTTATTGAAATCTCCTTCTTCACCCACCAATTTAGTGAAATACATAAATGCTACAACTTCAATCAAGTGACCAGGTCCTACAATTTTAAAGTTAAGCATCTGCAAAAATGTTTTGTTGAAACATAGAATCATAGAATCATAGAATGGTTTGGGCTGGAAGGGACCTTAAAGATCACCTTGTTCCAACCCCCCTGCCCTGGGCAGGGATACCTCCCACCAGACCAGGTTGCTCAAAGCCCCGTCAAACCTGGCCTTGAACACCTCCAGGGATGGATCATCCAGAACTTCTCTGGGCAACCTGTGCCAGTGCCTCACCACCCTCACAGTAAAGAATTTCTTCCTAGTATCTAATCTAAATCTCCCCTCTTTCAGTTTAAAACCATTATCCCTCGTCCTATCGCCACACTCCCTCATAAAATCGACTTTGTTATCTTTAGGAATAACCGAGAAACAGGTCTTGGATGCTTTTACCAAGAAAAGGTCATATCCAAAGACCTTGCAGTCAGTGGAGGCAACAGAACAAATTATTCTACATCATCTGTTCCTTTGTAACCTGTAACTCAGTAAAGAGAGGCAATGAAAGTTATACTGAGACAAATAAGTAGACAGAGGGATCAAAAACTGAAGAAGCTCTAATTTTTATCTGTATATATATAGGTTGGTAGATACACACTTGCTAAAATAAACTTTGGTATGTTTGCATGTACAACTACACAAAGACCAAACATCTTCCATTTAATTCAGCTGTGTAAGTCAAATACCGTGTTACCTGATTTACGTGTAGTATAAAAATCTCAGCTAGACACAATATTTTGAAAATTTGGAATAGGACTTAGGAATTCTCATCTCCTTTGCTGCTTCTAGGACAGACGTACCAACTGCTATGAACACTCAAATTGCTTTAAACATTTTTCAGACACACAAAAAAAGAAACACAGCAAAACCTTTCATACTAAATATTCCAGTTTCACAGACACTCTGTGAAATAGAAAACAGGAACATGTAAGATATTACACATGGTTGTACCAAAACCACAGCCAGCATTCATGTATTACATCTGTTAGCCAGGCAATGCTCTGTCCTGTCCAAGATGTGGTCAGCTTTTGAATTAAAATTTGCTGAAACAAGTTTCCCAGGATCCATTGCAGCCCTACAGCCTCAGGCTGTGCTAATGGGAGATTTTGGAAACTAAATAGGATAGGGCTTGGCCAGTAAGTGGAGAGGAGATTCCAAGGAGAAGCCAAGGTACTGAAAAACATTTGGCTGCTTTTCATTTCATGGTGGTTTGTACCTTCTTGCTGAGATGGACAAGATGTTTCTCTGAGGGCTCTGGCATTGTGTCCATGGTCTGTGGTTCCCCTGTCCTGACCACGGCGGGGCATTTAGAGATTGCTCGTTGCTGGTTTACACTTCAAAGATTTCTAACCCCACCCGGCCTTGAAGCAAAATGAGAATGGGAAATGAGTGAACAAATATCAAATGATTTAATCTGGGTACATCCTTCACAGCTTCCTGCCCTTCATGCAAAAACTCGCTACTCAGCAGCTACCTTACTGCTGTACAGATTCACTTGCACTTCAGTGACAGGTAAGGTTTTCTCTTACTGCATCTTAGAAACCACTAAACCGTTATTTGTCACTAAAGTTTTTCCTTATGAATATTATGTGTATGCTTTCTGCTTACAATTGGCTCCAACATGAATTGTCAGAAATAAACATTTTTATTTTGTTCCTCTCATGTATGATAAAGGTCATCTTAAAATTTTTGTTTTGAACTTTGTGAGGCACAGAATAATTTCCACAACCCCTCTGAACCCCCTTTTTGCTTCCCACACACACTCAGGCTACACTTTCACATCTCAAGTTCTGCAATATCAGATGTTTAGATATTTTCCTTGGCATTTTACCTTGTTAAGTCAAGACACTATGGGAGAATCTAAGTTTTCATTGTTTTAAAAACCTGAAAATATGTCCCACTTACTTACAGTGCAAAATTCAGAAGTGACAAGGTAAGAAGCTGAAAATAAATAAATACATAAATACAAAAATTGATATTTACTCTTGTTATTTTTAAAATGGGTTTTGGGGTTTGATTTTCATGGGGTTTACTTTGTGGAAAATTAAGTGATCACCAGCAGGGAATAAACATCATTTTTAAGCGGTGTGTAACTGATGTGTATGACCTCTGTTCAGCCACACGATACAGTCACTCAGCTGCTGTACAAAAAAACGTAGATTCTAGCAGAAAATGTATGACATAGCATATATCCTTTTCTGGTCGTCACCAGCTAACGACTCACTCAAGCCAAATGCTCTAAGCCCAGAAGCTGAGCTCTTGCTGTCACAGATACGCACTCATACACATACACACCCCTGGGATTCTGTAGACTGCTTGTGCCGGGCACCACGCACAAAGAGCTCGACGAGAGAAAACTCTGACACAGTCAAAGTGTTCTGTCTTCCAGTAACACACAGCAAAACCTCTTTATCAGTTTGAAACTCTCTACAGGGCTTTAATCAGAAATGCAAATCTTAAAGCCTGAAAAGATTTCAGACAGGAATGCTCAAAGCCAGAAACGCCTTCGCTCAGCCCCGGCTCTTGTATTCACAAGCCAGGCTACGAAATGACCAGCTGCCTGATAACACGCAAGCGACCGAGAGCCGTGAACCTGCAGAGATGAGCCCGATCGACAACGAACCACACATGCAGAGCCAGCATGAGCACTGAGCTAGCGCTGCCATGCTGCAGCTGGTTTCAGGTACACAAGCAGATAAGTCTACCCGGATGTGGTCAACACTGTAGTAAGCTACACTGAATATGTTTTTTTCCCCAGAGGCCTTTGCAGCAAACCCACAAGTTTTTTTGGAGGTAACTTCACTGCACAGCTTTCAACTTGCTGGATGAATTGTAATGGTTATTCGCTGCTGGTACTGCAACAGTAGCTATTTCCATCCTTGAGCTCATTTCATTTATTTTCTTTCTTTCATAAATGGCTGAAAGTGGAAAATATAATACCCGATGATTAGTTAGATACCTTTTGGGTATAAAACTTCAAAGAAAGGAGAGTAATGACGAAAACATAATAATCACAGTTTCCACTTAGATTTATTACTTATTATTACTATGAATATTTTTCAATTTTTAGAACGCATGCCATAAAGAAAATGCATGTGAAGCTTTCAGTTTTTAGCATTCTATTTATTAACAATAGTTCCATTCAATGTCCATAAACAGCAGACGCAATTTTAGTGAAATCCATAAGCAATAAAGCTACTCATATTCTAATTCAGGTATCTTGACCCATTATTATCAATTCTGGTTCTTGTGATTGTTTAGTTCCATTACAACAGTAAGTGCTAAGTGCTTTCTAAATTAAGATTCATGATAGTCATTCCAGCCATGTTAAGAAAAAACAGTTTTAACCTAGTTATCTAAATGACATCTTTCACTAAACACACAAAAAATTGAATACTTTCTTGATAACTCCAGTAAGTTTTCTCAAGTCTGACAACATGATAATTAAATGAAACATGTATTTGATACATGCACAGAATTTATTGATTCTTCAAAAACTTCAGGAAGTGCAGCTAAGGTTATTACTTATTTATTGTTCAAAGGTGTGCTAGGAGATTTCACAATTATTAAAAACAAAGTTTCCCTTTTGAATTATGACCTAATGGCCAAATACAAAATCCATCATGCCCTTTCATAGGCATCACACTCTGTTCTAGACACCCAGGAAAATCCAGCAGGGTGTACATGACTAAATAAACACCGCCACATTCATTGTGATCTTTGTTCTTTCTCCTTAATTCTGGTTAATATTTGTTTACTACCCTCTCTGATTAACTTGTATCAAAAAATAGGTATGCATCTAGGGAGAGTCATGTCTGCCTTGCAAAGTCTTGGGTGGTGGACTGTCATCTGTGATTGGGCACACACCATACACACCTCTCATTAAAATCAGCTTGGAGCACTTGATGAGAGTTATTTCACATTCAGTCATAACATTGCTACACTTTACCTATTTGTGATACAAGCTTGTTGGGCACAGGCAAAACTTCAGTTCGACGGTTCAGTTGCTTTTGGGAGCAAGACTCTCGGAGAACTTCATGATTAATCTGCACTGAAGCTTTTCCTTCCAAAAGTCAAGCCTCCTTTTTAGGGAAGGGAGGAAGGGACTTGAAGTTTGGCTCAGGAGTGGCATTTTTATGGATGGTTTCATAAAAAGCCACACAAAGGATTAAAGGCTAATCATGTCAGAGAACTGATGAGCTTTTGTAAAAATAGACAATATTTGGATTCGAATATTTGTGACAGATATTTACTGCATCACAATGCATTGTCTTTCCAGCCAGAACTTTTTCAGCTGAACGAGTATTCAGACTGGAGTCAATCAATCTAAATTTAGCGATTTCCTTCTGTGAGCCACAGAACACATGTCTGCAAATCTGTAGCTAGATCTAGAGATCCAGTGTGGACTCTCTGAGGTCAACCAATGGTTGAGCAGCACAGTACCTCTTCCCTGAGTGGGGCTCGAGAATGTTAGTAACTTCTCTCTACTCTGCACAGCTGTCAATTTTCATAAAATCTGCAAGAACTTGATATATTTGAGACTTTTGCCTCTCAAATTTGCTTGAGTTTAGCCAACGTGTCCTAAACATACTGATGTATAGATCACACATACACATACTGTAACCATTATTATTTTCCTTCCTCAGCAAACCAGACTAAAACTCACAGAAGGTGAGTCTGGAAGACTCTTCCAGGCCTCCAGCATTAAGTGCAGCATTGCCTCTTTGTGTATACAACCCCCATTGTTTTGTCCAGGCCAATTCTAAATGACATCATTGATTTGTGAGAAGAGTATCCAGTAATTAGTTGGGTTTTTTAATGGTCATGCCATTTAACATATTAAATGTTGTGCATTACTTAAACAATAGGGTAGAAATATCAATAGTCTGGTGCCACTGCGTATGGCTCCTTTCCATTAGAGTGCATATATGTGTGAGGCTGTGAATGGTGAGTAATAGGGGACTGTTTCTCTGTGATATATCTGGTGAAGTCAGCATTAACTTCTTGCAGAGTAGACCTCTGGGGGTAGACAAAAATTACCAGGATTTTATTTATCTTTCTGGGGCTTGATCAGAGGGTTATTTTCAGGTTTACTACAGAATTTAACTGGATTTTACCCTGAGAGATACCTTTAGCTGGGCCTCCCCTACCATTTATCTCACTGACAACAGGCTCAGTAGCTGTTTTCCTCACTTAGGACTCTCTGTAATGCTAATGACAAGGGTTATTTTGGGTCCCTGTTGCTGCTGTTTCCTCTTTTCTTCTTCTTCTTCTTCCAATGTTGTTGTTTAGCCTAGAGAAAAGATGATGTAAGGGGGAACTAATCCCACTGTGAAGGTTATTGGAAGATAGAGCCAGAATCTCCACAGCAGGGCACAGCAGGATGAACAGGAGTCAACAAAGAGATTGAAACACAACTCTATCCCTTGAGGTTTTCATGAACCAGCTGGACAAAGTCCTGAGAAGCCTGGTCTGAATTCAAAGGCCCTTCTTTCAGCAGGAAGTTGGTCTAGAGACCTCCTAAAATCCAATCTGAATTATTCAATCATATTATGAGTGAATTGTACACTTTCTGTACAAAGACATACCTGCAGACACTGCCTTTCCATAAGCTGTCAATCTGGTGAAAGATCCTTAGCAGTCATTAACAAAACTTGCTTTTAATTGATATTACTGTAATATAGTTTTGAGTCTGAAAGACTTCAGTTAGATAGTTGTCATGAAATGCAATGTCCTATGTAAAAATAGGGTCGTCTTAGTCCCTCACTGACTTCTGGTCTGCAGATAACTTGATAAATTACACTGGATAGAAATGGCCCCTAGGGTCCCTAAAGCTGGTGCTAGATTTTCATGGTTCCTTAGGCCATCAGACCTGTAGGTTTTAAATCCTACTATAACTTTATATAAGCGAGAAGGAAATGAAGAGTGCACAATTCAACTCCCTAAGATCTCTAGGTGGTCATACATTTACTTGAGGAATAGAAATGTTTTATACTGGTGGTCATTGGATGCATTTAGACCTCACCTGGCTTTGGGTGATTTCTTTTAAAATATCACATTACTGAGAGACCTTGCCTTCAATGAGGTTTTTGTATTATGGGGAAAAGTTATTTACAACCTTGGTGGGTTCCCCTTTGAAGTCATTTGTCTTGTTGAGAGGGGAAGTGGAGCTGGCCTTTGAAGAGTCTCATTTCATGTTGGATCTCTCCCTTTGAAGTACACTTTACCCCGTGGGCATTCCCTGTGGAAAATCTCTCATTGTTCATGGGTCTCCTAAGAAAATATTCCCCAGAGGCACACTTCCCTGAAGAATAATTTACCTTGGAGATACAAACAGTGATGTATTTTTCATCCTTGCCAACAGCAGGCAGAGTCTAGTTACACCAACTGTACAAACTATTTTATAAAGAAAATATAGATGATTGCTAGTTTAATATGTAGAGGGCAGTTGCATAACATATAGAGTGTCCAAATCTTGATAAACTGGCCTTCTTTTCGCCATTGAAAATTATAAGATATTTCAGTAGCAATGCTCTGCCTTCAGACAGCCCTAATTTTTTCAAGTCTTTGATGCTGAAATCTTCTCATTCTTATTTTCTACCAGGAAAAATTCTCTGAAAGCCTGAAGAAAATCCTGTCAGCCATTTGCAGGCCTGATGATGTTCAAAGATAGACATTATGAGTGCGATAAAAACAAAGAAGAGAAGGCACTTTTTCTCTTTAAAGACTTTTCACTAATTTTTTGGTTATAGCACTTCAAAAAACAGAAAAGTAAATCTTTCTTTATGGCTCAGTGCTCATTGAGGTCTAGTACCTCAGTGAGGTTGCAAACTACAAATTGGGAACATAAACACAAACAAACAGCCACACCTATGGTCCATAAAAGCTTTTCAACCATTAAAGCAGTGCAACTTCTATATCCTACCATTGCCTAATTTCAAAGGCATAATAAAGGGTAATTGCTATGCATACAGGATCAGCTCTAGGCATAACCAAAACAAGCAACTAACTTGGACAGCAAATTTCCAGAAAGGCAAAACAGCCACAGCCCTGCTCCCTGTTTTGCCTGGTATAAGCAGACTGGCAGCTGCAGCTGCCTCGAGGTGCATGGTACGCAGGTGGCGGGGGCAAGTGGGAGCCTTCCCAGAGGCAGAAATCATTGCCCCAAGCCTTCTCATCCCGCAGCAGCAGGGAGAGCAGTGATTCTGACCTTGCGTGACTCCTCTTGGTGCCTCATTTCTCTCTGTCTTCTTCATTGCAGGAGTGACCTATTTTTGGTCACGTCCCACAACTTACTCTGAAGGGGTGCAGCGCTGGAAGCCTACTAGAAGCTCAGTACACTACACATATACTTAAGCACTGACTTAATTTAGTCTTTGCTAGCAACAAGCCTACCATTTCCCAGGGCGCCTGGGTCACTCAGGAAACCTATGGTAGACTCAGGATTGTTGCAAAAGTATCAGATTAAATTCTCACATTTCATTCTGAATGTGAAAAGAAAGACTCAGTGGATTGCAGTGGATATTATAGCATGCATGGTTTGTAGTTTGTTTGTATATATATATAAACATACACTTATAAAACTTCAATTACCTCTGAAAATAGAGGATTCTGACAGGAGATAAGAGCTCAGCCAACTTGAGTGCTTCCTTTTAAAATTATGTAACTGATTTGGGTAAAGATAGTATGATATTTCCCATTGCACTATATTTAAGTATTAATGGATTTTTCCTATGAAATCTCTATCTCTCTTCTGCAAGGCAACCTTTGGCCATCTTACTTGTTTGATATTATGGTCCTTTCCATGGCAACAGATTGTGATGTCATGCATGGACAGATTATGAGGTCAAAAAGTGCCCAAGATGGAGTTGGAGGAAGAAGTAGGAAAGATTCTGAAACTGCATAAACACTTTTCAAAGTAAATATTCAAAAGAAGAGGAAAACATGCTTAGAGTAAATGCAATAATTGTTTAACTTAATTTGTCAAAGATTGTGGTTGGGTCAACCTTTAGTAGTAGTAGTAGTAGTAGTGGTGGTGGTGGTGGTGGTGGTGGTGGTCGTGGTAGTAGTATTAAATAATAATAATAACAACAACAATAGGAAACATTTGCAAAGACCATAGCATCATCAAACACCAAAGTGCTTTATATCTGTTACATAATATTGATTCCATTTTATCATAGCCTATGTAGACACTTTTAAAAAAATTTACTTTATCAACAATGACACTTGAATTAATGTAAGCAATGAGTATACACATGAAAAACATAGGTTTGGATTTGATTTTTTTTCCCTCTCAAAAGTTTACAGGCATTCAAACCTGAGGTTCCAGTTCAGCTTTGTTTGGAGAGCGGTTTTGTTCACACATGGGTTAAAACAATTCCATTAATATGTTCACATGCAGGGTTTTTACTCTAGTCCATCAGCACATCAAACGCTTGTTGGATGCTGTCTGCAGAACTTCTCAACAAGTACACTTCTCCTGCAGGCTGAGATTTTCCATACATTTCTCTTCTCTTACCATTTGATAAAATTTAATAAGTTACAAGGAATCGTTGCTTTTAAGATTCCCCATAGTTGGTCAGCTTTCTCCAGGAATACCCTCCTCTGAAATCCACTTGCTGATAAAGGCAACCTGGCTCAAGGTATACATGATAATTTACACAGAACAAACTTGTTTTCGCAAAGTCTGTATAAGACACACCAAATATATGTAGGGAGAAACTGAATGCCATAAACTTTTTCAGCAACCACACAGGTTTCTTTGAAGCCACTTCGTAAGTCTCTATGCAACGCTGAAACCTGAAGATTGCAGATACCTTTCCTTATGTCAAATTACCCCTCTGGAAAATCAGGATAATCCCACATTCTGATGAGGTGTTAGAATAAAAATGTCGTAGACTGGGCAGGTAGATAAAATGGTAGTCACAGTTCTCCATTGTTGTTTATTGGAAATATAAAATTCTACCTGAAAATCCTGCTTAAAATTATACCCGTCTTTCTTTTTATGCAAGTATCAAATACATCAAAATATCAGAAAGACATACATCGGTAAATCAGATTAAAAATGGTGAAATCAAGGCACAGGGTTATTTTCTACTTTTTCCAGGAAACTGTTGGCAGCAATGAAAAGAGAATCTTCCAAGTTTACAACAAAGACCTTTCTCGGTGCATCAGACACCGTCCTACCTGTTTACAGTAGGAGATATATGAACAGTGTTGAATGGCATTAATGGAAGTTTTGAGTGTGAAAAGACTATGGAATTGCACTCACAGCTTCATTTATGATTGATGATTCAGCTCTGAACAAAACACGGGGCATCAGCTAGAGTATGCTAAGGTAGATGAGGGGGTTACCAGGTCTCTTGCCGTCCATCTTGAGTTATGCTTTCTCCTTCATAACTAAGACAAACCAGCTGGACAACAGGGAGCTGTAGTCAATCCCCTGCTCAATCTCCATCCCTTCCAGCCATATTCTGCTCTGTTTCACACACTCATGTCTATGTGCTCAGGTCTTACCTACACAACAATGTACATAGATGTAAAAACACTTTCTCTGCCTTATTTCTTTGTGTGGACATGCTGTCCCAATGGCTAATATGGCCTTGATTTTGTCAAATTCCTTTAACATACTGAGCAACATTTAAGAAGAGGATTCCCTTCTTAAACACAATTTCAGTATATTATGGGCCTTCTCAAATTTAGCCTAGAAATGGGACAATAGAGAGATCTATTCAATGAACAGCAACATGCCATAACAGAACACAAATTTAACTCTGGGATTAATTTCTGTAGGATGTTGTGAGGTCCAGAAGGATAAAAATGTCCAGAAAGGATGATGCAATTGTGGATTTTTAAAAACAAATCTAGTCACAATCTTCAGTTCAAGAAGTATCTAAATTAATAGTTGCATGAACTTGGGAAGGTAGACTGGGAGAAAAATCACTCTGTATTTACCTGTTTTCTTACATTTTTCCCCTCGATGTACTATTAACTCCTGTTGGAGAGAGAATACTGTGCTAGATGGAGCTCTGGTCTGCCTGAGGATGTTTACCCTGGCTGTAGAAAATGCTGAAAAGCCTGAAATCAAAGGGGTAGTACTACGTCTTGATTGTGCTCTCATAATAAAGTCCATCCTTGTTAAATAAAGAGATCACCAAGTTCCAATGAATTCAAATTTAAACTGGGTCTATAAACATAACATTGTTTACATCTTTCATTTATGATATTTCAACTAAAGTTGTTCTAAAATTGCTCTGCTTTTGCGCCGTGTCATAAAATGAAAGCATATATTACATTAAGCACTAAGGAGCTGTATCTCATTTAAAACACATAACCACATAATTTCATAGATATATATCTATATATAGATATATATCTATGAACAATGAAATTGCCCCAAAATTAAAACCCTCCTGGCAGTGTATTTGTAAACACAATCAGCCCATAATCCAATAAAGAGGCTCTGCTTTGAATTAATGTGAATTGCTTCTCTATTCTGCCTTTACAAATATAACTTTTCATCTGAACTTCCTCACACCCTCTCTTTGTTTCACTAAAAATAATTGTAGTGATTTTCTTCCTCACTTGTAAACAGCAGAGGAAACATTTGAAAAGTAGAATAAAATAGAGTTGAAAAAAAAATAACAAAATAAAGGAAGCCGATCTAATTCCTTTTATACCTGCAAATAGAAAAAGCAAATCTAATTTCTCAGAACTTCTGGCATGAAACACTTTGCATTTTAAAAAGAAACCATCACTTCAATCATTTTTTATGATTCTGATAATGAAAAAGAAAGCTAGATTGTTAAATGGGAAGAGCAATAATTTTATATACACATAAAAAAGAAACCATTTCTTTAATTTTAATAATTTAAAACAAAATTTTCCAAATGACAACCTTTTAGTTATAATTCATTAACCTTCTGTGCAACAATATTTGGTACAAAAGCAAATCCTAAGATATACGGATACAAATGAAATATTTAGAGGTTAATTCTTGAACAAGACAGTAATTCAAAGGCAGGTGCTTGGCTTGTAATATTTACTGAACTGAGTTAAAAAAGGAAGGAAAGAAGATCTTATTCTCAATACAAAGTACACAGTACTTGGAAGGTAAATTGAAGACTGATATACCTGAAATATTCTACTACAAGGTTTTCTTTCCACTTAGTATGTGCTTTTCTCCAAGTTTTCAGAAATTTAGTGATACTGAAAGCAATTTGGGGAAACTACAAAGAAAATTTTATTTATTTGTTAGGATTTTTATTTTTATATCAAGAAGCTAAAGAAATATTTTCTAATAAATTCTTAGTCGGCTATTAAACTTTGTCTGCTAGACATGATAACTATATAGACCAGATGGTATCAATTCCAGCTCCCTGAATGATGCTAGCACAATTTTTATTTATTTTCTTAACGGAATGTTATTTATCTGCTCTTCTTAAGCTGGCGGGTTCAGAAATAAGAGTTTGCTTAAGTGGATACAGGATCAGTGCTCCCTCAAGCTGCAAGGAAATTATATCAAGAATACTTGTTCCCCTATCTCATATCTTGCAAAGGGAAATATAGATTCTTTTCAGTGCTCCTTGCTCCTTGCCACCTCGGTGGCACCTTGCACTTTCTGGTCCCCTAGAAGTCAGTGGCCAAATCCCACTGATTTTGGTAGGGCTGTGATACTGTGGTACCAACCCCGAAAACCCATTTAAGACTTCAAAGAATGAAGACGGGAGGGTGTGTGAGGACTGGAGTTGCATACCCTACTGGCTCCTCTCCATTCTTTCTCTATCCTGCTGCAGATGATATCTTAGACAAATAAAACAGGAAGACGGTAGTCGAGGTGTTGGACAAACAGGCAAAAGGCAAAGGCTGTGGGAAGTGAGGACTCAAAGACTGCAAGTACAAAAAGCCCAGAATTTAGGAGAGTCTCGTGTCTCTGTCCTCTTAAGCATCTCTAAACATGGGACTACCACAGCGCTTCCCCAAATATGCAATGCTTACACAGGGGTGGCAGGATCTGCTGACAAGGGCTACTAAGTGAATTGCACATCTTCAGCGCTGTGTAAAAAGAAAAAAAAAAGCACATTGTTGATCATAGCAGAAAACTGAAGCATATCTACTGTCATCAAGGAGTTTCTTATTTTAGAAAGTGGCTTCCTAAATCAATGAAAGTCCACAGGACCAATTCAAAAGCAACCAAAACACTGGTTACCCTCAGGGCAGGCTGCAAGGGCGAAGGCTTGAGCCGTGAGCTTGGTTGTGTAGTTTGCGCCCACAGAGGGACACATGGAAGCAGATGGGGTGAACAGGCACAGTCTGCAGTCAGTCAGCGCCCATCAAGACAGCACTGCCTTGTTGAATCTACCTCTTGGCCGCACGCGTAACCCCTCCCAGACAGACCGTGCGGCAGTCCTGCAGACAGGCCATGTCCCATCAGACCACAAAGGAGCCATTTTGCATCCCGCCAGCCTCGCGTTCATGGCAGGCCGGCCAGAGGCTGTCCCAGGCTCCCTTGCCCCAGCGCCGGGGAAAGCAGAACCCCATGGAAGATCCCCCTTCCCTGGTCTCCTGCTTCCCCCTCCAGACTCACTGGCCCTCCCTTCTCCCCCAGTGGCTTCAGATCAGAGACGGACTGTTTCTTTAAATCCTCCGGCTTAGATTGGTTGCAGGCCTCTGGGAGTCTGCGGCCAAAACTAAAGCCAGGGACAATTCCTGAACAAGTAAGCTCACAATGCCCTGTTTATTTATACAGCACAAATGATTGAAATCATTATGCCCCAGACTAGCGGGACCTATTTATAAACAGCATCTTAAGATGAGCAATATAGCAGGACTCTCCACCGCTTCACAACAAGCGCCAGCCCCATCCCCCCATCCCCACTATAAAGCTCTGAGGCCCTTCTGACTTGCCACATGAAAGATGCATTCCTCGCCTGTTAAATTAAAATCTAATCATATTCTGCAGTAAACAAGGCACAAAGAACACTCTCGAAATTACGGGATGAAAACCAGCAACACTAAGGGCCAAACTCCCCCCTCAGATCTATCCTACAGCTCTTTGACAAGTGCAATCAGTTAAACGTTTGAGCGCTTGACAACAGCCACCCCACCAGACGTTTGATCTGCCTGGTATTCCACCCTCTTCCATAAATTATGGATCCTCAGATCTGCATGTCCTCCATGTTTGTGATGGCTGGTCTCCAACAGAGAGGAGGCTTGGGAAGAAGTGGATATTTCTCTCAAAACACTTAAATTATTCCTATGTTTCTGCCTATACAAAGCAGATCTGGAACTACTTAAGTGGGCATCAGTTGTGTTTGGAGCCTTGGAAGGAATAACTTTTGCTTTTCATCCTCCTCAGACATTCATCCAACCTAAACAAAATGTGAGATCTAAACAGCAACCTCACACTTCAGTGCTGTCTAGGCGTTTGACTCACAGCAGCACCCTTTGACTCTCAAAATGCCCATGCTATGGCCTAGCAACCCGCGCACAAAGGGACAGGAGCACGGCTGGAGTTGTGAGATGGTGGTGAACCCCATGAGGAGCTGGCTTTTCAACCTGTAGCACATCACCCTTGGATCAACATGGACATCAGGTCCCTTACAGATCCTAAGAATCAAAAGCGTTGAATGATTATTTGGGCTGTGTATTTTTTATAATCTTACCAGTTTACTTAACTATGGTAATCACGATCAGTCCTTCATATGATTAGAATTTAAGAATTAATAAGGCTTAGCACCTCCACGGTGCTTTGCATTTTTCTCTTCAGAGTAGAGAACAAGCATTAACTAATTGCTCTTCAGAAAAACACTTTTATTATCACAATTTTATGAGGTGAAAACTAGGAGGTTAAGTAACTTGCCTGAAGTCATTCAATAAATTGCACTGGGATTAAAATTTAGGAGTTGCTGGCTGCCAGCCCTACTTTTCGACCACTGGCCCACTCTCCCTCTTATTATAAGAATTTAATTTACTTGGCAGAGAATGCATCTTTCATGTGGTAAGCCATGTATTGCCATTCTAATGGAGTTGAATGAAGGTGAGAAGGTGAGAAGAATGAAGAAGATTTCATTGTGAACTGATGAAGAGTCACATCATGGTGATTCTGTTTTAAAAATCTTGATCTAATAGAAGATCATTTCTACTCTTTAAAAAAATAGCTTTGTTTCAAAATATGGATGCTCATAGGCAAGCATCTAAATTTCTATTGAGCCATGTAGAAAAAGAAACTGAAATCCAAGGAAACTGTGACAATTAGGTCCCTCTGGTATTTTGAGATCTATTATTTCCTACACATTTCATCAAAACTCAGGGAATGTTTTGACATGTAAACACCAGAACGTATGTATTCTTCACCCGGCCTTCTGCTCTTGGTTTGAGTTCTTGCCTATGTTTTTTCCTCTGATATTCTTCTTTTGAAACTACTCTTCTCTTTTAGTGTAGACTTTTGAAAAGCTGAAGATACAATACAGACAAGGGTGCAGGCATGTGTATGTGTGTGTGTGCATGATGGCAGCAACTACATAGGTAGGAATACATTTTCATGTATGCATTTTTCACAAGCTAATCTAATATATTAATAAGGGAAGTTCTGCAAGTACTGAAAATCAGTGAATCAGTGGTCACCATCTGGAGGTGACAAGAGCAGCACATACTCTGTGTATGTGTCTCTGTGTGTACACATGTGAGAGAAAGAGAGATTACATTTTGGACAAGCACGTATCCATGTATATCCATCCCTTCTGTATTAGAGCCTCCAGTGGAAAGTAGCCCCATGAAGAATTCATACACAGCCAGATGAGCTTTGTCAACACTGCATTCCAACTCCAAGGTGGAACTGTGCTGGTGTATCGTAAATTCACCACTAAATAAAGATGCTTTATTTTATTTTCCTGTGGAATAACTGTCAAAATATAGAGCCACAACGGCAAAGAAAGAAGTGTCAAAGGGACAGTAACAACCATTATGAAGATGTCTTGAGATCTGAAGAAAGAACAAAATCTGTGTCTGAACCAGCCTGCACAGACTGGTTCCAGCGACAGAAAATGAACACAGTAGTTGTACACAGATCCAAGAAAAGAAAGATCATTGCCATTAGTGGAAGAAAAACCTTGATGATACAAGACACTCTAAAAATAGTGAGGAAAAAGAATGAGAACTTGATAATATGAATGAAATCTTATGCCAGAGGTTTAAGTTGGCAAGACTGAGGAAAGCAGTCATTACTGAAAATGTATTCTGACATGTAAAAATCACTGCTAAAATCACCTAACAAAAAAAAAAGCACATACAGCAATATATTTTAATTATTTTTGTGTACAGCAGATACACACACATTTGTCAAAAGCACAGTAAAAGTGATTTGTTTAAACTGGAGAAAGGTCTACTGACACCTCACTTCATTTAACCTGTTTGTTTTCTTTAAACATGAGTTGTTTGATTTATTCAAGTCTTTGTTATTGTGGCTCAGCACTGCAGTAGTTACCTAGACAGCAAAAAATTCTTCGTCCACTCCCCTACATCTCTCCTACTTTATGTTCACAAGTATGGATATGAAACCTATGTCTGAACCACTTCGTTAGCAATGGGCAGGTTGGCTTCTCTTGGGAATGCATGCCATTTTCCACAGATTGGTAGTCGATGCAGAGGAAATAGTGTAAATATATCCATAATGCTCATTTGGCCTAGGCCTGAGAAGCCTCTCAGCCCACGTAACTCAAATTACTGCTGGTAGCATTGAAGGATTTAGTAATGTTCAGCAGATTTCCCAGTGATCCAAGTGAGCCTGTGCTAAAAATATTTTCATAGGCTGTGACTGGGATAGGGTTTTGCTGAAATCTAGTATTGGTTCCCTCCAGACTCAAAGTACTCATTCCAGAAGTATAAAGAGTCCTACCAGGTTTCTGGGAAGACCTGTGGAATGGAATGACATAAAAGAAAATTTTGTTGTCTTTCTCTTGACAGGGATCCCAAGGCTCCTGAAAATCAGCAATGTCCCCTCAAATCATGTGAAGCTAAGAGCAACCTGGACTCTGCCAGTGGCATTCTTACGGGAGAGCGTTTCTTATCGAGACAGTAGCCATTGTCACTGTCAGTGTATCACAGGATGGAGGGAGAGGAGCAGTGATCTTCAGGCTCTTTGAACCACTCTCTCCCTTTTTTTCTCCCCACCCTTTTTTTTTCTTTTTTGAAAAAGAGAATTACTTCTCTTCTGTGTCCCAACAGCTAATCTTTGAGTTCCCAGAGTGGGCTGGCCACTTCTTTCCTCTTATTTTCTACTCCTTCTCCTGCAATATTTTTGTCTCCTCCGCAGGATGAAGCGTGATTCTGCATGGAGAGATCATGCACGTTCAAGGCTGGTGATTTCACCAAATTTCTCAAATTCCCTGTAGCAGAAACATTTCTTGTGACCCTTCTCCTGGGAGCCACGCTGCCTCTGCTTGGTCTTGTGAGCAGATGTTACTCCTGTCACCTGTAAAGGCGGAGAAGAGTCTAATCCCTGTGGGTTTGTAGCATCTGGTTCCACCTCTGGCCCTTTTCTTTCCAGTGTTTCCATGTCCCCAAATCTATTCCTGTGGCAGAAAATCCTGATGGTAGTCCCAGTTCTTCATGTATACCATATTCCCTTATGTGCTTGACACAAATGAGAAGAAGAGCTGGTGCACTTGCCACAGGAATCTTGAATTCAGCTGACACAAGGTCAAATGAGGTCAGTAGGCACCCTGATTTAAACACAAGTTCAGGCTTCCTACAGGACCCATATGGAAGAGTAGAGCCAGAAGTGGGATAGTAGTGACACAGCATCTCCTTTTTCTCCATATTGGATGCTAAGACAGTTAGTACTCCAGACTTGCCATTTTTGCCAGGAAATTTGAAGGCAAACTATGCTTTCAGCTATACATGTAAATCATTGTGGGGTTACATGCATAAAAACAAGAGCAAAACTTAGACCACAGATTTTCCAGGGAAAAACAAGTGCTGCATTTCAGGCAATTAGGAGCAGTAAGGTAAACATTTAGTCACCATTGACTCATGAGCCGAAAAACACAGTAGTCAATTACAGCTTTCGGCAGCAATAATTAATATGGTGTTGATGAAAACTGTGTTTTTCACTCAACATACAAAGCTATTCCAGGTAATTAAATGTAACCTCATCTATATGTAATTTGTCTTTAATCTGCACATGATACAGTATTTCAACCTCATATCCTGTATTCTGGAGGGAAAATAATATAGGAACATTACCTAAAGCACATACCCAATAACCCTAACATGATTTGTTTACATTTAAAACTATATCACACTTTATGATTAAATATTTGACTATGAAAAGGTTTGTAATTTAATCATTTGCACGATTTTTCTTACATTACTCTTTATGTATGATTTATGGAGATAAAGTAAGATCAATTTTAACTTATTTATACCACATAGATTTTTTTTTTTTTTAAGTATGTTTCGACATCCCGGGGCTTTTCCAGAGGCATTAAATAGAAAGAAAGTAAATGCTTACAGAAAAGATCACTCTTGCCATTTCTGATGAAGGACCTGTGGTATTGTGAAGCTTCTGGATTCAGAAAGTGGCATTAAGTGTAAAGTAGTCTTTAGTATACTGTATTGACCTGATTTTCCAAACTGCAGATTATCTACATTTCTCACTAAAGCTAATGGAACTTGAAATGCACCTCTGAAAATTAATGTATATCGCTGCCCTCTAAGTCAGTGTTTATAAACCCAAGTAATTTGAAGTCCATATTTCCAGCTTCACTGCCCAACTATTTCCAGCTATAGTCATATAGCTGGAGAAATGGGAAGAGAAATTATCTTTTATCTCAAGAAGCTTCAATCTACTTATTTTTAGATTTGCAAGAGTTTCTTTGCATTCTGGGCTTTGAGGTGTTCCTCCACACACTGGTTGCCAGTTGAAGCATCAGTTTCATGTGATTGATACAAAAGTGTACTCTTACTAGACTAGTTTAAATCTGCAGTGTCATTACTACATGACTAATACACCTGATACTTCTACATCTGAGCTGCAGATTAGTTATTCCTATTAGGTTCTTAAAATAACCCTCCAGAAAAGATAAACTTTTATACAATATGAAATTAAGAAAGGTTGCTATTACCTTTAGCAAACACTATGTACTTTTTATTGTTCCTGAAACAATAACTTTGCCATCTTTGTTAGCACAAGGACATCTTGTTCCATAACACTATTATAGCTTTACAGTTTCTAAATAAAATGGACTACTATTGTACAACAAAACGACAAGTTACTGGGCCTTTAGTTCTGTTAACCTTTCTGATAACTAGTTTAGATAAATTCAGAAAAGGCAGCTAATTCTGAACTATCAGCATTAGCAATTCTCCCAAATTAAATATGAAAACATGACTAAAATTCCCAACCAATAGATTTTTCTGCTAGTGACATACCAAAATACTCTGTATTGGTGACTATCATTTTTGTTGACCTAAACATTTTACTATGAGGCTGGATTTTCAGAGGCAGTTACAATGTTTTTGAGGAAAATTCAGGAAAGATGGGTGGTCCATTCAGGTGGATTTTTGGTCTATGAAATGTATTTAATGTAAAATAATTGTAAGACTCTGACACCAAGGAAATTCCCTGGCTTTGGCACCAAACAAACTCTATCTCTGAGTATGAGCAAGAAAAGTCTTTAACACTTCTAGAGGGGGCACAAGCCAAAACAAATGACACAATCAACCAATAAATGAAAAGCACAACTCAGTGCCCTACATGGGCATAATAAGTAAGCCTATTTGTGTTATTTATTTGAAGGAACAAAGGGGCTTTTCCAGAAACCATCTGTACATTGTTAAAGAGGAGTGAACTACCTATAGCCTTCAAAGGAAAACAGTGCTGTTAAAATAAACTTGGGGGTTGGAAGGAATTAGGTTACTGAATGTGGGCCTGAGTTAGAAGACTTAAACACTTCTCTGGATTTTGTTTCACTGGTTACACAAAACCCAGGTACACAGGGATGCAGGGTTTCAGTAGGGAGACATTGCCACAACTGTCAGATCTGAAGCCAGGCTTGCCGATACCCAAATCTAGTGTTGTGCTTTGAAGTCATCTTCTGAAGCGCCATAACAATAAGAGGGGGAAAAAGAACTTAATGTCCTCTGGCTAGAATGTAGAATTACAGATGGTGGGCTAGATTTCATGTTCAAAAACTGTTAGCTAAGACCCTACAATTTTTAATTTAAAATAATAAAGTGCACACTGGACTCTCTAGAGTCACCTTTGGTTTTGAACTGTTGGGGTACTTAGGCACATGTTCAAGCTTTTCGCCACAACCACAGGGACTGGAAACTTCCGTTCTCTTTTAAATGAAAGATGAGATTCTCACATGGTCACTTCATTTCAAGAATGGAGGCTTTAAAGAAAACACCAGTTAGGGCAAGTTTCATGATAAAACAGTAAAAACTGGCAACACTATGGGTCTTTTCAAAATTCATGACCCTCAAAAGAAGCCAGGCAAAACCCGCTTGGTTTCAGGTTTCACAGAAGCTTGCAGCTTAGCTCCAGTTTGTCCTAAAGTTCACTAAAGTTCAGCCTTTCAAGTCATTCTGATTCGATTTATGGGTTTTCTCCCAAACCATATAAAACTTGGGGTATTACATGGATTTGACATGAGCCAGGTGGAACTCAGTAGGTCTGACGGTGTCTTGATTTGAGATTTTTTTGAGTCTCTTTAAATACAAAACAGAAAGCAATATTCCATCTTCCTCTGAAGCCAGAGGAAAGTTTCATGTGATCCTCTGAGACAAATTCGCTTCCTGCAGAGTTCTTGGGACTCACAGAAGTCCATGTCTGAGTAACTGTGCAGTGCGCCCAGCCTATAGGGTCCTAGCACAATGCCTACAGGGAAAGCCAGGAATCCTGGAAGCACAGCAAAGGGAAGGGTATGAATGTGCCTTGCTGCAGAGAGAGTATTGACTTCTCCTAAGGATGCAGAGCAGCCCAGTCAGTCCTCACCACAAGATTTACTAGAGCCTGAGGCTCCGTTTTCTAAAAGATATGGTAGACTAGCGCACATTTGCACAGAGAACATTTACAATGTACACTCCTTGGTGCTGAGAGGGCTTTCTTTCTTTCCATCACAGTTAATAGAGGCAGAGGAAATGTAGTATAGTTCTCGAATCATTTTCCAGATTTCAAACAATTTTCCATTCATTATTCGGATAAAAGTTGAACCCCCGAAACTCTTCCTGAACTGACAATTCCAAAAAGTTCAGGTCAAGTCAGCTAAAAAACACGACTCCAATAATATCAAAGTAGTCAGTGTACATTTTAACCACCAGCTACAAAACTATTGCCAATCTGATTTAGAAAAGATTTATAGGATTTTTTTATTGAAATATAAAAAGTCACATATTTTAAAACTGTGGTTTGTGAAGTGATTCATGAAAACATTTTTCTATAACAGTCTGTGAAGCTACTCATGATACAGTTGCTGCCATCACTTTTCTTGTCTAGAGTTTTAATGGCCAAAAGTCATATTTGAAATGAGCATTTTTGTCTTTTATTTTACCTCTAATTTTTATGGTGAAATTCTTACTCTAGTTAAGAGACCGTGGCCAGTTGTCATCCATTATGACAGAATTTTGAGTAATGAGACTGGGCTAAAGTGAATATTGCACTATTTTAACACCTTTGTTTTTCCAGTGTGCAGACTCAATTGATATAAAGTGAAGCTATGAAGGATGTATTAAGTTATTATCAATATTTACTGGTTTAACAAGAAAGTAAAAGATATGTATCTTTTGTGTTTATCTACATCATTCTTATATGGTTATTAAACTTCCTCCAAAATATTATTTTAATAATCTTTAATCAACACACAATAAATATCCTATTAAATTGAACTCGTTAGTTTGGGAAAGTAATTCTTCATTTGAGACACTTAATTTGAAGGGTTACCACAGATCCTTATCTCTGTAAGTTAGATTGCAATACTTCTCGTTAGGAAATTTATAGGAAGTTCATTTCAGGGTGAAAATCGTGCTTGGGCATTTCAAAGGCACCTAAAGTCTAAATTTAATCCAAGTAATATTTGGCCCCTCTACTAGGTATGTAATTTGTGCAAACAGTTGCCCTATGCTCCCTTATACAATAAGTGGAGAGATCTCATTCTCTATGTGGATTATATGGTCAATTTGGGATAACAGTGCTTCGAAATTCTGTCCCTGGATAAATGCCTTAGTTTAGGAGCAACAAATACAGACCTCAGATGCCAAGCATACATCTTTCACAAAACCTTAGTTTTCTCTGAAAATTGCAGCCTTCATCCAGATTTCAAGGCAGGGAGGAAACAATAAAAGCATGAATTCATTATTTTTTTTCCTATTAAGGATATATGCACTCTTTGTAATCCACAATTACTTTAAATCATAAATCTGAAGCTCAGGAAGTATGTCCAGTCTCTATGGAGTAACTTGTCGATCTGGTCACTGAAGACTTCAAGGTCCATTTTGGAGCGGGATAGGAGAAATTTCCATATGGTCGAGCCTCCAATACTGAAAGCTGATAATAGAAAATTACCTCTTCTTCTTTCATACGTTCTCTACTAAACTATGTTCTATGGAGTAGTTGTTCAGACACTCCGTATTATTTATGTCTTCCTGTGCGTGCATCCATCCATCCACCCATTTCCTTTTAATTTATCTCTACATATTAGTGCAAAAGGAGCCATTCTGAGCCGTCTGTGGCCAACAGTTTGGTTAGCAAATGGGTGCTTATTGCAGGTTAATGCATTTATGAATCAGTTGTTCTGATTACAAGAAAAAACATGTAACTGAGTGAAATACTGTGGTTGTAAAGTCATAGTAACCTTACATGCATGAGTCCTGGATTTCTGGCCTCTTCCTCTTTTAGCTTAGCTCTCCCTTGAGCATTTATTCATTTGTTTGCCCTTGCCAAAAAAATTATTCACCTAAACACAGCCCCCTCGTGATGTCAATGGAAGTCTGAGCAACCTACGGCAGAGAATGTTCAAAGCTTATATTGCCACAAAACAATGTTGTCTTCTGGTTTATTTTATTTTCTTGGATATCCTGTTCTATGAGAAGAGTAATCCTGTAACTAAGACTGACTTGTGATTTTTCACAGTATAACAAAGTATAACAAAAATGCCTCTATCTCACCTTTTAATGATTAAATCTCTCCAATGCCCTGAGCCTTGGACATGCAGGCACACAAGTAATTTTATGCACATGAGCAATCCCACTGAACTCCCTGGGTCTACATACGTGTAGCATTGCACATATTCACATCAGCAAGATCAAGAACCGGTTTTGTCAAGAACATCTGTAGCAAAGGAATCTTCCTGCAAATAAACAGTGTCTGCATTAGCAAATCTCATAGCTTTGCTTCAGTGCTCAGTCACCCACAAAAGTCACTTACTGCCTTGCACAGCACTTGCTTTGAGCAATATTCCTTAAGTAATTTGCTTTAAATTCTTTAAACACTATGATAGCATAGTTTACTGAAGCTTTCAGATAATTAAAAAAAAAAAAGGTTATAACCACTTATTGTAGGTAGTTACAAGTCATTGCAAATGGTGTATTTGAAAATCAGAGTTAACAACTTGCCAATTGATATTTCATTCTGCATTGCTTAGTGGTCAGGATAATGGCTTCCTATCTTCATGCAATTTTTTTCACCTGATAATGTTGAATTTTTGAGCAACAGTGTGAGCACAAGAACAGTTTGTGTAAGTAAATGAACCATGTCAGCAACTGTAATTCAGTCAGCATTGAAAACATGATCAAAATGTATTAAATTATTTGTGATAGTTTCTCTCTGCAAGAAGGCAAATTTATTTGAACAAAAAAAATTAACTAGAATATGAAACTGCAATAATAAAAATGTCATGTCCCTTTAAATAGTATATGAGTGCTCAGATATTCTACATCTTAAGTGGTATTTCATTCTAAAGGAACTAAGAAAAGTAATTTCTGGCTAAATATACAGTGTTTCAAAAGGATTGCTCTATAGGTAGATTAAACAAAGAAGCCCAGGCCAAAAAAATCCATCTATATAACCATTCTCAAATAGGCAATACATTTTATACAACATAAAACATAAGCTGCAGTGTTACATGACAGCTAAAAACTCTTGTATTGATTCCCAAAAATATTGACTTAATTTTATCAAAATGTATTTATTCATCACTGCTGCATCAATGATCTTCTGTATTTTATATGTAAATAATCTATTCTATTCCCTTGATCATGTTAATCTTACTAATGACAAATTACCATTCTCCACGTACAGTTCCTAGATTTACAAATTATCACTCCTGCTTTCAGGGGACTGAGAATCAGCCACGCTTGCTAATGCCTCCATGGATCGCCTGACACATAGCAGATTTTTATATTCCCTTTTAAAGCATTCAGCTCGCAAGAAATAATTTATAAATCTGGCTATCACTCGCACTTATCCTCTTACTGCTTGAGGGGGAAAAAGAACAAGATCAAATTGGGAGGATTATTAACAATTTAAGAACTTTATTTGCTTCAATTAACTCTTTGCAGGAAGAACTGAATGCTAAAGCCCATTGGCTTTAGGAAAGGAAGGTGAAGTATCCTGTCTATTCAGTTATGGCAGAGAACTTGGAAAAACAAAAAATAAAACAAAAAATATAAAAATCTACGAATATTCTTTATTTTCTGGTTTTAAAAAACAGAAAGTTGTTGAATTTTAAATGTACATTTAAACCTAAGAGCTCCTTTCAGCAAACAAAACATGACTTGCGTTAAGGAATTAAAACTGAAAAATGAAGCAAGCTAAAAATTCAGACTTTGGGACTGTTTTTGCCTTGCTCTGCGCCTGTGCATAGTGGAGACAAAATGCTACCATACTCATTGGGACTCCTCCGCCCTCCACTCGATATGTCCTTTGTAGCTGTAAAAATTATGATGGCACAATGGAGAATAAGATCCTCAAATTTCACCCTTCCTTTAGGTTCACTGGTCTTGGTGTAATCCCTGACCACAACCTTCTCCTTCCCATGCAGAGACAAACACTTATAATAGTCACAGAGCAGTTTGATACCTTTTATTGCAGGAAGCTCCTTGGCTCTTTCAGTGCAAAGGAATGAACAGCACTGACTGTAATTACTGAATAACTGCTGGAAAGGAAAGGTAGTCAGCTCTTCCTTCACTGTGAAAATATTTTGAGAGTCACTTTGAAGATTCCAGCCCCTCCTCGGGGCCATGGAGAGCAGTAAGAGGACCGCAATGTAAGATGGGATTCTGTTGCCAAAGACTGGTGCCTAAATAGCAGCTAAGATGGCTCAGTTTCCCTGCTGGCTTCCAGCTGCCACTCCAGAAGGAAAACGTCCCATGAAGATGTCATAAATACCCAAGGCATCTGAAATGCTAACACATACCTAGATTCAAGTGGCTGAATACCTCCCATTGAACCCAAGAAGTTCCCACCATAGCCAGTGAAAGTTTCAATGATAACACATAACACTAATTGTAATCAATATCAATAATCAGTATCTTCTGGCAGCATAACAACTGTGTGAAAAATGCTTAGAGATAAAAATAACATTAACAAAGCAGAGGGCTCGTAACATCTACTACAACCTGATTGGGTGTGTTCAACTGGTGCCAAAGTCTCCATTCCTCTGCTCAGCCCCCAGAGAGGGCTGGTGTAAAGAGGTTTGTAACACCCCTCCCCACACCTTGAAATAAAAAGGGAGTTCCCCTGAGATCACTGGGAGGCAAAACTCAGGAGCCTTCTGGGGCTTATTTACACCACAAGGTTTCACAATGGTGCATCTGTGTTACTGATGCCCTTTAATCTCAACACCTTTCCATAGGGGGAACAGAGACACAGCTGATAAATCATCACACTGCAGGGAAGAAATGACTGTGAAGGCTTCCTTTAGCTTCACTTCTGCCTGACCATTCCCCATACATAACCATAGTACTGACCATATGTGTGACAGGATTTTACTCATTAGGAAGCCTTTTCTGCCTACAGAATAACTTTAAGTAACCTAATGAGACCTGTAATTAGCCAAATACAATATTTTTTAAGAGAGTCCAAAATCCCATTTCTACTTCATTAAACTGAGATTCATTTTGAGCAATCTATGTGTCAATAAGTATTTGCGATCCTCTTGAAGCACAACTTATTGGCCTGTACAGTACAGCCATTTCCATTTGTCACATAGATACGTATTTAGGAACTATCTGAAATACAGACTGGATCGATTATAATGGTTGGTCATGTAAATTCTCCTTAGTTCAATGGTCACTGCCACAATAGACTTTCAGAAGCACTGCAGTCTATCATGCATCTAATCTATAGAAACCTATTTCTGATATTCATTCATTATGAGGTGATCGTATATATTGGGGATGAACAGAAAGGCTGGAAATGGATGGCATTTGGACATGAGTTTTTTGAATTCAGATGATAATTACATCCTTATATGCAAACTTCCTCCTTCTCCAGGCGTCATGCAAGATTAAGCCCTCTTCTTTTCTCTATGCAAGAGTTAAGATTGTTAAAGAGAAGTAAAAAAGTAGCCTTGTTTTTAGAGAATAGTATTTCCTTTTCCTCCTCAGTTCTTTAAAGACTCCAGCTATCTGTGCAAGGCATCTTATTACAAATATGCTCATTTACTTGCATTCTCTTTAGGAATGTCAGGATAGAAAGGGGCTCTGCTACCTACCACTTCTTACAGAAAGGTTGAAAATGCTGCATCTTCCCTTGCACGGAGAACTCCCAGCTCTTGCTGTTGCTAGTAGCTATTTTCAAAATAGTTAGCTCCTGGAACTATGAAGTCATGGGCCAGATTTCAGTTACAAACAAGTGAATCCAAAAAAATACCCGCTCCACTCCATGGCACGGTTTGAACTGGTCGGGATTCCACTGCACTTGCATTGTGGTGTTATTTTCCATATAGCTGGAGTGCTAACTCCGTAGCAGAACCAATTCTTTACATGCTTACCACAAAAAAAAAATAATTAATACAAAAAAAATCAAAGTGTAACTTCAGGGTAATTGCAGCAGGTAAATCCAAAGTGGTTAGTGCAGTTAACTTCATGTTAAATTTTAGTTAGAATCTAAGGGTTGCTGCCTACAAACACCCATTCGTAGCTTTAGTCACATGAGTCATTCAGTGACAGCCAATGAAAATACTTGGTGAGTAAACTTCCATACACATTTATAGGCTCCAGACCTAACAGGGTACTAATAAGCAATTCACATATGCAGTTTACTTCCTCATATGCATTAATGTTAATTACAAGTAACCAGAATTATAAAGACAATGTAATTACATTCTAATTATAGCATAACCACAGCCACTGTGTTATAAGTGTAACCCAATTTTTTAAAAAAATTTTTCACTCCCTATAGACATATCTTTTTAGCACATACTTTTATGCCTATCTTTTTTTGTATCCCACCTTTCAACAACACACATCTGAGCACCCAAACAAGCTTTTGACCCAGCTTTCATTGGACAGCAGAGCAAGCTAAATATCATCTAACCATACGTTAAATTAGGAGATACTCACATTGCCTTTGCTCTTCATAAAACTGGGGAAACGTAGAGGAATTATACGGGCAGAGCATCTTCCCTTTCACTGTATACACAACACTAAAATGTTAACTCATCAAATCACAGTGTTAGTCCAGTAGCTGTCTATACTGAGAATATGAAGAACTGCTAGAAGGTTTGAGAGTTAAGTAAGGAAACATGATAACAGATACATGGAATATATAAGAGACAGGTGATGGATATACATTCTAGATACTCCCTTTCTGGACTCACATTGGTATGACAGCCACCAAAGCTGTTTTTTTCCTGGTCAGCCTAATGGGTCATTGTTGGCTTGCTCTGTCAGGAAGAAAAAAGGTACCAGCAAGAAAGTAACAGGACAAACTGAGTAAAGATGTCCTATCTCTGAGCAGAGAGGGAAGGGAGAAATGGAAAAATCAGTGCTGTTCTACCTGAGTCCTTTTTCACACCCAACAGCTGATAGTGAGGGAACTGGTTATCCTTTTAGGAAAGACAACACAAGATAATACGACAACCACTTCCACCTGCAGAAGGGCATGTCTAGTTGTGCGAAAAAGAGCATGAGGGAGAGCCAAGAGAGTGTCCAGGGTTTCACTGCCTTAAACTGGGAAATAATGTCCCCGAGGAAACACCTGAAAGTCCGAGGGGTTTGCTGACACAGATGGAGTCCTTTGTTTCTCTTGGGGATGAAAGGAGAGTAAAAGAAGCAGAACAAGATAACAAAGCACGCCAGTTTGGAGAAGCCCTGTGTGCTCAGCTATATGTTTCCTGGATGGAAGGAGGAAATGTTGCAGAATGGTGATTCTTCCTCATTGGCAGAGGGCACCATTGCTAAACAGAAGAAATGAAATAAATCATAAGACAAAGCCAAACAAACCAAATAGACTTACTTCTAGTCTTAGAAGAACATGAATCCTTTCTCCAGGGTATGTGTGTCATCCTACACACCTCTATTACAAAGCCTGGCTAGTAGCATCACGCCCTGGAAAGAAGATGACACCGCCAAGTGGAAGTGGTTCATTCCCTGTTTGCCATACAAGGAGCCTTCTCAACCTTCTCTGCAGAAGCTGCCCACGCCATCCCAGACCTACTTGGAACTTAGCGGTATTTTCCACTGGGTACAAAAGTACCAGCTAAACAAGCCCGGTTCAAATCTTGGAGTGAAAGTTTCTTTGAGACCCCAAGTCTTACCCATGTTGTAGTCTCCCTCACAGAGAAGGGAGAACAAAAACATCTCTGAAATATCAAAGCCGGCATACAGTGGCTGGAAGAGAAAGAAAACTCAGACATCTTCACCAAAGATATGTTTACTGTCATGTGAAGATATTTTTCTGATGAAGTCAAGTAAGTTTAAATAAAAAAAGAGGGGAGGAGGGAGAACTGCAAAGGCACATGGGAGCCTGTCAGGCCCAGAAAACCTGCTGATCACAAACTGAGGACAACAGCAGGAAGGTGGGAGAGGAGTTCTCCACCACGCATGGTAGACCTAAAGTACTAACCTAAAAGTCTGAGACAAGGCAAGCAGATTGAAGGTAATTCTATTTCAGGGCTGTAAGAAGCTGAGGATAGAGTCCCAAAGCCATTGCACTAATTTGGTATGTCTGTTTGTCCTTGTTAGAGACAGCTTAACTATGCCTTTTTATCAGATGAGGCTGTAACTCACCATACAGATACCCTTCATATGGTAGCAGAATTAACAACATTTAACAATTCATTCTTTAATGTAGCCCCCAGGGCCACCTTACTTAGTAAGTTTAAAGGTGAGGAGATAGGGCAGTACACTTCTGAAGACACTGGTTCTATTTTACCTTTGTAGATACAGCAAGAGTCTTCCCTAATTATCAATAGGCAAGAAAAGGACTTTGAAAACTCAGTATTACCCATGAGCCATAGCCTAGATCAGCAAAGTCAGGCACAAATGCAGAGAGTAACCCATATGCTTAATGCCAGCTGCCAGAGCTGCTGTTCTTTATGACCGGCATTAGTGTGATGACAGGTCCTTGAAGGAGAATACAGCCCATTTCACAATGATACATTCACAGGATACCATGTCATCATCTGCATGTATGTTTAAGTTTCACTGCTGGGGAAGCCTTTAGATGTTCAAATTCAAGAGGGGAAAAAGACTTCAGGGAAGAAACCAGCCATCATTCAGTATTTTTTCCCCTGAACAATAGAGAAAATTAAATGAATGTGTGAAATAATAATAAGCGAATCATTACATTTGACCCAGACAAAATAAAAAGGGCAAAATAAAATGCATATAGTATAATGAAACATCACAAAACACTATATGCTTTAAGAATTAGTTGTTCAGAATAAACACAGGAAACATTATTGAAAAATTAAAAGAACCGAGAAGAAACATATCAAATATTAGAGGTCAGCAGTAGTTGCTGTGCAAATTCATAATTTTGGCCTGAATACAAATAACCAGTATGTGTATATTTTGAGAATGGGAGAAGACTGAAATTAGATTGTTTCTAGCGCTGGGAGACTTAGCTATGCATCTCACCTCTGCCATCCTATATGACAAAGCATGTGTAAATGGAAACATCTCTCAGGTGTGTCTAACATCAAATAGAACAAGCAGTAACATCACTAAAAGTTTTAAGTCAATAAGATAGCTAACCAACCTTTCCTGTTATCCGATGTAACTGTAGTAAACCTACCAAGTATTGTTTTATAATAAAAAAGGTTATGTTCATTTTCGAGCGATCCTATCAAAAATGTATCTGATACTCACAAGAACACAGACCCAGAGACACAGAGAAACTAAATTACTTATTCTGTGCACTTAGCAATAAGCAGCATTTCCAAACAAGTGTAGTTTGGAAAGCACATGCCCATTTTACCTGGGGAGAAGAGTCAGCTTGGAGAGCCACGGTGAAACCATCACACCAACTATCTGGAGATGGTGCCCTCCTAAAGCCATGAGCCTACAACTAACCAGTATCCTGCTTACACTCACCTCCTGATTATATCCCATGCATGTGGAGAAATCTCATTGCTGGTCTCAATGACCTCTTGACCAAAGCAAATGTTCCCTTTCTGGATAGCAGGAGACCTCCTGATGTGAGCATCCCCCTCTCAAACCCAGCACTGGAGTGCAGTGCTGGGCAGCTGCAGCCCCAGCCAGCCCTAGTCCCACTCCCCTTAGCTCTGGGAATCCACATTTCCCAAAGCTCAACTTGAAGAGGAATCATTTGCATGCAGAGCCCTGCTTCTATTTTTCTTTAAGAAAGAAAATAAAAAGAGGGGAGAAGAGGTTTCTGCGTGACATTTTTGTCCATCTATTCTCATTGAACAGCCCCTTTTGTACTGCGGGATCTGAGAACGTGGTCAGAGCTACTCTTCATGCTGGAGATAGGAGCTATTATACCCTTAGCCAGACATTTCAAACCCTCAGCTACGCGTTTTCAAGCATGATCACAAATTTATACCCGGCTCATTTTTAAAGACCTTCGTAGCAGGGGTGTGAGGTGGGTGTTAAACATCAATGCCTGGAGCTGTTTTTTTACAGGCTTGTAAACAAGGCCTGGTCCCTCAACATTTTAAAGGCCTAGCAAAGCAGCCCTTATTTTAAAGCCCTAAGTCTGTAGTGTGATGCACCTGCACCTATTTCTGACTCCTAGAGGGGAAGTGCAAGCAGTGGAGTGGTTAGTCCAAAAAATAAGAGTCAAAAATACAACTTAAAGGAAAAAAAAAAAAAAAAAAAAAAAAAAAAACCCCNNNAAAAAAAAAAAACAAAACAAAACACAAACAACACCAAAGCTTTCATCCAAACTGGGAGCAAGCAGTTCAGGAAGCAAACAAGACAGCAGCTAGCATGTTATCAGAGCAGGGAAATCAGCAACAAAGATCAAAATGGTGTCTCAGCATACTAATGTTGACAATGTCTATGAGTCCCAGTGCTCAAAAAGACCACAGCAGTAATCTTGGTGCAACACATCCAGTCAGCAGCAGTTTACTTGCAGGGTGCAACAGGAAACCCTCGCATTTATCAACTCTGCTCCCTCATCAGTATATGTCACTGCACTCCATAGAAGCTAGCACTGTGTTAATTTATCAGCAAATCGAAAGCAGAATAAAAATGCAACTTCTATCTTCTTTTGAGTCATTTATTTCCTTCAGGGGTTTATTTGTCACCCTACGTGATAAAATGCAAGAGTTTGTATCTTGAAATTCTGGAAAGCAAATGAAGGAAAAGGTAATCCCAGATTAAACTCATGTTTGGTACAAGTGTATAAGCCCTGCTTCTGCAATCAATCCAGTAGAGTAGATACATGGACCTGCAGAGTCCTGTTAAACCGCCTGAAGATCTGCTTACCACAGTCAGACTGGAGGAACTTTCCAGCATCTCCCTGGAACGCGGGCTCGGAATTACTTTTTATTCTTATGATAAAGGAAGGTTATGTCCAGAGCAGGCAGGCTTGTTTCTCCCCTCTGAAGTCCTCACTTGCAGAAGCTGATTGAAATGCAGTAAAGGTGTGAAATTGCACACGTGAAATGCAATTCAAAACCAGCGAGAGTTGGGCTCTGGATTTGCAGAGAAGGGAACCTGGTGTCTTCATGGATTCATTGCCCGTATCCCAGCTCTCAGTCTATTTTATTTACTGGTTCGTTGGCTCTGGCCTTGGGCTGGTACGTATCAGCATATCTCCACGAAAGTGGAAGCCATACACCTTCTGATCAAGTTTGTTTAACGAAATGGTTAAAGTTTAAACATAAAGATATTTAATCAGATAGGTTTTGAAGCTGAGACAGAAAAGGTAAACTACTTCAACAAAATCAAGAGAATTACTACGCTGTCTGTGAGGGGATTTTCAACTTAGGATCTCAAAGCAGGGAAGGAAGAGGCATTACTTTGTGCAGTTTCACCGGCATGTGTCAGCGTGTAGCAGTGGTTTGTTACCGCACAAACAATGTTACATGAGAGCTCAGAGCCGTGCAGAGAAAAGCATCTAGCTGAAACCAAAGGAGATGGCACCGTGTAATGCACACGCATTGTATAAATAGCACATGGTTTACAAGCAGAGCTGAATAGGTCTGTGAGTTCTGTAACGAACACAAGTGGTCAGGGTGTTGGTGTGCATCGCAGATGAAAAACAACTGCCCTGGGGCCAATGTCCTTAACACTATGGTGGGTTCGAGTTAACACAAAGGGAAAGGTGTCACCTGCAAAGTCAGCAGCACCTGCCTCTGCGGCAGCGCATCGGGGTGTTTGCTGGAAATCTTTCCTTCAAGAGAAGAGTGACCTGACCTTGCTTATGGGTCATATCCAAAAGAATGCGCAGGCGAAGATGGCAAGTTCAGAACAAAAAGTGAAAGGAGAAGGAAGACAAGCACGACTTCTCTTTATTTATCGAAATGCCACAAATGAAAATTGTTCTTTGTGCTATCGTTACGTAATACTTAAGTTAAAAGGAGACAGTAATGGTTTTCCCTCTAGTTGCTCACCCCCTTGCAAAGCCAAATAAAATATATATACATATATAATAGTGTTTTTAAATGTTTGTATAAAAGTCCACTTCGTAGTGGAACATTCTAGAACATTTTTTAGATCTCGTTTTGAACCCAAGGAAGAAATCTGCCAAGTCAGTTCCTTGTATCTCAGAGAACGATTGCAAGCTGTGGCTGGAGAACGTGTGAAATGTGACAGGCCAACATTTGCTCTGTTTGAGCATACTGTACGTGAAGCCAGACCTGTGCAGGAAACAAAGATCAGAGCTCTGTTCTGCCTCCTTTTTACCTAGGGGTCCTGAAAAAAAGAAAGAAGAAAAAAAAAAGTGACAACTGTCAAGAGCAAATCATCAAAAAGCAGATATAAATCAAACTGCTGAGCTCAAATCATGCCTAAATAGTTTGCCTATGGTGATAACATCAGAAAGATAAAGAATGAACAGTTAACTTCATTCAATCCCAGTTAAAAATGTGGCTGTGGTAGGACAATAACTACACAAGAAACAAAAGGTCCTTGTGATAAAGTTATGCTCCTAAATACATACCATTGAGTTAATTAATGTTTACTTAACTCCTTGTCATCTAAAGAAGGAGCAGAGAAAACCATCAACATAACCAAAAGCTTGTGCCACCAATTTGCATACAGTTCCAAGTGCGCGTTTTATTTATTTTCAATCAGGATCAATCAGAAAAGAAAATAATCAATGAAGTCGCAGTCATGAGTGGTATTTGGCCATCTGGGGGCCCCAGTATCTCTCGGCCTGCATTGGAGGCAAGGGAAAAAAATTTTTTTTCAAGAGCACAGAGGAGCTCCATATGGTTGAGATCAAAGGTGTTGCTGGGTGCATGGTTCTGCTTTATTGCCAGGCACTGCTGTTAATTAGAAAACAAGATCAGAGGCAGTATTAAAATCCAATTAAATTGATATGAACAGATTGCCAAGTGATGTTCACTAATGTATAATTGAGCACCATGCAAATTTCGGTGGCTGCCTTTTGTTTTTTCTCTCCTCACTCTGGAATGAATGATGAAGCTATGAAGTTTTTCCTCGTTGTAAAAGATAAACAAGTTAATGCACTGATCTAGGGGGTATTGCTTCAGTGATTGATGAAAATGAGAGTGGAATATTAACGTGTGACTTTTGGGGGGCTTCTTTTATAATCTTATTTTGTTCTTCATTCTTTTATTATTGTTGTTGTTGTTATTCTTGTTATGATGGTATCCAAGTACATGCGCAGATCCTTCATCATTCCATCATTTCAGATACAGAGAAAGTTCTTTTGTAGCTGGAGATTTGATTCAAACAATTACAAAACCATGAATATTTCAAGTGACAGGCCTGCTACTGGTGGAAATTAACTTTTTCCAAGAACTATATGGACTTTATACCGTATATCTTTGTTTAGAATCCGCAGCTTCTATTAAATTTAATTACTTCCCTGTGCAGCTTTATATTGAGGGCGACTTCAAAACGAGGGCAGCAGCTATTAAATTTAATTACTTTCCCCTGCGGCTTGCATAGTAAAGGTGCATGGTTAAGGTGCAGCTACTAAATGAGGGTAGCTTCTAAACAAAGATATACAATATTTATACCATATATATTTCTCCTTCTCTTTCTATCTGTCTTTAATATAGCACGCACACTTTGTGTGTGTGCGTGTGTGTGTGTACATAATGCAGGTACATAGCTAAGTGAAATTATTAAATGCAAAATGCTAACTTTTAAGCTAAAATCTGTAATACTTAAACTGCATCTCAGCTCCTTTCTCTCTTTGAATGGCTCACATGGTTCCACTCACAATGCACATAGAGTTCAATGTTACCAGCCTTAATAAAGAACAAAATTCCAGGATGTAAAATTCATTAAAATGTTGCAGAAATTCTGAAATCTTTTGGAAAAGAATGCATTTTTGTGTAGAACCTACCATAAGGAATAACTGTAAGCCCACAGATGAATGATAACTGTCATCCTTGCAAACCTAATGTATTAGTATCATTGTGTTTTATCTAATCTATCATTTGCTAACTGTGAAGACGCATTGATGTAAAAGCTGGTTTTAAAAAAGGGATCAAAGTTAACGCATAAAAGACCAGTAAATCAAACAAGGCAATGTCTGACATGGTGTTCATGAGATATTTGTGGAGCTTTCAGAAATTGTTTAAATTCTCTTAAAAGGAGAACACATTTAGTCAAATAATGTTAGTTGTGCCTGTGAGCTGATCAACAGAACTGCTGTTGCGCTTGTGCTTGCAGAGAGGTGTGAACTTGTGTTTGTCTTGCCTGTGCTCCTCAGCGCAGGGAGAGCAATGCAAGAAACCTTATGGGTGTAGGGGAGGGTGGGCAGCACCAAATAGGTCAGGGTTTCACCCCTTCAGTCCATTTTGGATAAACACCATGGGACATTAAACTGCCAATACAATCTCATCACATTGGGTCCCATACCACTTCCAATTAATTCCAGTGTACCCCCTGCCTACATAAGACAGAGACCAGTAGTAGGAATTTGTGTAGCATCTCTATCTGACAAGTTGTCAAAAATCCTTTGCAAAACTAACATAAAACTTTGGAAACTCCATTACAGTGTAAACAAATGAAGAAGCTATGATGTATGAATGCAGTTCCAAAATCATTTTAAAGAACCTGATGTTATCCCAGCATTAGTGGAACAGGAAGGGGTACCAGCGACTTCAGGAATGTTTAGTGTTCTGCCCTAACATTTTAAAAAGTAGCTTTATGGAAACAGGGAAGTTATATAGCTCACTACTTACTCCCAAGCAAAAATGTGGGTTTTTACACCAAAAATTGGAATGATGATCAGAATAAAATACATCTCATTAAAATTCTGCATGCAAACAGAGGTGTTATAAATGTTCTTATAGATGCTTTTAAAAACTAAAATGGCCTTAAAAAAAAATTGAGGGAAGATTTTCTATTTCTTTTGGAGTACGGAAGGAGCATGAAATGGAGCAATGAAAGGCATTTTCATCAGTTTGGTATTAGTATTTTAGGGGAATGGGGATTTCTCTTTCTCCTTCCCTTCCCACTTTATTTATCACTATTTTTCTGTTTTTCTTTCTTCAGGTGACAACTGTGGAGAGAAATAAAGGAAAAAGAGTGTCAGGGAGGAATAAGCCATTGCTATGAAAAATGTTTTTAAAATCTGTCATGTTTTTCCAGCAAAAATACAATACCAATTGCACCAAAAATTACTAAAGGAGCAAATAAATAAGAAAACCTTTAGATTCATACTTAACACCTTTGTATTTCTGCTTTATTGTTTCAGAAACCTCCAGTAGAAACCATCTTGACATCTCATTGAAAAATATTGCTTTAACATCTCCTTGCCTGACAGAGAGTTTTGGTTAAGGTGCTAATCAACCATGCTAGAGGATCCATAACTCATTCCTTGCCAAATGCCTAAGTTCAGTAGGAGGACTTTATTGATCAATGAATTTTGCAAATAACCATTAAGAGAGATGAACCCAGGTCCTGAACCAGAACACATTATGTGCTTCCTCTTTGTAGGTTATGAAATATGGCAAGATGCAAACAAAGTAAGAGTTTTGTCTAAGGGCACTATTCTTCTATTTCCCCAATTGGGGAAATACCTGTTTAATTATTTATTGTCTGTTTATACAGTTTTTTGTGTCCTTGGATCCTCACTGTGATGTCAAAGAATTATTGTAATACAGAGAGAGGAAGGGAAAAATAATGAAGAGGAGAAGGAGTAATTAGAGGAGGAAAGACAATGAAACATGTTACTCAAGAAAAGTGATCATCAATTTACCCACAGTTATATTAATGTGGTGTCTGGGACACCAATTTTCCTTGCAAGACCTACAGAAGGAGATGACAGCTATTACAGATGTGTGACGCTCTTGCGACAAGTCTATGTTACTGGTTGTAATTTACCCATAGTGGTGCTGTGGTCACAGAGGTTAACCCAGTTAACTCATTTCAAATTAGCTGAGTCTTTCTGCATAACCTGGCACTGAGCAATGAAGACCAGCCTGGAAGAGCATTTCTGCGTGTGAAAACACGTACAAACGCAGACCTTTTGAAGGAGACCACTGAATTTTATAATGATGAGGGAAACGTGAGCTAGAGAGATCACACATCTGGCTGAGGTAAAGTAAAAGTAAAATTTGCAATGATAACTTCCCTAATTCTTTGTAATAGCTAATATCTAGAAAACAGGATTTGTTACGTCACCATAATATACAACTCCAAGCCCTGTGAAATAAATGCCTATATGTCGACTTCGGTGTGCTCTGAATGTTCTTCCATTTCCAAACAGTAGCCATATTTGTTTTCTGACTGTGTGAAAGTACTGGCATTGATCTCAATTTTTTTCTTCTCACAAAGTAGAGCAACTAGATTCAGGGTAACATTTTGTTCTGCTGTATGTCCCTCCATCTCCAGGGCCAAATGTAGCGAATATATTTAAAAGACTCCACAGTGGAAATTAAGTTCATTTCTTCATAACTAGTTGACATGGCAATTGGTACAGGTACAATGGACAAGCTCTTTTTCACTTTCTTAGTGCGTTTTCCTTTGAACTTTATGCTTCATTATCACCCAAGCTTTACGTATTGGATGACAAGGATAATTTAATACTACTCTGACAGTGGCTTTAGTGTGAAGTTTGCCTTTAACGGAAAGCTAACTGCTGATCTTCAGACACAAAGCCCAGGAATCTATCAGCAGAGTTCAAAATTAGCTGAGATCTTACGGCCCGAGGCCACCCTGGTAACTAATGGCAATTTTACAATCATTAGTTTTTGCCTGATGGGGCAGTAGTAAGTGGGACCATGATCATGACCCAAATCTAAGAAAAAGGCCTCCAGGCCCAGCTTTTTGTCAGATTATGGCTTTACTTACCTAAGCTGGTTTTATCTTATTACAGTGTGTAAGCTGCGGTAAGCTTGATACAGACAGGATGGAAGAAAAGAAATCGACCCAACCTTAGCAGGGTATTAATCACAGGCAAAAGGTTGGGAGAAAGGATCTGGGGTATAAATCAGCACCATCCCTTCTGGTCACTACTTGATGAACTACAGATTTGAATCCAATTTTGCCTTATCATATTCATTTGGAAATTGGAAAACACAGTAAATAAGACAAAGGATTTCTATTTTGAAAGTAAGTTTCCCAGCTGAACACTTTGGTTTATATACTTTCCTAATGGTGTGGTTTCAAGATGTTTACAGAGAAAACAAACTCCTCTAAATAAAAAATAGTTCCACCCTTACTTCTGGGACGATTTTTAATTTTTCAACTAATGACTACATAATGTGCAGACTTCTGGGGGAAAAAAAATGACACCTTGCTTTCATTTGCCAACTGCTTTTCAATTACAAGAAACAAAGATAGAATTTCTGAGTTGAGGCAGTGGGAAAATTTCAGTGCTGAATAATTTCAATGAAAGCAAACCCAGTATTTTTGTTGTATGTTATAAGGTGTTGCAGGATAGAAACGAATTTTCCAACCATCTCTAATTTTCAGAAATTAACAAAACAGAGCATGAGCCCTTGGATAACAGTTTCTGCTCTGCGTAGAAAGGAAAAACATTAGGTTTTAGAGATGTTCAGAGCTTGTTTTCAGAGAGCGTTAGATTGTTGCAGCCTCCCTTATTCATGTTTCTGCTGAGCCCAATAATCCCTGTTTGACTGACACTTCTCTTTGAAAGTCCCAGGATCTGGGAGGAGGGACAGGGTGACTATTGGAAATAGTGATGGTGGGGGAGAAACTGAGTCCCGGATGATGCGTGTAAGTAAGAGGATAATAGACAAAGAGAAGGGTGATGGCACTGCATAGGAAACACTACCTAAACAGTGCTAGTACAAGAAGGGGAGATGGTTGTGTTGTATGTTTGTCTACTAGAAAAATATATGCACAGGTTACTGGTAAGTAGAGAGAAATGACGGAAAGCCTGGGCTTGTGGGAATGAGACACAGCCCTTGTCACTCATCTCATACACACTTTTTCTGGGATTTGGTTTCTTCAGATGTAAATAAAATTCAACTCTATCTACCTAATATCTCAGAACTGTAAGAATTAACATTTATAAAGTGTCTTGTCACCCAGGATTATGAAACAACATAAGTACAAATTACTACTGATACCGAAGGTCAGAGATTTAGCAGAGATTTTCTCCTGACATACCTAGGATCAGCTATGCAGTGCTTATCAAACCAAATTATATAGATTGTCTCATTGTATTTCCCAATCTCACCAAGCTATTTTCTTTACCCACTGCTTTGTACTTGCCTTGTCTCCTCTGTATTTCCCTTAAACATCTTCTACAAACACTTTAACACGGCACATGGAGGTAGATGAACTTAGTCTAAGCAACTAGCATGGTTGTTGCTACTGATCCTGTGTCTTATTTTTAGATTGTAAATTTGGGAGGGGCAGATAATAATTTTATTCTCTATTCCTACAGCACAATAAAAATCTGATCGGCAAGTTTAATAATAATCCTTCAGCAAGTTTGCAGAGAACACCAAGCTGAGTAGTGCAGTTGACATGCCTGAGGGATGGGATGCTATCCAGAGGGACCTGGACAAGCTCAAGAAGTGGGTCCATGTGAACCTCATGAGGTTCAACAAGGCCAAGTGCAGGGTCCTGCAGTGGGGTCATGGCAACCCCCAGTATCAGTACAGCCTGGGGGATGAAGGGATTGAGAGTACCCCTGCCGAGAACGACTAGGGGGAACTGGTGGATGAAAAGCTGGACATGAGCTGGCAATGCATGCTCGCAGCCTAGAAAGCCAATTGTATCCTGGGATGCATCAAAAGCAGCGTGGCCAGCAGGTGGAGGGAGGTGATTCTGTCCCTCTACTCTGCTCTCGTGAGACCCCACCTGGTGCACTGCGTCCACCTCTGGAGTCCCCAACATGACATGTACCTGTTGGAGCGAGCCCAGAGGAGGCCACAAAGATGATGAGAAGGCTGGAGCACCTCTGCTATGAGGACAGGCTGAGAGAGTTGGGGTGGTTCAGCCTGGAGAAGGGAAAGCTCCAGGGAGACCTTATTGCAGCCTTTCAGTACTTAAAGGGGGCTTGTAAGAAAGATGGGGACAAACTTTTTAGCTGGGCCTGTTGTGATAGGACAAGGGGTAATGGTTTTAAACTGAAAGAGGGTAGATTTAGACTAGATAGAAGGAAGAAATTTTTTACACTGAGGGTGGTAAAACACTGGCACAGGTTTCCCAGAGGTGGTGGATGCCCCATCCCTCGAAACATTCATGGTCAGGTTGGACGGGGCTCTGAGCAACCTGCTCTAGCTCAAGATGTCCCTGCTCATTGCAGGGGGGTTGGACTAGATGGCCCTTAAAGATCCCTTACAACCCAAATGATTCTATGATTCTATGATCTATAGTTGTCTCCCAGATGCAACAAGAACAACAACTTTGGTAAGAAGAAAAAACTGTTTCATTAGTATATCTAGACAAATAGAAAAATAATTCTGATCATCATGAGGCAATAGAAATGTTATTGTGTACCCTTTATGTGAGATTGTACTATTTTTGTTTAAATATGGTTGTAATGACAGACAGTTAAAAAGATTTCTGACTTGGCAAACCCCAATGGTATTGTTCATCTGAACTTTGTCCACATTTGGGTGCTACATATTGTTCAAAACTGTGAAACAAGAGCCACCTCCAACAGAATGGCCCCACCATAAATGCCTCCACCAAGCCAATTGTCAGGAAGAAACAAGCAATGGACATTGGGGCAGCAAGTGTAACCCAAAGTCCTTCTCTTGCCACAGTGACACCTGATAGCAGCACATTCTTGTGAAGGAAAACAAGAAGGGATGGAGACATGCCTTCTCCAGGAGGTGGACTGGTGATTACAGAACACCAGAGAGCTGCTACCACATCAGCCGCGGGGAAACAACGCATGGCCTGCTGAAGTTAAGACAACTCTGGCCCAGCATTTGAAACTTTCCTACTAGAAGTAAGAAACAGGTCAACAAAGTCACTGATTCATTAAAGTTATCACCTCTTAGAAGTCCTGGTGCCGTAACATCCGTTCCTAGACTTTAGTTTATTCTCCCAGAACTTGTTTGGGTCTAAAAACCAGTGAACATTTATTTTTGTCACTCACAGAGGAGCTAGGACTGTGAACCCACACAGGAGTGGGTTTATTGAGAAAGAAGTTGCCATTCAAAAGTTGAACCGTGGTTCAACTATTTTGAAGAAACATAAGCAGATAACACAGTGCTTTTCTTCATAGTGAATATGCTCGATGGCTATTGCAATGAAACCAAAGATTTATCTAAATGATTATACACTTTCTGGTATCTGTGGGATGAAGTGATGAAAGAACAAGGATGTTAGGTGAGAGAGGTGGAAAGTGTTCTGGTACATTTTTTCAAACTAATTCTGCGGCATGAATGAGAACTACTCAGCTGGACTAGAACATTTTCAAGCAATAAATGAGCACAGTGACTAATGCTGAAATCAAAGTGAGGCACCTCTTACTTACACAACCTACCCACACATTGGGTTCAGAAACACCAGCCTGATCTTAGTGGCCTGATCTCAGATCTGCTCACCTACTCCCAGCCTTGGAAGGCAGGGCGAATTTGGTAGCTGCTGACTAAATAAACCATGTGGGTGTATGTCTTTCAGACACAGATGATATTAGTCCTCCTAAACTAATGAGAGCTCGGGAATCACGAGGGGGACAGGAACCGGGGGAGGGGTGGCTAACCCCAAATGGGAAGGCAGCACTCGACAGTGGATTCCAGGGGAAAGAAACCCAGTTGCCAAAGACAGACTTTCTGCAATTTTTGCTTGTTAATGGGATTAAGTAATTTGGGTTGTTTAAAAAAAATTACTGAATCAACACTTCTTTTTGCAAATGACACAGCTCTTTTAAAGAGAAAGGCACAGTCTGCTGGTGTTGTCAATCTCCTCTCGTTTTGCTAAAAGGTAAAAGTCAAGAAGAAGACGACAGAACATAGTTTTCACTAGCATCAGCTACCAATTTGACTGCTACATAGAAGTTGATAGTTGCACCAACCAGCCTTCCTGACATCCCAGTAGTCCCCTTTCCTGGACACTTTCTGTCATTTTGTACCTGGGAGGATGGATTTGAGTTTATGAAATCCATCTATCTGGTAATGAACCCGCACTGATTTCTTGGATGTCTGAGGAGGATAGAGGTTCAAATCCCATTTGTTCTAGTAGAGTTTAGGTTTCTTTGAAGACTCCAGACTCATTCCCTTGTAAAAGCAGACCTGGAGATATGAGTCAATAGCCATTGATGGCAGCAGAGAGATTCTCATCAATTTCATTGGAGGCTTGCCCAGACTCTAATTAACCAATTAAATGGTCTTCCTAACAAGGGTACAAAAAGAAAAAACAACCCAACTTAGCTGTTTCAGAAATACCTAGAAAATGAAAATGAACAAATTACCCTGGGAAGAGTGGTGGTAATCAGTGATAGGGAACTCTTCTTTGAAGAAGCTTGAAAGTTTTTTTCAAACATTATTTTTAGCAGCCACCCTAGAAATTATTGACTTTTTTACATAATTTTGAATTCTGCTCTTGTATTGTTTATCCCTCCAGTTATCTGCTTTCCAATATGGATGAATCTACTGATTGAAAATTAAATATAAATATCCATGTGCTTTATATATTTAGTAACAAACACATACACACATATGTACAGTGTATTTGCATTGTTGCCTGGGAACAAAATGCCTATTTTTAGTTAATATCAGGTGATTTTAATTTACAAGAACTACCTCGCCTCTCAGCATTTTAAAGAGCATACACAGAAGCACTTGCATGATTCTAACATTTGATGTATCATTAAATATGCCTTCTCACATTTGGCACATAAACCCTGATAAAGTTTCACCTTTTAACGAAATAAATGACTCAATTAACAAGATGAAAAACAGCAGTGTGGTGGCAGACCCTCTTGGTGGCAAAAAAAAAAAGGATAAAAAAGAATTATCTCAGCAGGGTGTTAATACAAGGAGCGCCACAACACACAGCGGGCACCTGGTTTGACTGACAGCCACCCAGCAAAGCTGACAGATTTGTCAGCTTGCTGACCGCTGGCTTGAGTCTCTCCCACCACCCTAGGAATAAATTGTTGCTCGGGAATGGCTGGGCAAGCACTCACTTGTCTCTGTTAATCTAATTGAATTTTTTTAAGTTGTTTTCATTTTTATCTGCTCCTGTGTGGAAATGTTCGTTCCTGGAGCAGCCAATTTTGGCACCCTTAGATGACTAACTTCTTCACGGTGCTGCTGTCTTTTGAAGGAAGGCACAGATAGAGATACAAGGCCAAATTCAACTCTCAGCTCCCAGGGCTTGAATGACTATAACTGAGGTACAGTTTGACCTACCATGAAGGAAAATTGCCTTTTGTAGCGGGACTGGAAGTTAGGACATCTGTATTCAGGGCCCTGTTTCTCCATAAAGTCCCAGCTGAGAGAGAGCACGGTTCATGCATGATATATTCTATATGACCAGAAATCAAGCAGAAAGGAAAGTTGGAAAATTGTCATCCCTTTCCTTGAAGTGGACATTAGCCTTCATGTGAACACCCGCTGCGCTATTCAATGGGAAATTAAGAGAGCAATACAGATGCATATGGAGAAAACTGGGACTTTGACTCAAAGGACAGTTCAGTACTGTCAGGTATGGAAGCATCTGCCAATCAACTGGAAATCTGGCTAAGCAAAGGTAGCCTTATTTAAAGAAGAGATGATCAGGAATTGCACAAAATCAATCTGTTGGATATCACAGTTTCTGAGGTTAGTAGATATAAAACCACAACCTCTATTATATAATCAGGCATGTGCCCACATGCACGACATCTTTATAATTGTATGCTGTGTCCCTCTATGCATTGCATACCATTAAGCGCCCGGAATACATCTAATCAGTCTAGATCTAGGAACTACCATTTACAAAGTGTTTTTAAAGTATGACATACGAAACTAAATATGTTCTGGGTTGACGCAATGCTGATCTCCCAAATGCTACCAAAAAAGGCCAGGTTGCTTCTAATAAATCTTTTGAGATATTATATAGAAGACTTAATGTTGGATCTGCTCTGAGGCACTGAATTCTGACTCAAGGAAGATGCAACTAAAATAACTTGGTGATAGTTTTTACTTGTCTAAGACAGTTTTGCTTGTATCTGTGCATCAAAGAAGCATTAAAACTCCAGTGCTCAAAAGCCTCATTTAATTTCAAATGACAATGCTCCTACTCACATGACAAAACCCCGAGATTAGCTCTTCAGTTCCTGTGAAGGAAGAATATCTATTTTCAAGCTGAGCATTTCATATTACCTTGGTACCAAAATGTATTTGTAATATTCCCCAAGAATGGACAAGTCTAGCGCTCATTTAACTCAAGGCAAATAGTGCCATGCTATTCGCTCAGTTACAGGACTCCATACTGGTTTTCATCTTGCCTCTCTGTTGTGATTTTAAAGAAAATATCTTTTTATCTTTCCTCTGCTTACTGTGGTGAAGTTCTGCTTTCTCTAATGGAACCATCCTCGTGAAATCAATAGGATTGCTTGTTGAATCAGATGATATTAAAACAGAGTATACACATATGAGTCTGACCTTCAGCTAAAAACTTTCATGATAGTTAGAGAGGTGATTATTTCTAATATGGATTAGGATTTGTACTGCAAACTGTCAAGAAATGTCAGGATAAATAAAGGTATGCATTATTTTCCTGACTATTCAATAAACTCTGGAAAAAAATAAAAGTAAAGTGTCTTTTATATCCTGAAGTAAATGGGTTTGTATTTGCTTAACTTTCTTATTTAACTGGCACCTTCTTTGGAATAGATCCATCAACAAAACATGTGAATAGAGAGTCTGGGAATATTTCCTTAATTTCCATACAGTACCACTTCAAAAGGTATATAGTGACATGTGGAAGGAATGAAATTTGATAGGTCTTTCTCAGGACCATTTGACAGTAGTACTGAAAATAAACCTGAAATATGTGAAATGTGGTAAAAAAACTGTCTAGTACTAGAAATTGCTAGCTTCCAGCATTTATCTAGAAAATCATTCAGCTCTAGACCTTTTGAATATCTCTTAACATGCTTCAGATTGGATGATATTGAGAGGAATAACCATTTTGCTTTACTACAGTTATCTTCTTTTTCCCCCTTTTTTATTTTAATTTCTTTTTATGATTGCCATCTTCAGCGAGAGAAAGAGGGATAAAAATGGACATTTTTTAAAGAGACTGCAGTTCTCTTCCAGGAGAAGAGAGCAGTACAAGTCAAGTTCTAACTGCTGAAAAATCAGAATTTTAAATTGATCTTCATGTGACTTTTTTGATTGAATAGACAGACATGTTAGCTTTCCCTGATTATCTGTGCAAGCCCTTTTTTCCCTTTTTAATAGCTCTGAACAAAGTCTTGGGGTAAAGGGAGCAGTACATCAATAGTCCTGTCCAGGAACTCATTCAGTACCTTTCAGTTGGGGATAGTTGGTCTTTAACGAAAATGTTATTACACAGGATGTGCAGGCACACCAAAATTCATGCAGCACAGAAATCTTTTTCAAGAAGAAAACATTTTCCTAAGCAAGTGCTTCCCTCCTTAATTCTATTTGCTCTGTAACAGATTTGGTACTAGGTGAAAACATCAAGTCCTGTCAGGTTTATAACACAGCATTCACAATTAAACAAAGTAACAGGCAAGTGTGGCTTAGGACAGCTAAGCGTTTTGCAAACACTGCAGAGAATTCAGCATTGTATTTCCTGAGAAAGACCGTATCTTAAAGCACAGGGCCCAAGCAAAGAAGATACATTTCAAAAATGCTGGAGTTAGGAGTTATAAATAAATATCATTTATTTATAGATAGATATAATAATAAATAGAATGATTTAGGTTGGAAGGGACCTTAAAGGTCAGCTAGTTCCAGCCCCCCTGCCCTGGGCAGGGACACCTCCCGCTAGACCAGGCTGCTCAAAGCCCCATCCAGCCTGGCCTTGAACACTTCCAGGGATGGGGCATCCACAACTTCCCTGGACAATCTGTTCCAGTGTCTCATCACCCTCACAGTAAAGAATTTCTTCCTAATATCTAATCAGAATCCACCCTCTTGCAGTTTTAAGCCATTACCCTTCGTCCTGTCACCACATGCCCTTGTAAAAAGTCCCTCTCCAGCTTTCTTGTAGGCCACTGGAAGGCTGCTATAAGGTCTTCTCAGAGCCTTCTCTTCTCCAGGCTGAACAACCCCAACTCCCTCAGCCTGTCTTCAGAGGAGAGGTGCTCCAGCCCTCTGATCAATCATTTTTGTGGCCCTCCTCTGGACTTGCTCCAACAGGTCCATGTCCTTCTTATGCTGGGAGTCTCCAGATCTGGATGCAATAGTCCAGGTGGGGTCTCACGAGAGCGGAGTAAAGGGGCAGAATTTTTATATACATTTTCACATACATGCTCAAGTAAATTAAGAAAAAATATGTAAGCTATTCTGAGTTATTCAGTATCCCTATCCAGAGGGGTATTACTCCATACTGAAAAGAAAATGTGTGTAACAACGTAAGTGGCATGAAGTCTTGGTTCCATGGAAGTAAATGGAAAAACTCGTACTGACTTAATTAACGGGCAGCATGCCTTGCACCCATGCAACTCAGAATACTCCTAAGTAAAAGTTCATCAATGTCTAGCTCACCCGTCCAAATACGAACGCAAATAATAGGAGCAATTCACCACTGAGTCACTGCTATTATCGTTATACATGGAATAGTTTTACATGAAGCTAATTACTCTCTTCACAAAATACGAATTATTTCAAAACAAAAGATGCTATGATCAGTTTCTGCCTGCCTCTGTGCTTCTGTCTGTAACAGAATTCATATATCTGTAGATGACTCGCTAGCAAGTACAATTTCATTCATGTAAATTGTGTTGTGCCTGATTTGTTCAGGAGGGAATAAAAAAGGCAGCAGAAATATCTTTCATATATGTTCTTACTCAGTTTGATGGAGTCCTAAAAAGGCAGTTTGGTGTTTTGCCATATTGCAATACATTTTATTTTCAGGAACATCGTCCTGATGATCCATTTGGGATATGGAACCAAGATCACCACAAATAGAGAAGGCAGATCAGATTTGCAATGTCCAGTGAATAACACTTGCAGTGACCTTTATGCAACAAATGCACAAAAGGAAAAACAAAACACAAAACTTCTCCAAAACTTTGTGATCCGCTTGCAGAAAGTCAGCCTACACAAAACTGGTAAATTCAATGTGAAAACTGCTATCGTTGATCTGCCAGGCTGTGCTGGTAGTAACAGAAGTGTTAACTATCTTATGATATAACTCAAAATTCTCTGATTTTTGTTCTGTAGCAATTTCATTTAAACCTTTGCATATAAGAAATGCAATGCTCATCCGCCTTTATAAGAATCAGACCCACGTTCAGGAATCACACATTGTTTTTCAATTTTGTATGCAAGAAAAAAGAAACATGAAACAGAATTCAGCGCATGGATGAATAAACCCGTAATTTATTAGATCGTTTTTGCTCTGATCAGGGGAATAGCTCAAAGAAAAGAGGTCAGAAGGACTAGTACTGTTAATATGCAATTGATGAAATCCTCAAACACATATTGATCCACTTTTTATTACATTTTTAAACCCTTGACTGTGAATATTTCCCAATAAGACAATAACTATAGCAAATATAATTTGCTGTTCTTAATCACAGTAGGTGTTCTTTTCCCTCTAAAGATCATCACACAGAAGATATTTACATCCAATACACAATGTGAATTTGCCATAGATTGTATTTCATACACTGCCCTCTTTTTCACATTCATTTCTTCGAGCGTATCGTCTCTATATTTGATGCTATCTGTGCTAACATATTTTAGTCACACATGGAAACCCCAAACAAACTTTCCTGACAATATAAATTGTTGCCACAAAATAGCATAATAATGCGTTAGACCTCTACCCCCTAAAAAACCTTCACTGCCTTATTCATTACTTAAATAAAAAGAAAAAGCCAAGTTAACTGTCAGGAGGTTTTTTTCTCAGAGCTGTAGAATTTCACAAGGAATTCAGTCTACGGGGAAAATTGGGGATAGCTGGTCGCCCAGACAGGCCTGCCCGGGGAAAGTCTTTCTACCACTTGTGTTTGACACAGCTTGAGGCGAAGCAGGTTGTATAGGCCTTGACCCAGCAAGGTCATCATTTTGTGAGCAATTCTGAGGCCTGACATCTGCTGCCTGGCTTTGAGTAAAAACCAGACCCCCTTAGCCAAAACACAGGCCTGCGTAAAATAATCCCTCAGCAAGGATCCTAGACTTCAGTGAAAAGGCTAAATGGCCCTCTTTTTTGTCTGGGTGTCCAGGCTTTTTACTCCTTCCTCGTCACGTAGCCGAGAGTGCAGAACAAAACCATTCCCAGAATGCAGATAAAGGCCATATTCTCACAACTCCACGCCATAACTTCTTCACCTCATGCAAGACTCGCATTTACGCTCCGAGTGCATGGCTTTGCAAACAAAAAGGGACGGACATGCAGTAGCTCAGAGAGGGACACGCTCTTCTTCTAAAAATTTATTCAAAATGGTGCCTTTTGCTTCACAGTTTTTGAAAAAATATCCACTGCTCCAAATAAAGCACGATATATATGCGTTATTTAGAAGATATTAAGACTATGTACAAGAAGTGTGAGACCTGATTCTCAGGGTTTCTGTTTCTTCACGTGGGACAGGAACTCAGAAGAAACTGGTGACCCACATAGAGGTGGCTTTACGCCTTGGCTGCCACTTAGTTTTGAATTATATTGAAAGTCTTTCAGTCATTCTGGCATCAGAAAGCGACTGACGGAGGGCATCTGAGAATAACCTGAGAATAACAGGGAATCTCCACAAAGCAAAAGTGGTGCAAGGGCTGCCACCGGCAGGACACATGGAGTCTACATATAGGACAGGTTATGGCAGTTAGTGTCTTTTTCTCAGAGCCAAGTTAAAGCATTACTGAAGTACATCTAATCTCATAAACAAAGATCAGGGAAACCCCTGGATTTTTCTTCAACACAAATAAACTTTGTTTTCCTCTCACCTACACAGATCTATCTAGCCCCAATTACAAACAAAAACTAACTCCAAAACAAAGAAATTCTGAAAAATGCGTTTATTTTACAGTGCAAAACACACAGGTTGGGTAATCCTCTCTAAATATCCCATGGCAGCTACAATGCTGCATGGCTGCTATGATGCCTTGTTGCACCCTAGTAGCAATAGTTGTCCATGCCATAATCTCCCCTCCACCATCTCCTCTGTATCCATGTCAACACAAGATGGAAGATGGAACGAGGACCAAGGTAAATGTGTCCTACTTCTGCCTTAACCTCTCTGTCTCTGCTGGTGTTCATAGCTCAGTTCCCCAAGAAACAGTCAGAAGAGTCTCCAGCCAGCCTGAGGCACCCTTATGCACCTCTTCCCAGGAACCGCTATACTTGTGAAACCTCAGGGTCTATCAGCAAACTTACCAGTCACATTCATAAAGTGCTCACCTGCCATGGCTGGATTTTAAATGTGGCAGGTCTTTACCAACGGAGTTGGCTGGATGGGAACAACAAGCATGGTAGGAGATCATGAGCTGCTGTGAATCTATTTTGTGGCGGGGAATTATTTAAGATAAAATATCAACATGAGATCAAAAGATCAAAATCAATCATGAATAAATTTAGACAGAAATTAGGTGAATTTCTAAATCTCCAAATACATACAGCTCTATAACAGTCTTCCAGAAAAATTTATATTGTTTCAGAATGACATTGATTAACTTATGGAAAGGATTTTGTAACTAGATGAGAGAAAACCTGAGGATAAAAAATTAAAGCTCATTATGTGAATTCTTGGATTAAATGATGTCATGGTACATCCATGGGAATTGCATTGCATTCACAATATAGTATTAATCCCAAATTTCAGTGTCCCTGGTGGTTGCCTTGGGTCTGTTGGATGTTGAATGTTGAGGTATTTCATTGATCTGCTATGTAGGATCTCACACTGGTTCTGTAACAGAATCGAGGCCATTGCAGACACCCAGGTAGCAGCAATGCCCCAGGGTTATCCCACTGCCTTCCTTAGAAAATTATAGTTGTGAATGTTGGTCTTAATTAAAGGCCTTAAATTTATTATGGAATATTGTCAAGGACGTGATTGACCAAGATGTGAGGAGTTAATGGCGTATGGACCCTTCTGAACTACACTAGTTGCAGTTACAGGAACTGAACAAACAATATCCCAGGCTATTCCCCCTGTCTTATTGTCCTGGTTTGAGGTAAAACAGAAACAATTTTCTGTTTTGTAATTTTACTTTTTAGCTGGGCCTCTTCCAACTGACTAAACTCTGAAATGACGACACTAATGGAAGTTGATCTGTAAATACATTGACCACATTGGTGAGCAGTATATTGGGCTGTAGAATCCTTTTTGAACTGCCTTTATGTGGGGTTTATCTCCTCAAGAAGATCTGCATTTCAAGGAAATCGTTCAATGGTTCCTGTAAACAGGCACCTGCATGTAAGTAAAGATAACATCCTTATGAACCCCTGCTGTCACAAAAAGGTTGCCATCCAATGTGTGCATTCAGCACTGTAGGTAGGTATCCTGCACTCTATTACTTAAAATCCTAATGTAGTGGGGGATTCTGCACTTCATGCACACGGGGACATACACAAAAGTACAGTCTCTCTGTATCTGTACAACAAACTTTGAAAACGGCATAATTCCTCTCTTATTATGCCACAGCCCTTGCCTCTTCAAAGTTGTTGGTTTCACTTTAAAACATAGTGATTTCATTATGAATTAATTCATTCTCTGTATGATAATCTTAGCTAGGCAGGAGCACTTCTAAAAAAAAAATAAGAATCTTCCAAAATTTTGTTTTAAATACGTAGACTACTAAATATGCAAGCAGAGCAAGCAATTCTAGTTCCAAGATTTAAGATTAAAGGACAAGTGAGATTTCAATTCACAAAATTTGGAAGTTTGGTCTCACTTGAGAGAAGGTAAAAAAGGGTTTCTAGACAGTATATTAGGCTTTGCTGTTGGAGGTTGGTCAGGAATTTAAGGACTGATGTGATTGGCCTCAATCCCACTATCTGAGATAAAGATACAGAGGGATCAAAGAAATGCAGCTGCCATCTACCACTTGTTTTCCCTGCCAGGCCAAGAAAGTGTGATAGCAGAACAAACCAAAAATTGTTCTTCTCAACATGACAAGTTCCCTAAAATCAGGATATGCAACAGTGTGCCTAAGGGGAAAGAGACAGAAGAGGGAAGCCTAGTCTGGCAGAGAATGTTTTCCAAGAATAGTGTCTTCCATCCGTTAACACCATCAACTGCATATTTGTCTCCCTGTCTGTTTCCCTAGTCTCCCTGGTAGACCAGATAGATAGGCTTACACCAACGTAACCCTTTTTCTCCTATTACCTAGAAAGCCTGTTCTCTGTAAGTTCCTGGGTAACTTCTTGTTATTCAACCAAATTATGAGTCCCGCGGATCTGCTTGGCAAGAAGGGCCTTTTCACTAGTTAAAGGGTAAAAGAGAAAGTAGGTTCACTATGCAAGTATTGAACCCTTCTTTCTGTGTTTCAGATGTCACTTGATATAGCTGCAGACATTTTCAAATTATTTTGTGGCATTGAGGCCTTTCTGACTTACTAGTGCTGTATGATATGTTGCCTATCTTTCTTGGCAGTTGCCGTAATGTACTTTTTTATTAGCCTTAAAAAAAGTTGGAGTTCTACTTATGATGTGCTTTTCTCAGATTTGTATCAATAATAAAAAAATCTTGCTAAGGTTTTTATTGAAAAAAGTGCCCTGATAAGATTTTTATTTTTAAAAAACCTCTTCTGAAGATTTGCACTGATAATAATTATGCACTGATTAATTGGATTAATTTCCTGGATGATCAAAGCATGATAGGTACTTTATAATGCAGCTACAGAATGATGGCTCTCAACAGCCACGTGATGTAGTATGCATTCTTAAATCTGGCCCAGCTGGCACAGAGAAGAAAATGAAGCCAGCAGAGAACAGATAGGAAGTATAGTGTTTTCTAGAGCTGTTCTGATCCAGAAGCTGGGACATGGCTTGATAAGAATGGTGAGGGAAGGATCACTGACGAGTAACTAGAGACTGTGCAGGCAGCCCCTCCTACAGTGGGCACACTCACTGGTTGTAGTCGCTTGTTGTCAGGATCCCCAGGGAAGCTACAATTCGGAAAGAGAAATAGTGGTATTTGGAAATTATATTATCTCACTTCCATGCAATATGTCCATATCAATCATTGTCGATAAATGTTCAGTCTGTATTACAGAGCCACTGTAAGTGCTATGATGGTTACTGGTCTTTTCTGGCATCCTGAACATTTCCAGGAAGTAAAAGATTGGTGACAGTGGGAATCACAGCCTGGACTCTATAGGGCCTCAGCAGGATTGTTAAATATCAAACAGCTTCTTGTCTGTCAAGCATATCTTCCTGAAAAAAAGTTGAGTTTTGTTCATTTACTGGAATCCTCCTGCCCATTGGCATGGCATTGGCATCAAGTCTATGACAGTATTCCCATCTTGAAATCCTGTCAGAATTGCTGTAGCAAGGCAAAATAGTCACACCAACACAAGAGCTCCACCTTTCTCCTTTCTTTTCTTATAAGCCGTCCTTGAACCTTGATCTTGCACAGTCATTCTCCCAGCCATTGCTATAGTCACTGCTGTTGACAAGTTGAAGTATCCCAGAGACAGACATGATCCACAGCCTACTTGGGACACCAAAGAAGCATGCTGCATGGTGGAGGAGCATGTGAGGTATATTTGATAGACACTCTGGACGTGAAAAGAAGCTGAACCTGTCTGTGCTGGCACAGAGAGCTGTCATCCGGTTACCTTGACTTCAGGCTAGAAAAAGGTATTTCAATAAACAGATTGGACATTTGGGGTTAGCAGCAAAGCCATGTGGGAAAGCATCATGTCAGACAGCAATGTGCTACAGAGTAACTTCTTTGGAAGAGAAATTAATTCCTGTTTCTGCCAGAATGAAAATTCCACAGAAATGTTGACAATGACATCCTTATAAAGGATGGGGTCTTACAGATGTGGATCTTTTAATAGTGATGCAAGCTGGTTTGTACTGGTATGAATTGCCCATATAGACAAAATCTTGATGTCACAAAATACGTGGGTAAAAAGGGCGATGGGGGGAAGCAGTCGTGTTGCAAGATGCATCTCAATTTTAAACCAAAACAAATGTGTTTGAACAGTTTTTTCTAGTCTGTCAAGGAGTTTCAGACCCTAAAGGTATTTGGGCCTGTTCCCTTTCTCCTTAGGTACAATCGCTAATCTCTCTCACTACATTTTTTCAAAGATGCAACCTACTTACCTACCACATAAAATGCAGAAACTCATATTATCATGGTTCAGCTTTAGAGATTTACATTAGAATCAGTGAACCTTATTTTAGCACAATATATATGGTGAGCAATACAGTGAGAGAAGACTGGGTTTATTCCCCAGGTAAGTCATTTATTTCTTTCCTCAAAGAAAAATCCAATATCCTGAGATCAGATGCATATTGAAGCTTTGGTGGAAGAAAAAAAAAAAAAAAGACTTCGGTTGGATTAACGTGTTCAGATTGGACACTCACTATCTGTATTCTCTGCAGAGCCAACTCCGTACATATGGCTTACTGTATACCACGTACGAGACTGGCTTAAACATTTTCCTTGAAGAGGTACGTGGCCTGAACTTATTTACCTAGCAAATAATTTATGAAACCTGGTATTTCTTTTCATGTCAAAGTTTTATTGTCATATTGTTTAATGCATTTGTCAACTATGAATTTTGGAGATTCATGCCATGAAACAGATGTAAATATCACCAGAAAGTCTGTATATGTTCAAACCCCTCAATAAACTGGTTTGGAAACTGGTACAAGTTACAGAGTTATTCTTTTTTTTTTTTTTTTTTTTTATCAATAATATCAAAGATTGTTATAAACATTTTATTGCAAGGAGATTGGGGAGGAGATTTAAAATGGTCAAAATGGCATTTCTAACTGGTCTTTTTTTTTGTCTGTTGACCCTCTGCCAAAATCTGGAATTATTCAGTTTTTTCCTCTTTGGGCAAAATGCAGAAATGGAAAACCTCATATTTTAGTAGGCATGAGACAGAGGTGCTATTGCTATATTTTCCAGCCATTTCCACATCCGTGTTTCCAAGTCCCATGATGATCAGCAGCATACCCATGCCCATGGCATCCATCCCCTCTCCTTGCCCCTCTTGGCTGGTTACAGGTTACAGCCCCTCTACCCATTTCCTTTTAAAGCACTTAAACAGCTTTAAAAGATGTTTAAAAGTGCTTTAGAAAAGTAAAAAAGTGCTGTTAAAAAGCACTTAAACAGCTTAAAAGCACTTAAACACCACTGAGCACCTCAGGACTTTTGTGGGGTCTGACCCAAAGTGATTACTCTCTGGCACAGGTTCCCTATGAGTCAACCAAACGTGAAACCCAGACCTCAAGTTCGGGTTTCACAGTCACAGGATTGTCTCTTATCTGTCAAACTCTGGTGAATTTTTCAGACTTGGGATTCAGCTGCTGCCCTGATTTAATTTAGGATATTTGGGGGTAAAAAAAAAGATAAAATATCTTTTGTCTTTATCTTACATATAATATCTTTGGCAAAATACAGGAACCATTCAGTGGTGGCATACTAAGAGCATACTGTAATAGTAAGAGCAGCATTAGGGTGCATATTATCAGAATTAACATGGGAGCCCGGTCCTCTGGCCATGGCCAAGACCTGCTAAAGTGCTAACAAAAAGATGTTCCACATGTCAAATTATCTACAATCTCACTTAGAGATAAAAGACAACAAATTGATGTGTGTAGCTGACTAGAGATTGTGGAGATAATGCGTTCCGCTGTGGTCAGTACAATACGCAGTGGCCTCAGCAACTCAGCCTCTGCTGAATTTTTTGTAGAAGGGAGGAGGTCAATCACTGGCCTCGGAGCAGAGGGGATGGGAAGGAGGTCACCTACACAGAGGTATGGCAGTGAGGTCTGCACCACACCAGGACACACAAAAATGCAACTTGAAATTCTGACTTTAACCCTCAAAATAATTGTTTCTTAGACGATGGCATGCCCAGGAGTGGCCCTAGGGTGCAATGAGGCACAAATGGTTGCACGGGGTGCCACGGCAGAGATGCTGTGTTTAGCTGTAAACTCCCCCACCTCTGCTCCCACCGGAGACCAGGCAAACGGCTCCTGTGGGCAGCAGCAGCTGGAAGGCCACAAGCCCTCAGCAGAACATAATCTTAAATGACTTCTGTCTTCTTTCTCTTTTCTCTTTTCCCTTTGGTGTTGAAAGATGCTTCTTAACCGGGGCAACAGGTGTGTAAAGAGATGCATGCTGGAACCTAAACTGCAGGTGTTTTGTTGAGGGCACCGTCTCAGTCGGGTTGGTGCTAGTTACAGTTTCACCCCTTTGCTTGGTGGTTTTATTTATAAATAACATTTTCCTGGAGGGGAGAGAGCAGAGAATATCAGCACATATGGTATGTCAAATCCCCTACTGCTTGGAGACCCCTGAAATGCTTAGGTACAACAGGGCATGCTTAGGGCTCTGAAAATCTTGCCTTTTGTCATTTTAAGCCAGGCCCTTAACATTATTTTAATGGAGTTGTTTTGAATTTAATTATGCATATGTTGTATAATACACTTACAATAAATACCTCTAGTTATTGCTTCTTAAAATCCCTTTCTTTCCAATATTGACTGCTCTAATTTACTTTTATGCAAACAGCCTAGTCAGATTTAATAAAATGTCTTAGTAGCATGTTTAATGACATCATTCCCCCTAGGGAGAGTTGGGAAAATGACCTTCCATTTTACGAAAGAAGAGGATTAATTTTTATTGTCTGCCCCAGTTAATGCGTGTTTAGACATAAAGGCCCGATCAATATGACAGAGAGTATAGTGATTTTACTCACAGTAGTTTCTAAATGGACATTTCTTACTAATCCATTTTTATAAATCACTTTAAAGGCCTTATTGATCTTTAATTGGGAGTTACACCTAATCACTCGAGTGCAACGCATGGCTAGTTCGAAACATTTTAACCCTTTCCACACAACTCTTTAAAATTCATATTGTGAGAACTTTTGCCCTCTCCTCCCCTTCAATACACACTGTGTAGCATCCTTAACTCCCAAACAGCTCTTATCCAGACTATCACACATTAAAGGAACAAAATACTAGGGAAAAGGTTATACGAAAAACTGTAAAGAGGCAGTATTGCGTGCGTTCGGCAAAAATATGCCCATATACAACTAGGGAGGGAAACGCATATTTCATTGGACTTCTAAAATACAAATGTGCAAAGCAAATATATACAGTGGAAAATGGGGAGCTATACCATATGACAGGCTTCTTTTCCATCTCTGACTTCACCAAGGTTATAATCATAATTGTTAACTATTCCTTTCTTTTATTAAAGATCAAGTCATGCTGTAAAAGTGTTTGAACAAGCGTACAAACACATGCTTGAACAAACATACTGCCTTGTGGAGAAAGTTCAGTGAAATTTAGAAACTCATAAGTGGATCTTGGAATTTTGTATTGCTTATATAGTCCTAGGATTCAGAAGGGATTACCCTTCTTTCAATTAACCTAACTCACTGTTCTTGTTGTGTGACGCATGCACGTCTGTGTTAGTGGATGTATGGAGGTAGGACAGGTTTACATGTGCCCTACTATATAATATTACAAACATATATCAGTATGTGCACAATAAAATAAAAAAAAAATGAGCATGACACCTTCATAAGGTTTTAAAATTGTATTTTTACATACTTTCAAAAGTTTTGGAAAGAAGAACAAACCTCAAGATTTTATTCCCTTCTCATCAAAACATTCTTTTGAACTGAACAGTACCTCATGATTTATACAAATGTACTAGTGTAATTGTATGATAATATTTATACTGAGTGTAATTGTATGGTAATATTTATACTGATAGACCAGAAAAATGTCTTCATCTGTTTTTACCATCGAGCATTTTGTGAATGATTTTTGAAAGAACCCTTGCAGTTGTGGAGTAGACAGCATTGGATTGGAACCTATTTTATGACTTATTTAGTTACACAAATGGAAAACATTATCATAAAATGTTAAACTTCCGTGGTTACTGCATTCATATAGATTTCTTGATAATGGCTGAATTAATTTTAAGTATATTTAAGAAAATGTCCTCCTTGACTGAGATATTCCAAGCCAAGAAAACCCACAAATGCAGTACTTTGCAATCACAATGTTTACATTATTATCACATCAGTAATATAAGCCTTTCTCTAGGACACTGAAACACAATCTTGAGAGAGAGAGTTAGTAAGAAATTAATTTGGAAATAAGTATTAAAGTCCACTGCATAAATTTAGTCTCCTTAATTGCTACAATTTCTGAGTTTCCACCACGATCTTCTATAGGATTTTCTCTTCATCAAGGATCACTACATCAGAACAAAGACTAACACAGCACACTTGCCTAGGGCTTTTGTCTGTAACTGGAACAACCTGGAACTACATTGTTCTCTTAACAAGTTCAAAGACCTTTCGACTGAAAGTCTAATGGATACATCTGGGCAAAACCCAGTAATGGTAAAGATGGCTTTTAATATTTCAAAACCGCCTCTAAACTAATAATTATCTACTATACTGTACCATTTCAGGTAAGTATGCCATTTCCCAGTTAAAAAACGCATAGTGCCATAAGCTTTTAGAAGCAAGTAAAAAAATTCCAATTATTTTTTTCTCTTTTTTAAATTTATTTTGGTTTTCCTTCCTTTAAAAGAAGATGTGGCGAGAAGAAGAAAGAGGAAGGTGATTCAGGTACAACTCCGGAAAGCTGATGGAAAGCTTCTGCCCTGCAGCATCACATGTGCCCCTTTTATCCCAGAAAAATAACCAGATGCCAGATTGCGCTTGTAAAGCTGAAGCTGAAAGATTGAAAGACACACCACCAGTCTGAAAACTGGAGTAGACTATGTGATAGCTTTTAGGTGTGATTCTGACCAGTCATTTAGGACTATCTATTTTTGAACATACTTGCTAAGCTAATTTCGGAGGTAAATGCTTCTGAGTATTTTTGGTGAATTAAACGGAAGAGCTTGAAAAGTATCTGATCTTGCACTAGAGAAGGGAATGTCTCATCTCTCACTGTAACAATTAATTCCACCCTTTTGCAGAAGACAAGCCCAAATCTGTACATTTAAGACTGGCAAAAAGTGAGTAGGATTTTAGCTGGATGTGAGTTGCTAATATCCATAGAACTGGCTATGTATACAGGGGTGGGGATTTCCCATCTAGAAACTGGGCAAATTCTGGCCTGCTTGAGAAACAGCTTCAGAATAACCCTGGATGCCTCCCATTTGAGCAGCCAGTAATTTTGTGAAAAGAAGGGACTAATCTAAATGATAACTTACACCATACCAGGAATCATTAGGGTTTTATTTTCAGCACAGTAAAGACTTCACACCTATGGAAAGTGCGGCCAGAACTTTGCTGAAACATAAACAGCAGCGGTTTCTACTGCAGAGAGGGAGCCTGGTTGGGGGAAGAGGGAGGTGCAGAACTCAGCTCAGATGCTTAAATTAAGTGATGGGATCACATATTCCATGCAAGAGGCGAGAATGGAGTGGAAATGCTCATCCAAAACTTTAATCAAATCTAAGCGCTTGGAAAGTGGGTTGAAACATGATTACTACATGAACTGAAGCTTCCTATAATATTGGAATCAGCTATTTCTTTTGCTGTTTGTGGTTATGAGGTGATTATTAATATGACTAGTGACTAGCAGGTGGTTTTCATTTCTTCTGGACTCTGACTTGTAAATAACTGAACAGGAATATGATGCTGCAAGGAATTTTCATTAGTATAATAACAGCATGGGAGTAATAGTCAATTTGTAAGACAAACATTAAATAATGAAATCTAAAGTAGAAATGCATGTGGCAACACCCTTGGACTCTGAAGAAACATAAGGCCACACCCCAGATTGTCTCTCCCTTTGTCAGAGTACCTTTTCACTTTATGTAACTTGGGATATAGTCTTAAAATCTTTTATAAAACTTGGTAAAAGAAAGCAATATTGTCACAATGACGAATGGGTGTCATGTTCTTATTTATTCAGCTTCTGTTTCCTGTTACCTTTAGTTTCTGATTGCATCTTTCCTGCAGGAATCAAGCAAATTTAGAAATCTTTTCCAAAGGTTACATACAGATCTGCCTGATACCTCAACAAGAACAATCAGTAACTCAAAAGATTGGACTAATATTTGCTTATAAACCAAAGGAAAATATAACAGCTGTGGTAAAAGAAGAAGAGACAACAAGAGAAAGGAAGAGAGAAAGAGAGAGAGAGAGAGAGAGAGAAAGAGGGAAAGAGAGAAAGAGAGAAAGAGAGAGAGAAAGAGAGAAAGAGAGAAAGAAAGGCAAGATTACAGAAAAGATTTCTGTATGTGCATACACGTAGAGAGTGGTTTTCGTGCTGATGAGCAAATACAGGAATAAGAAGTATTTTGATCAGGAATTGTCATTCTGTGGGATTCAGAAAGCATAGTTATGTCATTAGGTAACAATCTATAATTAACTCATTCAAGTATCTGTGAAGGACACGGCTGAGCCAAGGACAGGAAGAGCTATTCCACCCACATGTTCAAATAAAAGCAAACAAAAGTTCTTGCTGTCTGTCACCATAGTCAGAACCTTCATGAAAGCTGGTTGATGTGCAGTTATTATTCTGGACATTATCTCTTGCTAGAGAGAACGTGTGGAAAACCTTTCTTTCCCTGCAAAGAAAACGCTGTGTTTTAAAGGAAATACACAACTGGACAGCAAAATTTACATAAAAATAAAACAAAAATAAAATCATATTTAAAAAATCTTAATTTCAAATTTTTTTGACTGTGAGAGAGGAGTGAAACACTTTGGCGGTCCTACTTTAACTCCTGACATGGCAGTCAAAAGAGAACAGTAGAGCTGGTTGGCAACCGTCCTATTATTAACCACTTCAGCAATAGCACAGATCCCAGCATTGCTTTATACTCTTTGTTAGGTTAGAATACATGTCATAAAACATGGTCAGGAGATGGGAAGAAATGACAACAGGGCAGATTTGAAAAATATGCCCATTATACAGGTGTATTAAATGGATACAATGAAACATGAATCATGCTTCCCATCTCCTGTTCATTTTTAGTCATCACAGATTTAGGAGGCTGTTTGTAGTGTTCCCCAGTTTTGAAAAAAACTTTTATTTTCTTAAAATGTTTTTTTCTGAAACACTTCCAAAGTTAATTTTAAGTAAAATATAGTTATTGGTTGAAGATTAATAACTTAATTCTTCTATTATATATGTAGAAGTAGATCATAATTGGCCATTAAATTCAAATAAATCGTTGCAGATTTACACTGATATGACTGAAAGAAAAATTTGGCTCATGGTTCCCAGTTATTACTCCCACAGCCTCACTGACTTACAGTGGGGGTGTAAATGAGAACATAATTTAGCCCAAGTTATGCAATTATGGATACTAATTCCCCAAGGATAAATTTTAATTTGAGGGCAGTTTATTCTAAGTGACTCTCACCACTCCAGCATGATGTGATATATGTGATTTGGGAGAGAGGAAGGAAGGAAGGAAGGAAGGAAGGAAGGAAGGAAGGAAGGAAAAGAAAGGAAGAAAGGAAGAAGGAGAGAAGGAGAGAAGGAGAGAAGGAGAGAAGGAAAGAAAGAAAGAAGGAAAGAAAGAGTAAGATGGACGCTCATAACAAAGGTCTCTAATGTTATTGGTTAAAAACCAATTTGACTGTAAACTTTAATTCATCTACTAAATGTCAAACACGACTGGATATACCAGCAGTTTCCTTAGCCCTCCTTGTTATTAATACATGCCTAGTTGCCGTGGAAATTAGAAGGTCTGTAATAATACCCTTCCAAAAACACTTGAGATGAAAATTTTGGTTTGAAATTTACTGAGAACTCTATTACTGTAGTAACAAGTTATATAAAAGGCAAATGTTAGGATAGAAGCCTTTCATTTAGACCAGCTTATTTCTGACATTATATGTATTCTACTTTTTTCAGAAGTGTTAGAGTCATTGAATTTGACCAGTAGGCAATCCACTGTTAAAGAACACATTACCATGGGGTTTCTTTTCTTTTAAAACCATTTAATTTCCTTAAAACCCAGAATCTTTGTGCAGCACTTGCTATAAGCTTTGTCACATCACTGCTTTGTCAAACATGAACCAAGCAGTTCCATGGGTAGAACTTCCTCTGAGATGTATACATGCAACCCTGGATAGCTTAGGATTTTTCCTGAAAATGCAACTGAAAGTCACTTAAATTATTCTACATACATTGCATTCTCCTGTCCAAAACATTATTCTAGGCTTTGCAGGCACAAAGGAGAAAACCTTTTATGTACATGTGTTTCGGAGAGGGAGACAAACTGTGCCTGAGAGAGCAGCTTGGAAATTGAAGAAAGAGGAATAACCAAGACGACATTTTGGCTCAATAAGGAAAGAATTTTTAACCCAGTTTCCTCATACACAACACTGTCAGACTCTTTGTCCTGGTTTCAGCTGGGAAAGAGTTAACTTTCTTACTAGCAGCTGGTATAGTGCTGTATGTTGGATTTAGGATGAGACCAATGTTCATAACACACTAATATTTCAGTTGTTGCTAATCAGTCAAGGACTTTTCAGCTTCTCATATTGGCCTGCCAACAAGAAGGCAGGGGGCATCCAAGAAGCTGGGAGGGGACACAGCTGGGACAGCTGACCCGAACTGACCAAAGGAATATTTCATACCATATGATGTCATGCTCAGCATATAAAGCTGGGGGAAGAAGGAGAAATGGGACATTCAGAGTTATGGTGTTTTATCTTCCCAAGTAACTGTTACGTGTGATGGAGCTCTGCTTTCCTGGAGATGTCTGAACACCTGCCAATGGGAAGCAGTGAATGAATTCCTTGTTTTGTTTCGCTTGCATGCATGTTTTTTTCTTTACTTTATTAAACCGCCTTTATCTCAACCCATGAGTTTTCTCACTTTTACGCTTCTGATTCCCTTCCCCATTCCACCTGCAGGGAGTGAGTGAGCAGCTGTGTGGTGCTTGGTTGCCAGCTGGGGTTAAACCATGACACTCTCTCACTCGTATAAGAAGATTCCCAGCTCCTCATCTTAAACTGTATAGGCATTAAAAAAGCAACACAAACAAACAAAAAAGAACAATAATAAATGATAGACTAAATGGGTAATAGACTAAAAATCACAAGAAGATGGCAGGGGGAGAGGAGAGGAGAGGAGAGGAGAGTAATTTAAAATTCTTTCTTGCAAAGCTATACATCTTGAAGTAGACTTTACTCATACAGATCTATCACCTAACTGCAATGAAACTTGTGTGAAAGAAATTTTGTGGGATTTGGCCTTCATTTATTTCGTTTTTCTTTTTTTTATTTTTCCTTCTTTTTTTTTTCTCAAGTAGTCTTTTGAGGTTTGAAAATACAAGTTATGTTCCAGATTTAAAATATTCCTGATACAAAATGATGAGTTTCTGTTAGTTGCATTTCTGCATTTCTGTTATACATCATTATACAACAAAACTCCTTTCAGCGTTAAGGGCTAAGTGATTTTCCTCAAGTAATATTTGCTAATATTGAATAACTATTCCTTCTCAGAACTGCTCCAGTTTTGTTACAAACCTCACCATCTCTGTGCAACACTACAATTTCAGAGGGCCTTGAAGTGCTGTTACCTCTTGGAGTAACTTGACAATGTTACATAAAGAATTGCAATCTAAGTTGTCCAAGGTTACAAATGTCCAGCTCACCCATTACATTAATTTTTTTTAATGTCACATAAAGGAGGAATGCTGGTAGAAACTGGTCAATTTTGCCTACTTACCATTGAAGTAGCTTAGCTAAGGGGTCCTTGAGCTACCTGGTGAAGTCACAAGTTGGCATGACAACAAGCTCAGAGAGTCTAGAAATAGGAGAAAATGTATACAGCTCAGATCACCAGAATGTATTTTGTTTGGTTCATTTTAATGACATGGATGTGAGATTTTTTTTTTTTTCTGCACAACATTTATTTGGCAATTGCTGAAGAAAACCATGAGATAGATAGTCTGGAAGAAATGAGCTTTACCAATACAGCTGTTGCCAATCACACCCGTATCTAGGGCCACATCATTCACCATGGCACTGCTGATCATCCACAATACCCTCACTAGGTGGGCTGAAACCAGATGGCATCGCTATGGCCATGGGCTTTAACTAAATCTAAAGCCATATCTGGGATGTAAACATTAGTTTTTTCCATCCACCCCAATCTAAAATTTTGCTTTCCCACCATGCTACCTTTCCCTCTATCTTTGTGTAAAAAGAGCCTGCGTTGGCGGGGCCAGGCAAATTCACATTTTGTATCACTTCTGAGAATTTTAAATAGAGATGCAAGTAATCACAGTTCATTAAACAGGCTGATCTTGGTATAATTTTGCCAAGTTTCTCTGTGCCTAAGACCCTCTGTTGTGCTTGTGTAATTTCCCAGAAGCTCAACAGCTAACAAAAGTATGCATTGGAAAGCGAAGCTGTATTTTCTGCCATTGCTATTATTTATTCATGCTTCCTATTTTTGTCTTTTCTTCTCTTTAAAAAAATGCTACAATAACAGTAGTTGATCCAGACAAATTCAACTATTTCTAATTTTACCAAAAAAAACCCCACTTAATTCTAGACATTATAGCTGGTTGATATAATGCTTTTCATTGGACTTTCCTGGGAGTGGGGAGAAAAAAATTGTTTGATTGATTATTTCTGAATCTCAGAAATATTTCTGCAGATTTTCACATTAATTATGAAGAGAAATTTACCTCAAAACTTACTGGAGATGAAGAAAAATATATTTCTCCAATAAAATTGCAAAGATTTCATATCAATTTTTACCCTTTTATTTTTTCTTTATGGCAGATGCAATAAAAATAGTACCTCAAAACAAAAAATGAAAACTTTTCAATTTAAAATGTGGAAGCAAGTTCGTATGTTTCTCTGTCAAAACGAGGTTGGACATTTTGATTTCAAAGGAACTGCTTTTTTTTTCTTTTTTCATTTTTCTATTTTTTTTTTTGTCTCTGATAAAAAAGTTACAATTTTCCGATTAGCTTTAAATTTCATCTCATCTGAGAGGCTGAGCAGGGACTTCCTCATAAAGCACTCCACGTTGCTAAAGAGAAAATAAATAAATGCAAGCTTTCCTTCTAAACTTAATTCTTTACATCTTGAAAGATTGCTGGGTTATTTTATTTTTTGTGCCTTCATAAAGGGTTAAGAGGTATTTCTTACAGTGATTGATACAAAGAGAAGCCAGCAATAATTTGACATGAAACCTCAGACTACACTTAAATTGTTTGATTCTGTAACAGCAAACAAGAATTTTATTAACATCTTATCCCTTGCTGGCCCCAAGATAGCCTCTTATCAACACAATACAACACAACAACGTCACAAAAGAGATTAGGACAGAAAGGGATATAAAAAAATACTATATCATTTGAAATGGCAAGGGGCTGAAAGTTACAGTTCCTTTATGGAGAATCCAATCCATATTTATTATTTTTTTAATACTTAAAAAAGTCACAAATCTCTTGCCAAAATTATGCCTTTTTTTTTGCCTTTTAAATCCTTTCACATCACTTGCAATATGATTCCTCACTGGGCTGCCTTGGAGTAGTATGTCATTCTAAAGCAGAATTGGAAAAATAATTGGTGTAATGGCCATAACCTTGAAAACTCTTATTCCTGAATACATAAAAAGGGGAAATTTACTGAAAATCAGGAAGCCTAAGTTACTGCTGGGCTGTGGTTGCAATAACTTTTTTATCCCAACCATCTACGTGTAAAATTACTCGAGCATTTTCAGTGATGGCCTAAATTGTAAAGGTGCAATATGAACAGTAACGTTCACCTGAAAAAGATCCCACAAAGATGCCATCTGAAATACACATATATGTATGAATGAGTTAGTTAAGGTTAGAGCACTGTATTATAGAGAAAGCGGCGATGACTCCTATACTTAGGCTGTCCATGTCATATTCCATGATGAAAAGCCTTCAGGCAGCTTTATCAGAGAACTAAAATACCACCACTGCTTGCAGGTACAGAGCGAAACTTGGCACAGGAGTAGTTTTCTGGCTAGGGAGGTGTCTTTTGCCCACCCTGTGGAGATATCTTCAGATTTGGCAGAGTTATAAATTGATGGAAAATTATTTCCATCACTGCACTTAGGGTTTTTTTCTTTCTGTTATTATTGCTCATGGGCCACCCTAGCTTCTCTCTTCCACTCCACACGGGTCACCAACAAAATACATCTTTGGTTTTACTTTCTTTAAGGAAAAGAGAATGCTTTTCAGATGAACTGGGCGAGCAACCACCAGCATGCAACACTAACCCCTCTTCTCTTTACTAGTGTCATTTACTTTTGGTCTTAGTGCTTACTGCTGAGCGATGCCTCCCACTTCACTGCTAACATGGGCTGGGAAGAGCACACAGATGTCCAGCGCGGCAGGTTTCAGTCTCAAGGCTCCTATGGATAACACATTTTCCTACTACGAAACCTTGATTCATTCCAGAGAAACCTGTGGGAAAAGTAGATTCTCTTTCTTTTTTTTTTTCTTTCTTTTTTTTTTTATATTTTTCAGTTCATGTAATTAGCATGACTAAAGATTAGTATTTTAAGCCTGCTAACAAGATACCAATTTCCAGTTCCACAGGAAAACTTAAATCCGGTATAGTCTGACTCCTGGGGCCTCAGCTGACGCTTAATGGCATTTTTTTCACGTCCCTTTTGTTAACTGCATCATGGACATCACATGCTGTATCTGCGTATGTACCTACACAGTTGTGTATAACATTTCTAGGGAAAGGACATGGAGTTATCACAGAATCACACAGAATCACAGAATGGTAGGGGGTGGCAGGGACCTCTGGAGATCATCTAGTCCAACCCCCCCTGCCAGAGCAGGGGCACCTAGAGCAGGTTGCACAGGAATGCGTCCAGGCAGGTTTTGAATGTGCCCAGAGACGGAGACTCCACCACATCTCCGGGCAGCCTGTGCCAGGGCTCTGCCACCCTCAAAGTAAAGAAGTTCCTCCTCATGTTTAGGTGGAACATCCTATGTTCAAGTTTGTGCCCGTTACCTCTTGTCCTGTCACTGGGCACCACTGAAAAGAGCCTGGCCCCATCCTCCTGACACCCACCCTTTGAGTATTTGTAAGCATTGATAAGATGTCCCCTCAGTCGTCCTTTTTCCAGACTAAAAAGACCCAAATCCCTCAGCCTTTCTTCATAAGAGAGATGTTCCAGTCCTCTAATCATCTTGGTATAATCTAGGTATGCCCGTGCCACAGACTGTAGTACCATAGGGACACTCAGGTCAGCTTTCAGCTGTCTTGTCAGGGGAGCTGGACCCTGCTGAGATCCATGGTGCCATCACCGAATCTAGCTGGCTTCGCGCAAGTGCAAGTCTGTCTACACTACCTTTCAAACCCATTTCATTTTGTTTTTTCTAAAAACAGCTTTTGGCCCCGTGGACCGCAACAATCCGTCATGTCACTTACCAGCAGCAGTACATAAACTGAATTGGAGTGCTAAATATTCCCATTGAGAAAATGGACAAAGATGTGAATGTGAAAAAAACCCAAAATAACTAATTAATTGCAGTGCTTTCTTTCTGTCCCAGCTATTCAAAGTACTGTTTGAAATGCACATTGCTCTATAACAGAACCCAGCTCCACTCCTTACACAAGCAAAACACAAATGACTTTTCAATCCATTTACTTGTTTGCCTCAATGAAAATTTTGTAGACTTTTCATGTAAGTGCTGTAAGTCACCAAGACAAGGTTAGTTTTTTGAGTTCTGGAATGTATCAAAAACGTTTGGAACCACAGATTTCATGGAATTTTTATGTACTTGACGTCCAACGTTCTATTATTTCTAAATTTTCTTGAAGAATTATTTTTTAAGCTGATGGTTTCAATACTAAACCTCCAGTGTAAGCACATTTTAAGGCTGAATGCTAATCTCTCAAGTGGGGTAAGATATTTTAACCACAATAGGGTGAACAGTGGTGCCAGAAAAACTAATGGGATTTAAGATACATCAGATGCAAGAACAGTTAAAGTTGAAACAAGTTCTGATCCTTACCCTCAAATATACGCCGCGTACATTTTTGCCTCAGTAGTGCAGTTGTAGGTGCTGCAGAACTTGGCCTAAAAAAACAGAAGTGAGCCTGTGAATGACAAGATAAATGACAATTCATCTCTGAGCAGCAGCCACTAAAACAGTTTAAGTTCACTTGTAAGTTTTTCACACAGGTCCACAAAAATCTCTTACCTTCCTCATTCAGTTCTTTGGAGCATCACTAATGCAATGGTGGGTGCATTAACACCAGGAGAGAAATGCTGAGGTGAGTCTGAGGCATCTCAAGCTTAGTTTTAAGGGATGCTCCTGTAACATCAAGAAATCTTGATGAAGAAATAGGAATTTTTTAAACACAAAGTGCAATATAGTTTCAGCCTGGTCTCACTTTAGGCTTTACATTCACTTTAATCAGAAATGAAAGCTAAGACTGAAAACAGGGGGTAAAAAAAGCAGCCAGGAACCTGAAATGGCAGAAGTCTGCAAGGCTCTGTTTAATACTGAGAGACAATAGCTTACATTATGCAAAATTACATTGCTTAAGTCAAAGCTATTTTTGCATTTTTAGGACCATAAAAAATCCCAGTGTGAAACCACAAACTTCTCCCTTTTCTTTTTTTCTTTTTTTTTTTTTTTTTTTTTTTTTTTTTTTTTGCTTTCTTGTAACTTAAAAAATATCCAAGTGATTTAAACCATATTCTGTAAAAACAAGTTTCTCCCGTGCCGAGACCTTGTGTGCCAAGTTTCAGCACACAGCAAATTTTTATAGGCTGAGATATTAACCTCTCAAAACAGGAGCATGTAATGGAAACACTGTTAATCCCTTGACTATTGGGGCGTAATGAGGCATTAACCTACGAGCTCTCAGAAGTGAAAGGGTCCAGTTTCTGACCTCAGTTATAGTGGTCCACATTGAGAGGAACTTCTTTATTTTCAAGTACTTTATACACCCTCAAAGAAATGTTTTCTTTTCCAAAACCACTGTTCCTGGGAGCAAAACTCTACGAATATGAAAACTTAGATTTATGAGCTATAGCGTGTCCCTGAAGGTAATTAAAAAGCTGTAGATAATTGTGATCATGTAGTGCAGTTTTACAGAATCATACACACTTCAAGATTATGTACTAGCTGTGTTAGTAAGTGGTAACTGTCTCATTAGCTTTGAGATATTTAATATTATAAAGAAATTCCTACAACCGTGAAAAAAAAAAAGAGTGTTGTCTAATCTCTAACATTTTTCTATGGCATTACTTTTTTGAATTAACTTCATCGCTAGCGAAAATATTTGCCAGCCCATAACCTAATCCTTCCCCATTCAAATACAAGGCTCCTGCTTTTAAACTGTTTTCAGTCTAGACTCTGATGCCAGCAGAACAAGAACATTTAAATGTAACAGGTCTTAAAAGTAAAAAACTTCTGGAAATGGTTCAATATGAAATAGTATGTGATTTAAAACTTATTATGTGATTATCAACTCAGTGACTGATGGGATCACCGTAGAATGTCTACTGTAAGAATAAAGGATAATTAATGTAATAAATGGTAATGTATTTAGCACATACAGACAATTACTAACACACTCTAGGGCAAAAGTTGAACTTCTTGGTACGTGTCTCGTACATATGTCAGACATGTTTCCCTGAACACAAAGGTTGTCTCTGTGGTGTGACTCCAGGACAGACAGATGTACCTGCTGCCACCTCAGTGCAGCCCGCTCAGGTAACGGGGAAGCAAAGACGTGGCAGCAACAGGCTTCAACCTCCTAAATAAGAACCTGGTTTCCCCAGTAGTCGTGCACAGCCCACGGTGAAACTCATGCTACCACGTATGGCAGCTAAGTGTAGGCCTCTAAGTGGAGAAGCTGATTTAGATACAGCACCTTCAGGGAGGTGAGGAATGCAACCCTGTTTTCTGTCCATCGCTCAGCAGAGGAGCCTGTGTCTGCCTGAGTCTAGAGAAAACAGATTCCTAACTTGGCCATTCATATTCAGAGAAAAACTAAGGAAATCAAGTATCCTCATAACTATTTATTTAATTTATCCTTGATAAATTAAAGACGAAAGACATGATACAATGCTACTAAAGATTATTTTAGGTTAGGTTCACTAATATTTGCGACAGGGTCACGTCTGTCCGTGCACTGAATCCAAGCATATACAAAGAAACACAGGTTCCAGCCTCACTTTGGACATTTTACACCCACAGGGGCAAAAATCTTGAAGGATTCTGGCTTTTTTTGGAAACATTTAGCCTCTTATAGCTGTATAAAAGCACAGAATGACTAAGTATGTTGTATTTGCACAAAGTATGTATTACTCCAGTGTCCATGCGTATTGTATAGGATGTGTTATTATATATGACATCCACTGCATGTGTATAACACACATTTCAAACAAAAACTGTTTCAGAGAAAGAAGGTGGACATTCCCTGTTTCAAACTTCGTTTAACATTTTCACGCATGCATAAAAAATTAAAGTCTTTGGAGAAACACATTGGAACAAGCTCTTTTCTGCAAACAATATTGGTTTTGTGAATCAGACATTTCTGATTAAACGGCGTTCATAAAAATAAACCTCTGGCATGTCACAGTGCTAACCCAAACATCCCTTCAGTCAGATGACACTGTGATACTTTATGAGGAATTTGGACACTGGATCTTCCATTATTTTTACTGAGAATATCGGCAGACAACCTCTGCAATGAATTCTCTTGCTAGGTCTGTTTATACATACACGCAGCTTCAGTAACAACTTAAGCCCAAACGTTTAAGCAAGCGAGTAACATGTGTCTGTCTACGTAAAGATGAGATCAAACCCAAAAAACTTTTGAACATTTATAACCTTGCCCATATTGCCCTCCAGAGAACCACTGACTACCTCCGGTATGAGTTAGGCACTAAGTTCAGTCCTACAGAGATATCAGTTTTGCTGAGTTTCTGCTGTAATTTTAATAGAGGTAGCTGTAAATCAGTCAAAGGTATGAGGCTAGGTTAGAGCACTGTGCATTATATTTTTGGATTTAGCCACCCAAATTTGGTTTTGGACCCCTGAATCCTGCCACGTCCGACTTTTGTGGCCAAAAAGCACCATAGCACACCAGGGTATTTTGTCATGTAATCCTCCCAGCAAGCCTCCAAACCCACACTCCTGCTTTCCTTTCCATGGAAAAAGGCTGTGGGATGAAGGATGGTACGTGCCAGGATTTTACCCTCTAACAGAGACACGATACGACGGCGGAGTGGGAAAGTTCTCAGCGTGTACACATTCTGAATGCGTGTAAGCCTCAGGCTCAAACCCTGCGGACAGCCTTAAAGAGGGGTCACATCATACCAACTCTCAGGGGAAAAAGCATGTTTCCCAGTATTTTTATGTAGCAGCTAGCACATTTGGGCCACTACTGTAAAATAAATAATAACCTTTCGTAAACTGAGGTTGACACCCTGCTCCAAGCTCAAGCTATTAAGCATTTTGCTTTGCTTTTGCCTCAGAGGCAGAAATAAAGAGTGACATATCCCACATGGCTCAAATTCTTTGGCCTTTCTCTCAGTCACATTAACATTATTAAAAACATGTAAACTTGGGGGTTTTTTGCTGTTGTTGTTTTGGTGTTCGCATTGTTATTTTGTTTGTTTCCTTATTCTACTCCAACCCATTGTTTTCACTTATTACCCATGCCACGAACAATAACCGATGAAGCAGCAAAAACCCTGTGCAATTGTTTGGAGAGCAGCAGTAGTCCCGTTGTGCTGCCAGCGTACCAGTTCAGTGTGCAAGGTTACCAAAAACAGGCTGCGATAGCTCAGATCTGCCTCTCCCAGTTAGAAAGACTGGGGAAATCATAGAATAGTTAGAGTCGGAAGGGACCTTAAAGATTATCTAGTTCCACCCCCCTGCCATGGGCAGGGACACCTCCCACCAGACCAGGTTGCTCAAAGCCCCATCCAGCCTGGCCTTGAACACTTCCAAGGATGGGGCTTCCACAAACTTGTAGTTAAAAAAGAAGCATGTGTGGATGAGGGTCATCGGCTCTGAAAGTCCTCTCTGGAGGGGACCTCAGCACCGAGCTGTAGAGACCACATGGGTCCCTTGCACACTGTCCTGGGTAGATGCATAGTACACAACTTTTGAAAGCGCATACTTTAACAACACTCTACAGCAAAAGTCAAAACGTCCATTTTACTCTTGAAATTAACATTTCAAGAAAAATAAGGTTATTGTTCATATTAACGTTGTTGTTACATTCAGATTTGAGCAGCAATAAAAAGACACCAGTTCCAGGTACTAACTGCCTAAAGCGTATCCCCAGAAGCATTGAAGAGCCTTTAAAACTGGGACTTGGGCAGCCAGTTTTCTCCCAGTAATTATTTCCCACCACTTTAATCTGGGGTGAAGTGCGTCAGTCTGTTCCACAAGCACCATCATACAAATATATTTTGCCACAAGCAGACAAGGTCTTCGCATTAAAATCTGCGACCCATTTCATATAAGCGTAAATGTATTTACTGTAAAGTTACTTGCAAGCTCTTTATTGTGTTTTAAATATTTCACAACCCTGAGAATGTTACTAATAAAATGCTCGTGTTCAAAACATGATGGACATAAAACAAGGAAAAAAATTATTTATAAAATTTTTATTCATTCAGAGTGAACAATGCACTCTTTTTTTCAGAAGAGTTCAGAAGGAAGATATAAAGCACAAAATACATTTCAACATTTTAATTTAAAGATCACAATAAAGAAACAACTCTGCAACTTAAACAAAACATTCCTTTTCTCTTGTTCTGTGAAATAAGAAGTATTCACAGTGATGATATAAGAACCTGCAGATATAAGAACCGACATTGATTAGATTAGATAAGCATGAACAGCAACAGAGATCAAACTTGAAACTAGCACACGTACCAGCTATGGAGAGCTATTTTTATCATCTTTGATTTATACTCAGCGATGAGACTCAATTATGAGAAGCGGAAATATCAATTAAGTGGGAGAAAAGTTTTATTAATGGGACAATAATGTTTTTCTTGCTGCTCGAGTTGTCCGTTTGTTTTTAGCCGGAGTGAAGCATCTTTTGATTTTTACAGAGAAATTGGGATTTCTAAATGACTTTCCTCTGACGCTGCACCACAGGCTACCGAGCCCTGGGTGCTGGTTCTGTAAGGAGTACGTCAGTGCTCATTCACAGCCTCACCCGGCTTCGCCATCCCGGCTCAGCCCTCACAGGGGACTTGTAGCCCGGCCCCCGTGAGGTGCCCAGCTCACCCCGGGGGAGCTCACCCAGGTGCCCTGCGCCCGCACATGGGAACCCCGGGCTGGAAAACCCACCAAGAAGTGGAGCCATAAATATCTTCTAGCTATAGCCAATGTAGCGTGGCAAGGCTTGTTTTTTTCCTCCGTTTTTTCAGCTTTACATTTTAGACAGTTTACGCTTCCACTCTCAAAACAGATTTTATCCTAATAAAGGCTCTTATTACTATTATTCACCTGTCATTACACGGCATTAGACAATTAAGTAGCATAGCCCAACTTTCAGAGTGAGGAACATTCCCATTTGCTTTCGAATGCGAATGGGAAGACAACATAAAAAAAACATTTCATTAAAATATAGAGCTGCAGATTTATTTATTTAAAAAAAAAAAATTAAGCATTGCCAAGACTGCCACCTACGCCTAAAAAACTTTGCTATGAAAACTCACTGGCATGAGCAAAAAGAAAAAAAAAAGAAAAAAAATCTATGGGCATGAAACAGTCTTCAGTCACAGTGTGATTGCCAGGCGATTGACAAAATAATTTGTACCCGTCGATTTTCATGAAGGAAATTTTTACAATGGATTTGCCAAGCAGATTTTTAATTTTAATCAGTAATGAAAAAATGACAACATGGATCACAACAAGACATCAGCCGTTAAATGGGCTTTCGCGATTGCTGTCAGGACGACTCCATTAGGCAGCCATACCTTTGTGGGCATCAATCACGCTCTTCAAACTCTTGTACATCTTCGAGATTTAATTAGACATTTAAGTTCTTTACTAGTAATTTGCAAAACTGTCACTTACTAAAAGTGCAAGACACCAAAAAAAAATTTTAAGAGTCAGGGCGAGATTTCTTCTGAGCCCTAAGAGACTGTTTATCTAATTCCTGGGAGCGGTTTTAATGCCACCAGTACCCTTTGCTGAGTCCCACCAACGCCTTTGAAGGCTAATTGCTCCTGCAGACTGAAACCGAGCAGAGAAGTGCCTGAGACACAGCTGCGAGCTGCCTTACACCACTGCCATGCCGCAAAAGACGCGCCGGGGAGGGCAGGCAGGTTGGTGCCTGTACGTGTTCGCTCCATGCCGCTCGCAGTCAGGTGCGGCAGAAAACACTTTCTCAACTTTCCAGGGGAACTGCTGCCTCTGGGTTAGGAAAAGCTAACGAAGGTCTGAAATCACTCCTTTCTAAACCACTAAAATCAGGCCCTTGCTGTTCTTGGCAGTGGAGGCATGCACCGTAGCGCCGAGCTCCCGGGCCAACAGGTCAATGGCCCCAGCACCCACGGAGGAAGCACCCATCCATCAAGCCATCCTCTTCCAAATCTCCGTGCCTCTGTGGGAGTGCTGCATTGCTGGGACCGGCTTTTCTGTTTGTTCTGAGGTGCCAGGACATTCCTGAAACAAACAGGGAACTTTTTTAGTGCTTTTTTTTTTTTTTTAGTTTGTTTGGATGGGATCTTTGTCACTGCTTTGCCAAACAGGTCTTCACAGGTTTTGTGATGGAGAAGGAGAAGCACTAGCTGAGAAAGTTTAATGTTTTGTTAGATATCTTATACTTCTCCTCCAGATTTCCAAAAGCAAAAGCTGTAGTCTCCTTTAAATGAACTTTGGCATCCTACATAGCATTAGAGCGATAAATATAAAAGGTGGATTGTGAAAATGCTGTTACTCATCAGTGAAAAATTTGCCCTGGGCGAAGATGTACAGTAGAGAGTTATTTTCAGGCTAAAGTTTTTTTTTTTATGGGTTTCTTTTTCTTCTCTTTGGTGGTAAAACGAGGGGGCAGGGACGCTCTGTTTTCCTACAGATCTTCAGCACAACGAGCGAGTGCATCAAACTTCAGCCATTAGCGCGTTAGAGCTATTTATTAGTCACCGGTCTGAACTGATACGGGAACATTTTCGTATTTTGCAATTATGCCCTCACAAAGATTACCTGTTCTCACCTGCATAAACTCCTCGTTGCTTTACCGAAGGAGACAGATGACTCTGTGTCTTATTATTCAGGCAAAATTAGCTCCTTGCATTCCCCAGCAACCACAATCATTGTCATGGCAATTTTCATGACTCTCCTGGGTAAATATAGTACCCGTTCACATCAGCGAGAGGGTGAGCTGTGGCAGGGTGACAAGATGGAGGCAGTCATATATTTAGGAGCATCGGGTTGGGGGGCAGCCACTGCGCAGAGGGAGGGTAGCCAGGACGGAGCCGGTGGTGGCTGAGCTTCACCCCTCCACCACTGGTCTCCACGCACTGGGGCGGTGGAGACTAGCGGTGAACCCAGGCTTGTGAGATGCTGTCTCTGACCTCCATCCTTCATGAAGCACTCCTGCAAGTGCAGCCTCCCTGGCACTGGGGACATCGGCAGCTGCAAGTGGCAGGGTGACAGGCATCAGGAAAATCAAAGGAGACGTTTGGGCTCCGGGGGAGGAAGTCAGGGAGTTTCCTCACGATAACCAGGGGGACGCGCCGCCCACGCCAGTCATCCTGGCCAGAGGAGCAGCAAGCGCAGAGAAGAGCTGGGATGGGGAGGAGGAAAGGGAGTCATCCCTCCCCTAGAAAACAAACCAAAAAGAAGATGCGAGGAGATCCTGCTTTGCCCTGCCTTACCACACAGCTGGCACCGACACGTGCCCGGCCAGCAGGTACATCTGGCAAATCAAGGAAAACCAAGAGGATGTTACCTGCAGCAACTTTGCAGTTTTGTGGTTCCCCACCAGCTCTTTAAGGTACTATTATCAAACCCCTTGGACTACCCATCAGTACCTCAGTGCTTCTGAACCGCAGAGCACCGGGGCGACACGTGCATCAGGGACCTGCACTTGCAGCAGCACGCAGCGGTACACGCCACGCCATCAGCCAGGCCTGCGCACTCTCCATCTTCCATGAGCTTCCAAACTTCGTAGCTAATTAACCTCTACATTGCAGCTATGAGTCAGGTGTCCGCTAATAATATCAATATAAATGACTTTTCAACTGAGTATACCGAGGCTAACAAAACGTGATGCCAGAGACCGGAGCTCGCGTGCTACACCCCGAAGTTTGATTCCATCTCACTGCTGGTTTTATAAACTACTTTACCTTTAAAAGGTGCAGTCTTTGTAAATAAATATGTACATGGATGTGTGTACACACAAAGTCTCTTTCTCCTTCTTTTCATATGTACTTATATACACATTCTTCTTCGTATTAAAATTCCGCCTGCTTCAAAACATACGGTCCTGTTAGAAAAGCCTTTTCTCAGCAGGAGAGAGAGCGGCCACAGGACTGAGAGGAGCAGGACCAGGGAGGATGTGGCCCCGCAGCCAGCGAGACCAGCCCAAGGGAGGGCTGTGCTGCTCGGGGGGGGGATGCAGGGCTATGGTCCTGCTGCCGATCTGCAGCACCACCTCTGCTGAAAGGACCTGTCCTCTGATGAAGCAAGAATTACTTCCCAGCAGCAGCACCAGGATAATTAAACCACCCTAAGCCCTGATGCCTTCCAGCACTGCTACTTCAGCAGCGTGCTTGCTCCTCTTTCCCAATGCACTGCAAGCTCCCGCATGGTATTTTTATGTTCATTAAAGCGTTGGGTGGAAAAGACCAATTAGGTCACCTGGTCTGTCCGTCCCCTTGGCAATACCTTCTTCAACTTCCTTATTCAAGCACTGCTCGGAAAAAGTTTCCATTGACTCAAGGGGTGGTTCATCTGAGTAAGGCTTACACAAAGTCCGTGGGGTTTGGCCACCGAAGTGAGGATGGAGACAGCAAAGCCTCCCACGTTTTGGTGCCGGGCCAGCAGGGTGTAATGCAGAGGCCCCAGGAACATCGTGAATCAGCTGTTTCTCACCGGCCGGAGTCTTTGGGGAAGTGCTCCCTCCTGCCCCAGACCATCCCACTCCCGGCCCCCCCACCGGCCCCATGACCCACAGAGGCAACGGGCCGAGGGCTGGGGCAGCCTCCCCACTCTCCCCACTGATGGGCTGCCCAAGGGCACTTCTTCCAGCTTCCAGAAGTCACCAGGACTCAAGTCTGTTGGTATTTTTTAAAGCTGTTTTGGCCCTTCAGAGCCACGTGCTCTGTTTTACAATGCACCATGAGTCAGATATGTCTCTCAGTGCCCCATCTGAATATATATATTCCCATTTATTTAAATCCTGTCCTTCCAGCTTTGGGCACCTCAACACTTCCCATGTCTGCATGCTCTACAGCAAGCTAGTTCATCCAGTGATGAGGCAGACCTGGAAGAAGAAAAGGCAATACCCTTTGCCAAAGATGCCCTTACAACTTCACCATGTCACACATTATTGATCTAAGAATCTCCCCAATTTCAAAATACAAAAATGTTGGTGGCTATCCTGAAGAAGCGTAAGTTAACCTGGTGCCTAGGATAAGATATCGGTTCAGAAATTTCTCTCCTGGCTAGAAAATTCTAGCTTGTTGAAAAAAAACCAACAGCTTGATTGGGAAATAATCCATTAATATAGAAATTGCCAATGCTGATTAAGATACTGTTTGAACTCTTTTTTCAGAGTATCTGACACAAACCCTGTTGAAGATAATAGGGTGTTTTCACTGGTTTGGATGGACTTCATTCATGCAGCTCTTATCTCCTTGAAACACTTAAGACAGATATTTATATTGTTTTTACTCTAATTTTTCAGTCTTCTAAAAGTCAGGTTTGTACAGTAAAATTCTAGTCCCTTCTTGTGGATTTTACCATTTGCTTTACTAATGCAACCAAAATCTCATCCTTGGACTCCAGCAATTTTTAATAAAGCTACATTAGCAGATGAGCTTTATACTTCTGAGTGATGGGTGTAAACTAAATACTAAAAATATAAAAAGATCATATGTAGGCCAATGTTTAGCCTCAGCTAGATCAAGGAAAAGCTGAAGTAATTCAATAGATCTAAAATGTGCAGTTTTACATGGAGTCTCAGTGGAGATTGTGGTTTGTAACTTCCATGCACGGGGTGGATAAAGTGGCTCTAGATACATTATTTTCTCATCACATCTACAGACTAGCAGTTATACTCATTTCAGTGAAAGTCACGATCGCATGAATGTTAGTCCTGTGTAAACTGTTCCAAGACAAACCTTGCTTCATTTTGGATATTGGTGATAAATCAAAGCTCAGCAGAGGTGAGCTGAAAATTTATAGTGGATGCATTGACGGATTTGTTTTTGTTAGCTAATTCAGCCTATGAGAGAATGAGCAATAGTCACCCAACAGAATCCCACATCTCTAGATTAAAGATACTTTTACACTCAGTTAAGGCTCTCTGATTACTACCAGCTAATTTCTAATGAGGCTGGGCTGTAATTTGCAGGTTTGCTTCAAGTCCAACTTCCTCCATCCTCAAAGCCAAGTGTTACATCAAATAAGCCTCAAAATTCCCACTTAATTTTGACTTCCACTTAACTCCTTGACTATCTGCCACTGCTCCCTCCCATTCCCACAGCTATTATTTATACAAACACACAGACATGCTCGTGCTCCAGTACCATTGGAAGCATAAGGATCTTTCGCTGAAAAGAGCCTTCTTTTGATGTAGAATGGCTGCAGCGGAATTCATCCTTTCCCACAGGCTCTCCTGAAGTTTCCATTCCTGTGAACCTAAAACCAGAAGAGGAAAAAAAACAATAAATGTGAAAGGGAAGCTTTAAGGACTCGGGAACTTGCAAAAAATCCATGGCTTTGTGTTCACAAAAACCCAAATCACTAGGTTTCCTGAAGCCTCTGGCAGTACCATGGGCAAAATATAGGTCCAGATCCTTGGCGGATGTTCACCGGCAGGGCTACGCTGCTTACCTCAGCCTCACCTGGCCCATTACGATTTCTATGCATTTTTTTGCATGTAAGTACCATTCATATCCAGGAGCATTCGGCATGTTTTCTTTCCTATATTCTTTTTCCCTGGTTATCTGACTCACTACCAAAACAAATAAACTAAAATAACCCTACACACATGCCTATTGTATCGTATCCACAAAGGATTCTGTTATTACATATGCAGAAGCAGAACTTCTAGAAAATAAAACACGAAACAGTTTGAGTCTCTAAGGCCAATTACAACTACTCTGATTTAAAAGGATTATAGAGAAGCAGGCTCTGTGCAATAATTTCCAGTCTAATTACAATTTACAAAGAATCTTCATTGTTGTCAAAAATATTTAATGTGCCTTGGCGTTTAGCAAATAATCTAATTCTATTTTTTTTTTTTTTTTGGTCACACAACATGATCGCACACAATTCTCCAAGCTGTTTACAGTGAGCAAAATTATCCTTGCAGCTAGATAGTTAGATCCTTCTGAATTGGTAATCAAACATGATTGTGATTGCACTGAATTTTTAGTGCTGTCACAAGTGTGCACTTACTAATCGCACAACTATGAGAAAAGCTGCAAAACCCTAAGCTTTATGAATAAAATCCACCACGAAGAGCAAGAAAGAGAGTGAGAGAGAGAGAATGACCAGTCTTTAGTAGGATTATTTGCTGTCTAATAGAGGTCAGAACCCCAATACAGTTTAACAATATAACAGGCATACACCTAAATGGATATGTCAGTTTTTACAGTATTAAATTATTTAGCAGTAATTACCCCAGCATGTGGATACTATAAATGTAGGTCTTATAAGTACGAGAAAATAGTCTGCTTTGTTCATTCAAATTGATGGTTTGGCGGCCAGCTATAAAAGTACCGAAAGTTGCCAGTGTTGTATGTCGTGTGCAAGCAAGAAGTGGATAGAGACCTTCTCTGGTGGAGGAAATTTTCAAATAAAACTCAGGACTACTGATAAAGGTGTGCACAAAATACGAAGTGGAGACCTCTCTCTTTTCACAGAACTGGAAAAGTATAACTGGGGCACCGCAACGGGGTTGAAGAGACATTCCTCTGTGCAGCCAGAGACTCCTAATTTTGGCTCCAGAAGAGCCCATGCTGAGTCTAACAATCCATTCTATATTGCCTTTTCTGCTGAGATTTCCAATACAGCTGAGAGTTCTGAAGATGCACTGGAACAGGCTACCTGGGGAAGTGGTTCAGTCGCCATCCCTGGAGATATTTAAAAGACATGTAGATGTGGTAGTCAGGGACATGGTTTAGTGGCAACTTGGCAGTGTCAGGTTAACGGTTGGACTCGATGATCTTAAAGCTCTCTTTCAACCAAAACGATTCCATGATTCTATGAGTTTTAGAGATGAGAGGTCTGACTGGTTTGTAGAAAATAAAAATACTATCTATTTTTACTCACTGCTCAACCTTGATTCAAAGACTGACAGAAGAGAAGCTCCATTGACCTGCTGCCAGCAACTGAGACATCCACATCTCAAAGAATACGTATGATGCAAGACTTATATTTGAGGCAAGGTCCTTTGGATTCTGCAGCAAACTCTTGGTGCTGAAATTTTAATTAATTAAATATAAATCTGAATTATGCAGTTATTAAAGAGGCATCTGCCTTGTTTACTTTGACACTAGAGTCTCACCTTGAAGAATATGGAATGTAGTTTGTGGTAACAAGATAAGCATTTTATGAGTTGTTTCCCTTAAAAAGACAAACAGTGAAATAATGTGAATTCAGCTGATTCAACAAGATCCTGGCTATTTAAGTGACAGTGATGGTATTTGAACATTCATCTTTACATTAGAGAGCTAACAGCATTTAGGAAGAATTTCAAAATTCATGTTGCTCAGCAATGATTCCCGGTTGTCATCAGATTCAGGAAAATGACACTACATCATTTTATACTCAACGTAATGTTCACTAACATGAAGGAGTCTTGATATACTCTGATAAATTCCAGGTCTGTGAGCTAGGATTCGGATCCTTTGAAAAACAGGAAAAAAGTAGCTACGTTCTTTACTCAATGAATAGCAACTCTCTGTAGGCAAATGGGTGAAATTAGATATTTCACAGCAGACTAGAAAATAAAGAACTTCAGTTCAGTAGTTTTGTCGTATCAGAGAAACTGTTCTCTGACTCAGTATCATGATATTTGCATATATTACAAAACTTCTGCATACCAATTGTGTTGCAGATGCTAAATCACGCAGAAGAATCTTATAACCCACACAGATCCATTCGGTGGATGGGGATGGGGTACATGTTTATCCTTTTTTTAAAAAAAAAAGATAAACATAAAATAGATAGCAGGCATTTTGTTGTTATGACAATTTGGCATCTTCTGAGCAAATGTATTTGCTTACTATATATACATCTTCAAGCTGTCAAGTAATTGGACAACCATTGCCCTCTCCTCATATTACAAGTTTGATTAAAATGGCAGAGGCCAGATGCCCAGCTCACTCACAGATTCTTTAATTAGAGGGTCTCTTGAACCTCCGAACCACTTGAATGAAAAAAAAGAGCAATTAACACTTTTCCAGGGCTCCCTTCGTCCATCTGTCACAGCACAGGTGAAGAAAAAAAAAAAGGGAAGAAAGAAAAGATGATAATGGATCCTTTCTCCAGAAAACACTGGACGCTGAGTGTGCTCCTCCAGCCAGTCCATCAAAAACATCCCTCCCTCTCCCTGCAGAAGATGAAAAGCCTCTAGGTTTTCAAATATGCTAACTGCACACTACATCGTCTAGGGGAGAAAAATCATGTGGAAGCCACACAGACGGGGACAACATGTCTTTAATCACCCCCGCTTCCATCAGGCAAGAAAGCTTCACAAAGCTCGGTTGGTTAGATGCAAGGGCTTGACATGCGAGGGCATCCACTTCCCACCCCCGTGCTGCCCCCCCCAGCCATCCGTGGTATCAAATGAGATCTGTTATCAGCCTTAGTTAGATCATAATGAAATAATTGCAGGACTCAGCTGAGGGTGACTGCAGTGTAGTGAGGTGAATTAATTTTCCCACCACAGCAGGGCATGTCAGATCTGGCCACAAGCAGGTCAAGCCATTATTTTTTTGTGGGTGTGTGAAAGTGATTGACTGGATTTCTGCACTTTGGGAGGGTTTGTGCAAGAAAAACAAAGGTGCACCCTCAACCATGCTTTATCCTTTAAATGGCAGGCACAAGTGAAAGTAAAACAGTTCACAAATTAACACAGGAAGAACCTTTTTCTTCAGGTTTAAAAAAGAAATCTCATGCAAGTTGTGCAACTTCAGAAATTTCATCAGGCATCTGTAAAATATGCTTTTCAATCCACTCCAGGGAAGATGGTGATTTTTTTTTTTTTTTTGAGGGTTATAATAAGTTTATGGCTAAAATGTTAGCAATATGCAACTTCTAATGAACAATATCGCAGCTCCCACTCCCATAAATGGGGCCGCTACATTGAAGATAAAACATTCAGTATGGCTCGGAGAGGTATTTTGGATCCAAATACTTTGAAACATTGTACTGAAGGCCAAACAGCACATTATGTGCTCAGTAAAGCTAACCAAATGTCTATCATTTTTCCCTAGGTATTTGGGGGTAGGAACAATTGTGATTTTCAAAATTTCCTGTGTTCTCGTCGGTTACAAAAATTGTTGCTTTTGTGAATTTTGGTAAAAGCAAACAGCTTTTTATTTAAAAAGAGCTACTCATTTTAATCAGAACTCACGTAAACCTTAGAAAGGAAAGCTACCTTGCAATTCTGATTTTTCTCTTAAGAAGTAACTACTGGAAAGAAATTTCTATGAACATTTTGCTCTATACTTCCATATCAAATTTTTACATGCTGTTAGCTCAGCATTTACATTCACCAGCAATAAAAGGGTGGAGCCCTACTAAAGTGCTATATTATTTGGTAAAGATTTTTTTGTGTTTTTTTTTTTTTTTTAAAGTAGGTACTACTGAGAGAAAAACCCATCTGAGTTGTATGGTTGTGTTGTACAATTTTTCCAAGAACGGTGTCGTGAAGAAATTGTCCTTGCTGAAGCCATCCTCAGAGTCTGCTTCGACTCACAGAAATCCCCTGGCAATTTCCATTGTGGCCACGAAGAGGAAACACAATGTCTTGCCTCAAGAAATGGAAAATACTTGTTGAAAAAGTTCACCAGCTCTTGCAAACTACTAGAGATGATTGGAAAGATGAGTACTTGGAGACCAGTGGAATCTTATAGAGGAATTAAGTTAGGTAATTGAACAGTATGATTTTAATGTAAAACACTCAAGGCTGAAGTGACTACTAAAAACCAGCATTAGGAAGAAAAGACACCTGCACTACAAACCTTAGGGTTTCCCCTCATTTTCTTCTTGAATCTAGAACTAATGAGAAATGGGGTGTTAGTTACATTCTGTATTAATTTCCCATTGGTGGATGGAGGGGAAAGGCACGTTTTTAGAGGTTACTTTCCTAATTCCATTCTGTTTCTGTTTTCCCGTAGCATTTAGAAAAAAGGGAAGGAGATGAAAGAAGGGAGCACTGCTCAGACTTCTCTGGTTAAAAATAAATGAGATGAGAAAAAAAAAAATTGTGCAAACATCTATATAAACCCCAAGCTGTGCTTTCTTAATTACAGAGGAGGCAGAAGCACCTCTAAAATACCCCTAGCAATTATTCACCTATCTTTCTTTTTAGCAACTTTCCAGGTCCAGTCACTTCAGAGGCTCCCGTGCAACCTCCTGACAAGCGGAGTGAGAACAATGTGATTATTTAGCATCAAGAGAATATAAAACCTAATACTACAGCACCTCAGTTGAAAAAAACTACACAAAAAATATACATCCCTCATGAGATACTAATACCAGCTTATACCAATATCTGGACTGCGGCAGGAGGCCCCGACAGCTCTTCCTCAAAGAAAAGGAAAAAGTGGACAGCAAAGGATGACATTCTCAGATTTTCCAGGCCTGGTTTGTTTTGCTTCAGCCTAAGGTGTTGGCTCATCTTTACTCCTGATGCATGCAAACTGCATCATTAGAGACAGCATATATTAATGTCTCACAAGAAATTGTATGTCAAACCACTTTTAGGGACTATTCTTTGCCTGGAGCGTCTATTTTCTGGTTGTTTTATATGTATGTATCTATAGTGTATACACATGTATGTATATATGTGTGTGTATATATATATTTCTCTCCCGTGTCCCCTCACTGATGAGCCTGTCCATCTCACTCCCAGTCCCTCAAACGTGGGAACCTCTCTGCTGCTGAGTACGCTTTGGGGACAGAGGAAAATACCAGACTCTGGCCCCAAGCATTGACAGGAGTCTGCGGAAGATTTTCTGGACAGCTGTGACAGCAAAGGGTCAGGAGACACCATTGAGCAGGGAGGAATTAAAAATACTCCAGCAGATGCCCATATAGAAGTATTTTCTGGGCTAGCATAACTCACAGCATCACAGAGCTGCTTGGTGTTGCCTGGAGAGTCAATTTTTCCCCAGGCAGCCCAAAACTGGGGAATTAGAAAGTGGCCTTTTACACATTCATTGTCCTTTCCTAAATATCTGCTTCAAATGTCCCTCAGCTGCTTCCTGCTGCTTCCCGTGGATGCTGCCCATGAGACGGCAAACAACCTCCCCTACCTCCGCAATCCGCTGACAAAGCACAATACAAAAAAGCTGTTCTCCAGGGTACACACCTGTGTTTTATCACACTACCTCATCTCCCTCCCTCTTCCCTTCCACTGCCATCCTCTGGTGTCTCATAAACAGAATTTCCTCGGCCCGAGACTGTAAGACCTTCCGGGCAGAGACCTTGTCTGTCTGTACGTTTGTGCTGCTCCTTTCCCCGGCGTCCAGCCCTTCGTCGCTCTTCCATCTCTTCAACCACACAGAGCTTCGCTCTCTCTCTCTCTGACATAAAATCCTACTTTAAAAATGCATTCGTACCATTGTGGGTCTTGAAACTCCAGTAGCAGCAAGGCAACGTGTTCTATAAATGGCACGAACGCTGATTGGTAATATCATGTGTTAATTGGCAATATCTGCCTTCAGTAGGCTCTGCAATATGTGTTGTATCACATTGACTAGTTACATGCCCGTGATAGTAGGTATTAACTATTTGCAGGATAAATGTGTGCTCCTTTGAAGGAAGCATGTGAATTTAGTAGTTTTGTTTAATTAGCCTTTACGGCCTGTCAAAAGCTGGAAAGTGAAGCGAGTGTCCACCGAATGTGACATACTGTCAAAACCAGGCAAAGCAAGTATTGTCTCCCCCGCTGTACAGTTCCCTCAGAAACATCCCCTTGAGATAATCATCTTAGCAGTACCAAACTCTCAGCAACCCTGACCTGATCCAGGGCTGACAAAAGGCAATAGGAGTCTTCCATGGACTTCACTGGGTTTCAAGTGCATCGCTGTCGCTCCTTTGGTCCTAGCAGTTAGACAGGATTCAGTTCCCCCCAGGATCACTCTAGATGAGAAAACAGTGACACAGTACAGTGATCTTCTCTAGGTTGTGTTTTTACTTTTCCCTTTTTCGCCAAACGGGGTTTCTGTACCCAGTTTCTGTATCCAGAATTCATCGTCCAGCACCTCCAAGCCCTGCACCAGAGACCCTCAGTCCCGCTCCTGCCGCCCCAGCCCTGCTTGCAACTGCTCCTCCCGGATTTCGGGTGGATGCTCAGCAACTGCAAACCCAATATCCCACCCCCCGTGTGCCACCAAGGAAATCCCCCTGCCTACGTGTTCAGCTCTGACCTGGCATGTGCCTTCTGAAATCCCTCCATTGTCTCTGCTTGTTATTTTCTTCCTGTTTAAAGAGGCTCAGTTGCTTCTTCTGCAGAGCCTGAAAAGGAGTGTTTGGCAAACCCACCGATTTTAATGAGATCTATTATTGTCTTTGGATCAAAGGCTCACTTGATGGCAGCTATTAGCACCTTTCACCATAACAGTAATTTAAAGGTGACCACAGGAATCTTCTGTTTACTCCTCAACAGTACCCCCTTTTTCTTCCACCCAGACTGGAGAGGTCTGCGGACACATACTTGACCAAGAATGAACCTGGTGCACGTCTTCACTGTCAACAAAGGTGTAGGAGGGGGAAAAGGGAACCTCGGTATTACAATCCACATTATTTCCTTGCAAATTCAGGTGGAATAAAAGCTTTAGTTTTCATCCTTTTGTAGGCACCACGGTAATCTCTTCACTTACACAGACGGCTTTACCAAACTGGCATCCAATATAAACTAGAGCATTCAGTTCACCACAACAGTACAGGAATATATCTAGCACCCATTTTTTACCTTGCCTAAGCCACTATTATTGGGGGGAATTACTGGTTTTACCTGGCTGGCCTGTTCCACTTGAGGGAAGTCATCTCCATCCTTTTCCTCCTCCTTCCACATACTCTCCTGCCACAGCTGCTTTATTCTCGTGGGTGAAAATAAAACAGAACTTTCTTCCAACAGCTTAAGGCTTAAATTAGGCTATTTCTGAGAGAGAAGGCAGGCCAGAAACCTAGTCGTTTTAATAAACAGCCAAATTTTACCTTACACAGGACTGAGCTGATAATCAGTTGATAATATCTGAAAGTAATATCTAATTTATAATACTGGTATCACAGATTAGATTTTCCAGGCTGTCCAGTTGATGCACAGGAGAATGCCAGGTCTCTGGCATGTCATTTTTCAGAATGGGCTCCTGATAAGCAGTGCTGTATGTTAGAAGCCATTAAACATGCTAACATCTTCTATCTTCCAAATATCTACTAAGCCAGGTGCAGAGGCACATGGCTGAACCTCACATCCTTTGCGAGGTATTAACGTTGCATATAACCACTATTTATTACAGGACTACAAAAGATGAAATAAGGAAAATGAAACACTTGCACTATCTCCAAGAGCAATGGTTTCGTTCTGTCTGTTTGCATGACCTATAAAGAAATTTCACGTAACTATTCTTGTCAATCATGTTCAAATAGCTCAGCCCTGCCCTTTCCGTGTCACTCTGCCTTCTCTCCATTGTGCTCGCAATCGCTGCTGCCATCCTTACCCCTATTAAAGCAAAACACTCCACCACAAATTGTTAATTTCTGCAGTTATACAGAAATACAGAGTATTATACAGTCATACAGAGTATACTCTCTCATTTCTATTTCATGGAACTACCATGCATGTAGTTTATTTTTTATAATGGTTTCCAATTAAATATCACTAATTCAGTCTTAACGTCTTGTTTTTTACTTAACTTCAAAGGCGACGAAGCAACTTATACACCAAATTAATTATGTCTGTTATCACTTAAAGAAATCCACTTAATTCTGTCAAGCCTGGCGAATGATATAAAAATGTTGGTTTGATAATATTAACATCAACAACTTAAACTGTATTTAAACCGGGGAGGAAGAAAATAGAAATAATTAATTGCTCATCACAAATCTGCCCAATATGGAATGCCATGTGGTTCTGCTTTTCTAATAAATTAGTTTGCTTTCTCTGCACTACTCTTTGTGAGGTATATAAGTAGTTAAAGAAGCATATTGAAAAATGAACAATCAGGCTAACGAGGAAAGTGATTAAAAGTTATTAAAACCAGAGCCAAAAATACCGAGGAAGATGTGAAAGTTTTGAAATGCCGTCCCATGTGAGCAGGACCAGAAAGCGTTCACCTTTTCCTTTCTATTCTTCTGTTTGTATTCCTCCCCTTAACCAACGTGAGGAATTTTTATGATGAAAAATGAAACAAAACAACAGAAGAGAGGAACTGGGACAATCGCATTGATTTAAGTGCTCAAACCCACGGAGGGAGGGACAAAATTCAGGCCATCTCAGGCCTTCAATGTTACGGACGCTCGGGCTGTGATGAGTTTACCAGGGCTCTGCGCGGGAAGCGGGTATGGCTGAGCAGACCCCAGCCTCTTTACATCGCACCATGGCCAAATGTAGGGGGGGGGAGCAGCCACGAGCAGCCGGTACCCCTCCTTGCTCCGCTCCCCCCCAGAGCGCCCGGCAGCCAAAGGGTGCATCGGCATGGGCGTGTGTCACAGCAATCCAAACAGACAGAGCAGAAATGAATTTCACCACCAGAGATCAGCCAGCAAATTAAACTCAACCTCCCTGACGGAAAAGCGCAGCGATGGAAAGCGCCTCGCTCTTCGCCGCGCTCCCGAGAAGGCGGTCCCTGCCCACCGTGCCACACCGGCTCCCTCGGCCCCGCTGAACCCGGACACGGGGACATCTGATTTTCTGGCTGGGCAGAAGCCAGGAGGAGAGGATGTGCTGCTGGTGCAGCCCCTGAGCAAGGGAAGAGGCCTCAGCGCGGGCCACTTTCTTCGAAAGCCTCTCACAAAATAGAGAGCTGGATCCACCACAAGTTCATCACTCCGTCTACCCGAAGGGAGCAATGTTGACTTACACAAGGTTATGGCCCAACGTCCCACATTTATTCCCAGGGCACAGGCTCATTTAGGTGGTCAGACTGCCCCCCAAAATAAGCACTTCACGGTAAGCGTTTGCAGAGTGAGGCACTATTTACCCATTTTCTGACACCAGAAACTCCCCCCTCTCAGTTTGGCGGTCCACCTTCTCACACATTTTTCTTACTTTATCTTCTAAAGCCACGTTAGCCAGGTGCATACCATGACCAGCGCTGGCTTCCAAGGTGATCCTTCTGAGGAAAACCTTGCCGTTTTGAAAGAACCAAAAATACACATCAGAGTGAAGAGTGGAGATTCCAAAGCTGGGAACGGAAAGGAAAATTTGGGCTGGGAAAGCTACTGTGAATGATTGCAGTGCTTTGGTTAGAAGTCCTGCGATCGAATTGTGGGGGATCCCAAGCACAGGCACCTCCAGCTCAGCGATGGCCCTACAAGCAGAGCAGAACAGCAGAGCAGGATGCCCAGGAGCCCCAAAACATCCTGCCACAGGGGCACACCTGGCATGGGGACCTGCAAGGACACTGTGGTGCTGCAGGAGGGTCACACCAGCAACAGGGATGAAGCACGGGACCACCCCAGCCCAGGCAGCCCATGGGACAGACAGCAGAGAGAAAGCAGTAAGGAACCAGACTGGTTTTGGTGGAAATCTGCTTCACTGTCCAGTTTTGAAATCATTTGGAAGATGTGTCAGAACAGGCCTGTTCTTTTGAAATGTCTCGGTGCCAGCAAACAAGTGTGTTTTTAATGGAATAAATGTTTCAGCACAAAAGCTCTGACCAGATTCGCAGAGGAGCACAGTCTGCTAAACGTCCTCCTCAGCAGCCGATCCATAGGACATGAGAGTCTGCTTTAGCCAGGAAAATGAAAGCCCAGTTTCTTAATTCGTGCTGTCACAGCTCAGACCTTGTACCTTTAAAGGTCAAGCTCCAGCATTTAACCACAACAGCAATCTGTAACAAGACCTCTGCTGATCACTGAAATCCATGTAAGAGCCTGATCCAAAGTTCAGAGAAGATGGCAGGAGGTTTTCCATCAGCCTTCAGTATACACAAAGACCTTAATGAAGAGCGTGGATGTTCCCAGACAGTTTTCACACATTCATGACTGTTTTCCCACCCACTGAAAGGGCTGATTTTATCTCGTATTGCTTGAGTCCAACCATGAGATGTACCGATTGGAAAATCTCAATGCAGGAAAGAGGAACATCTGCTAAACAGGGATACAGGATCCTGCCCTGACTCAGCCCCTTCGCTCCACTTCAGTGGTGAAAAGGGGATATCATGCCTCCATTGCTTGCCAGTATTTTCTTCTACCATAAAGCCCCCAGAGGCATTTCCTAATGCTAACCTCGCCTCCTTCCCTGCAAGGCAGAGAAGGAAGGAGACATGTCTGGGAGGGTGTTTGAGGATATAATCTCCATTTTGTCACCAAAACCTCAGTGGCAAAGATCCCCTCTGCAGCTGTTTCAAATCAAAGCAACAAAGCAGCATCTAACTCACACGGGGAAAGGACGGCTGGGAAATCGGGGAGTCAGTCTTCTACCAAGCCGATCCTGGAATAGAAAAGAAATTGGTCTTCTCCATCTAGTGTCCTTCTACCAGAGTCTAGCCCCAGGAAAGACAGCAAAACGGAACAAAAATCACCTATAACATAGAGCAACAGACATGGATAATTTAATAACCACCTGGAGGATGAGAGATTGAAGCTCTCGGACCAGCAGTGAAAGCGAGCTGTAAAGTCAAAGCCTTTCTCCTTGGCAAGTGCCCAACAAGCAGCTATTTCTGATGTGCACCCGCAAAGTGTGTTTATAACTCTCATGCAAATCCCTATGCAAAAGAGGGGCTGCACGGCAAAAAATCAGCCCTCGCCGCTTCCCCCTGCCATCCCCGCCGGAGAGCACGGAGCGTGCTTGAGAGACATCGTCCAGCCCCACCGGGAGGCTTTGCCGAGAACCCTTTTCTAGCTCATGGTCCTAAGTGGTATCAGAAATAGTAATTCAGCCATCTCTAAGCAAACAAAAACAGAGTCTGCAAGAGACAAGAGGCTGCCAAATCTGAAGTGATGCATGTAACGTTTTTCTTGCAGGAAGAAGGGATGTTTTCTCTTTCATCTGTTTTCTGTTTGTTCATTTGGTTTCATTCATTTACAAGAGTCTCCTTTTAACCAAAGGGGAAAAAGTTGATGTTTATTTACATCCTCTCTGCATAATAAGGCCCTGGCCCTTACATACATATGTGTAGCACCGCTTAAGTCAATGGGATTACTCGCCTGAGGAAAGTTAAATGAGTACCAAAGTTCTTGAAGGAGCGCGGCATAAAATAGCTACCTATTGACATAAAATAACTACCTACTGCAGTAGCCCAAATAATCAGATTCAGCAGTTGTCCCCCTTTTTCCTCATTTAATTCATGAAGTAGCATTCTGATTTGTTGCTAAATCAACATAAAGTTACCACCGGAGTTAAGGAGGCGGCACCCAGTCTGATTTCCACGCTGCCCGACGTGCAGCCCTTTGTTACAATCATCATAATAATATTAAATAAAAGATAAGGACCGCTGTCAAAAAGTTAATCATCAAAAGCTGGAAATCACACAGTGAATCTGTCAGTCGTCTGAACTGGACGGGGTCATGAAAATGAAAGGGAATGAATGCGCAGTCCGCAGACGATGCTTACATGCTAATAAAATCCAGCCAGGCAAAAAACATATATGCACAAGACTGAGCAATTTGTCACCCTGGGCTATCATGGCTGTTCCCCTGCCTATTGTAACAATGCCAGCATTCAAAATAGTCAGAAAGGAGCTTACAGGAGCTGAATGCCAGCACATGTGTTTTTCCAGCTGGAGCCGAGTCCTGGACCAGCTTCTGAATTCTAGTTTAAGTTTCTTACTCGCTCCCTCAAACAGGAAAAACACATAATGCAAAGACTGAAAGCCCTAAAATAAAAATGTTGAAGAGAAACTAACGCTGGAAGGAGTCCTAAAAACATAGCTGCGAATTTGGAAGTGTTAACCATCCCCCTGCTGCACACATACCTTCCTCACCACACAGCCTCACCAAGGCTGACCTTCCCCTCGGTGCGAGGGCCTGGGGACCAAAACCACCCCATCCTGGGCACCCACCCTGCCTTGCACCCACAACCCAGCACGGCCTCAGCCCCACCGGTGCTCTCGGGCTGGGAAGGGCTTTCTAAGTTTGCCTGGCATTGAATGAACATCGGTCTTCCGAAAACTTCCAAACGCTTCGACCCTTTCACCACTTTGGTGTTGCTGTATTAATAGAGCTTCCCCCTCAGCCCCTCGCCCTCTTCAGCAGGAGTAGCTCGATGCCGTGCTTCTTTAAAAAATAAAAAATAAATTAAAAAAAAAAAAGTCATTTGCAACCCTCTCCAAAGTTTACAGTCAGCTACTCCAGGCATAATCATTTCAAACTCTGCAGCACTTCACATTTGGTTAAAACCACTTCAGTTTAGAAGTGATTAGAAGTTGAAGATTTGCAGTTTAAAATTTAAATTAAACTGTTTAAAATTATTGGAACACTTCACACATTTAAAGCAAATAATATTTTTTTTATATATTTATTTATCTTTCCTTCCCAGTAGCTCTGGATTTTCAGCAGCAAACTGCAGAGCACAGGCAGCTATTAAAGAATCAGAAGGGACCAGAAGTCAGATTTAGGTTTTCAAATCCTAGTAACTTATAAAAGTGAAAGCTGTGAAAAGGACTGTGTTTCCACAATGGCAAGGACAGCAAAAAATATCTGTAGATACACAGAGAGAGAAGCATGGGAATGGATAATAATAGTGTGTGGTTTAAGGCTTGTGCTAAAATATTACTTGTGATCATTTGCAGCCACATTTTATGAAAAGTTATAAAAAACCTATACCAGAGGTAAATAAGCACACTATACTCTTTTATCATTTAATTTTAGCTTTCTTTCATATTTTTGTTAGACAAATTAACAGAAGGACATTAACAATAAATCCTCCTCTCCAAATGAATGCATGCCTTTTTCTTCCCCTCCCAGAGGCACGGCCAACATCCCCAAACTTATCACTCCTACAAATTTGCGTGGCACGCCGCGTTAGCTGCACTTGGCCTGTGAACTAAACTGCTCTCCGTTTCAGAGAAATTAATCCCGAGTTCCTCCCAAGAAGCCCCAGCGTTTGTGTGGAATCCCAGCTCCCAGTTTGAGGATGAGAACGGCACGGGGCGCCCACGTCCGGGAAAAAAAAAAAGAAAAAAAAAAAAACAAACCAAACCAGGAGCCGTTTGAAAAAGCCAGCCCAAAAATGAAATATTTCCTAGTTTGCATCACTACTAAAAGCAAGCAAACCCCCACTCGCGGATGGGCTGGGAGGCAGGAGAGGGGTGCTGCTTCTCAGACGATTCCAAAACAAATCTCTGCCCCGGCTTTCCCCGCCCGGGGCGGGGGCGGGCAGGGCCGGCAGCCGCGGCCGCGGGGGCTCCGCTCCGCCAGGACGATGGGGAACCACCGGCCTTTGTGTGCTGCTTCTTGCTTGTTTTGTTTCTTCCTTCCTTCAGGGAAGGAGGTGGAAAAGAGGACGGCCCTCATATGCAATTCTTTTAAGTGCCCCTAAAAATATATATATATATATGTACACACATATACACACATATATACTTATCACCGGCTTTCATCAGTCTTCCTCTGGCTTCAAAGATCAGTGGAGGGCCTTTATAGTTAGCAAAGGGTGATGTGCAGTTAGTTTTTTTTATACTGCCTGGACTCCTTAATATTGCCACAGAAAAAGTAAAGAAACATAGAAGTAAGTGAAAATCAAACCCAAGACAAACAGCACCATGGTTAACAAACCCATTGAAAGCAGTTTCCATCCCGCTTTTACATATCCTTCCTATTATCATTGGCTAACAAACCACGTTTCCTCATTAGGTTCATTGGCAGCTGTATATGCACATGACAGATTAGATATACAGGTTGTATTAGACCCCTCTACTAATTCTTCATAGATGGGAAACCCCATCTAAAACCAAAAAAGAAAAAAAAAGGGGGGAGGGGGAGAAAGAAAAAAAGTTGTTTTTTTTTTTTCCAAGTACCCACAAGTAATACTCAACGCTTGTACATTTGGTATTTAAATCTTTTATGATCTTTATATTAAAACTTCCTACTTGCCGCATGCCTTTTTAAGCAGTACTAGTCTTTGACACACACACTGAAATCTATCCAGTGTGTTAAAGTTATTGAACTGTCGCGAGCTTCCTGACAACAGTGCTCTGCTAATGCCAGTTTTGATTTCACTGACATTAATCTTGGTAGGGCTGAGATGCTGTTAATACTCACTTCCTAAGCGAGGTAACCCCTTCAAAGGCTGACACACACCACCTCGCCTTGTTCATCAAATATATAATCTTACTAAATGCTGTAATCTTAAATCCCAACCTAGAGTAACTAGCAGTGCTTACATTATCATTTTTCTTTAAAGTTCATCTAAAGGGAAAAAAAAATTATCTATTGAAGAATTGCAGATTTCAAAAACTACACAATCAGAACTTAGGACCAACACCTTCTCCATATACTGTACCAAACTGCTTATTAAGCTTTAACTTTAACACAATCTAAGATTATTCCTGCCTTTCTGCCAGTCCACCCACGCTTCCATGCACACAACACACATGAATCTTCCAGAAGGTCCCATTGAAATTTTAAAGAGCTCTTTTTTTTTTCCCCCCCATTTGACAACTTTACATCCTCAAATTAAAAAGGGGGAATGTGGTTATAGCATAAGATGTAGAAGGAATTATAAAAATGGCCCTTCATTGCCAGTGCTATTCAGTGACAGCTCATTTTCTTGTGCCAATAGGAAGAACAAGATTAGAAGTGACTCTAATTCTTACCCAGACTTCAGGCCGGTGAAAGTCAAGTTAAAGAAATAAGGCTCTCAGTCTCTGGAGGGCAAGGGTACCAGTCACTTATTTCTTATGAACACTTGCTGACATGTGCACTAAGCATAATAATAATAATTTTATTTATAAAGTGCTCCCCCACTGAAGTGCTTGGGGCATTGTACAATATTATAAAAGCAATTTAAAGTACATTTTAAAACATAGGAAATAATGGACCACCCTCTAATAATAATAATTTTTATTTAGAAAATTATGACAAGAACACTGGCCTAATGTTAGGCACTCCCATCAGCTACAGCAGAGGAGAAAGAAAAAAACAGAAAGAAGGAAAAAACAGGAGAGGAAAAGAGAGGAGAGGAATAAGAAAAAGAAATAGAAAAACAATGAAAAGGAAAAGGAAAAGCAAAATGAAAAAAGGAAAAGGGAAAGGGAAAAGGAGAAAAAGAAAAAGAAAAAGAAAAAGAAAAAGAAAAAGAAAAAGAAAAAGAAAAAGAAAAAGAAAAAGAAAAAGAAAAAGAAAAAGAAAAAGAAAAAGAAAAAGAAAAAGAAAAAGAAAAAGAAAAAGAAAAAAGAAAGAAAAAGGAAAAA
>VYZM01003417.1:907955-958180 GCA_013398915.1 Dromas ardeola
GGAAGGAAGGAAGGAAGGAAGGAAGGAGAAAGCAGAGAAAGATCTCTTCTGGTTTTGATTGACAAGTGCTAAGGCTCCTAAAGCATCTGGGTTTAAAAAAATCACACATTCGAAGTAGGGCTGTTTTCCTATGTATAATGAAAATCATAAGGGAATAATATGACTAACAAATTGCAGTCAGGTAGTTAATTCTCAGCTCCTGTTAGCTGGCATTGATGCTTCAATTTTCCGGACTAGCTTGAATTACTTAATTTCCTAGCTTTTGCTGTTGTAAGTGGTATTTCTTATAAAGTTAATGCAGGAGTAGTTCAGTATTTTTTTTTCCTTTCATATATTTTATGTATGTAAAAATTTTAATTAATATTTATTTAGGGATAAAAAGAAGAGGTTTTGCGTCACGGCAATGGTCAAATTTATCGCACATGCCAATCTACTACTGTCAGCAAAGTTACCCTGGGGATATATTTGGCTCTCTGTATCACAGTATCGTATATAATTCCAATAAGGGGCATCTCCTGGGGAATAAGATGTGGAAACCAGAAAAAGAACTGTGACGTTCAGGGTGGGATGCTGGAAGGTGCTGGTGTGGAAGGGGCAGTAACCCTGGTGCACCCATAGCACCGTCCTGACCGAGACCCCCAGCCAGACCCTGGGGCGGACGCGCTGCTTGCAACCCAGGGCTCGGCACACAGCCATGCAAAAAATGGATTTTTGCCTTTTTTTGGGGGGGGCCATCCATGATTATCACACATCCAGACAGATTCTGCAAAGCAGGTTCAGAACCACTGAAAATTTTGGCTAAGTAGGACTGGGAAGGTCAGACAGAAAGACTCCCTTGCTAGGCACAATCAGAGAGCATAGATCAGATTCCTAATTAGGACTCTATTAATTATTTTGAAAGGATGGATGTGCTTAACAAGAAACTTCTGCTGAGTGTCCTTGTACACTCCACATTTCCTGCGCCATCAGTGTTTTTGCACCCACACTTAGAGGTTAAGATTTTCAAGGAAGACTCAAAATAGACTCATTTTAATAGAAGCTGCTGAATAACTCTCCAAATTTGCTTTGAAAATTTTAACAACGGTGTCAAGGAACCCATCTAGTCAGTCTGTACGCTCCCAAGAGAAAGGATTAGAGCTTTCCTTATATTTTGGACAACCCCGAGCAACTCTTCGTACGTAGCAAATACAAACACATTCAAATAGGATTGACTGGTCTCGCATTCTCAAATGTGCATATGCATCCAGCAGGCAGACAGCTCTGCTCAGGAATAGAACTGAAATTATTATAACCAACTCACCACTTGATTTTTTTGAGCCTTTTTCTGTGCCGGTTGCACCTTTTCACTGAGTGGGTTTACTTTGGTCTTTAAATTGTATTTTCCTCATTGAATTTCCTCATTGCATGTTCCTTTGCATGTTTCATTGCTCAGCATTATCATTCATTAATGTTTCAGCTGCTTTCTTTTGTCTGCTGCCCTTCTCCTGTTAACATCAAGTTTCTTTGCTAGTCAAATAAGTTATCCCACTCTTTTTATAATGCCTTGGTTTCAGCTTTTTTAAAAAAAAAAATAAAAGCAGGAGGATACAAAATCTTCAAATGGCTTATTAGAATTCAGTATGACTGGCAAGTGTCATTTAAAAAAGAGATACTGCACCTTTAATAAATTTAATCCACGTCTGATTACAGAGGAAGAAAGCTCTTTTTTAATCTTACAGGGCTGGAATATTGCAATAACTGTTCCATCTGATTTTAAAAATAAGATTTGCTAAAGGTCAACGTATCTCCTGGCCACATATGCAGCAACATTGAAATTTCCTTGGCCAGGGAATAAAAAGATTCTATCATTAAAAATAAAAGCGCAAGGACATCTTGCAAGCCCATAGGGTTTTTAGAGAGAGAAGGAGACATTTCGTTATCAACTAGCAATCATAAGATTTTTAAGCAATATCTCTAATCTGCTTCTCTTCCCCCCACCCCCGCTCCCCACAACCCCCCTTTCCTTTTCCCATCAAGGTCTTTTTATCTTCCAATTTTGCATCTAAAGATGAGGTGAATGCCATTAGCTCAATTCAACCTCAAGTGTAGTCAGATGTGCCTGTGATTTCTGAAAAGCACTGTCTAAGGTCACATTAAAATGTATAAGAGCTTTTCTATTCCTGAGAAGGGGGCTTATTATCCATCCATGGTGTAAGGGAGTAATGTCAGTGGCCACAGACTAGGGTGAAAACAAAAGAGATACCAGGGTTTCAGGCTTTTGTCAGGGAACCTCTCTGCCTCCCTTTTATTGCCGTCTGAAGCCCTACAGATAGCGCCAGACTGTAAACTCGGGCAGCTCTGGGGGAGAGAAAAACAAGTTCAACAGGCTCAGACTCTCCTTCCCTGAACCCTCGGTCTTAAAGACGCTTAACTCTTGCCACAAAACTACACCCCGCCAGCACCGCTCCGCACCCACCCGGGGGTTTTGCTCCACGCGTTTCCCAGCCGGAGACAGCGGCACCCGCTTCGCTTTGAGGGCACCAGGCTCCTCGGAAACCAAACTGGTAAATGCTCCTTGGGCTCAGAGTCAGGACAAGACCAGAGCTGCCAAATTTGGCAAAAACTTGGAGTGCCTTTCCCCACCCCACCCCCCATCCCCCTTTAATTTAAAAAGGGCTGTCAAGAAAAGTTAATGAGTGTTTACCTGGGCATGATGTCCGTATTTTCCTGCAATTGAATTAAGGAGCTGTCACTCAGGGATCATGCGAGTCATCAGTAAAAAATATCACAGTATCAACAGTTTCTGTTTTCCTTCTTTTAAAAAAAAATAATAATTAATGGCCAAAAGGAAAATTCAGTCACAGGGGCTTTTCAAAAAGAGATATTCATGGGCTGTTTTAAAACATGTTTCAAATGTAATTGTATATTTTAGACTCGCTTCCCGTCTCAGACCTTTGTGTGTGATGTTATAGCTTTAAGTACCTTGTAGAGATCCCTTCAGGGCCATGTGCATGGCTGACTTACAGCAGTCTGATGTCTTTAAGAGACTGCAGGCATGCTCTTTCTACTGTACAACTCTGCGCTGAACTCCCATGACCTGGTACAGAAGATACACTCTCTTGGTGATCTACTGCTGAAGCTGCAGGTAAGCCTTTTCTGGAAAAACAAGGGATTGTTTCCACAACTTCAACAGCCATTTGCCCTAAGGAATGGGCAAACTAAAAGCATGAGACAGGTTTTTTCTTCTTCTTCTTCTTTTTTTTTTTTTTTTTTTAACTCCAAACAGCAGGTCTGATTCATCTCCTCTCTGAAGCACGTTAAACACAATCTAATTTATGAAGGGTGGGCCAAATGTATTCAGGGCATAACACTTCTGAATGCTACACTAGGAGTTAATCTGACCCATAATTTCCCAGCTTGGTAAATTTTCCCATCTTGCAACAGTGATGCCAGTTAAGTGACTCACCGTGATGAGATAATGTAGTGACTTAATTACCATTGTGAACAATGAAGTTACCGTGCAGTTTGTGTACCTTAAAATGGCACGCAAGCCAGTAAAGGTAATTCCTGGCTTTAGTGTGTACCATTGAGCTTATTAGAGGGAATCATAGACTGGTATTTCTTTGTGAGTAGGGTTGATAGCTTCTGCAGTATTTTTTCCATGGTACGGCATATTTTCAAACCTTGCCTCCGAACTCATTAGCTTTTTCCCATGCAAGCGACTGCCTGTGAAAAGGGAACTAAGGCATGTTTGCAAACTCCAGGCAGCGGCACAGATCTGTAATGCAGTCTGCACAAGCATTGTGTGGCATGCTCGTGCAAAGGAAGCTTTGACGTCTCTGCGATGTTTTTTGCCTGGTAGACAACGCGAGCTGGAGTAGAAATCACTCTGTTTCTACGTGCTGAGAGTGCAGCTGACATGTACAGGTGATTCCAGAATATAGGTTTCATCTATCTATTCCAAGTACAAATAGAAATGAATATTCATCACCCCAGGATGCTCAAGACGATACCCGAAGGCAGGCCAGCTCTAAGCACAGCAGAGACAAAGCAAGCTCTTCTGATCCTTGCGGAAAGATAACAACGTGTTGCCTTTGCCCTTTCTTGAGAAAAAATTGCCATTGGTTGGACAACACCCATTCCTGGCCTCATGTGGCAATAGATATAAAAAAATCAAGCTCTTGGTTACATCACTGTATTTACCTTATTTGTCATTTGGTTACGACAGTGTTGTCACTTTCCAGCAACCCCATGGAGCAGGGGCAGCAGATGGCCCAGCTCTTCGGCCTTTACCCTGGCCTTACCCTCTCTAGAGGCCATCGCTTGAGGGCGGTACGAAGCACACCTGGTGCCTCTCACAGGACTGAGAACGCTTCCTCTGCGGACTCCAGCCAGCCTGGGATCAGAAGGATGAGTTAAATACATAACTTCAAATATAGTCAAAGTTGCAGTAGGCTACTTGGTTGGTTTCCACACCCCACATGCCAAATACATCCTCTAAATTACTTCCTTATTTGTCATTTATGTACTTTTGAATTTTAATGAATAGTTCTCTCGTTCTTTGCCAAACTCCTATATTCATAGAAAGCTGGCATTTCACAAATATCAAAGAGTGCTGCTAAGTGAACCAACCTCAGAGAAACTCAGGAATCAACATTCAAATTCCCTGTTAAAACAGGAAAACAGCAAACTGACATTTATCTGTTAAAATACAAATAATATTTCTGCTTATCCCTTCAGTGATCCTGCACAGCCCAGGAACATCTCCCATAGCGCTGGGCCTGCAATTTTGCTACGATGCCTTGAGCTCAGCCTTCAAAATCTGCAGCAATATGAATCAGATTGGACTTCCAGTTTTCTACTGTTCTTTTTAATAGGAAGGCTCATAAAGAAATTGACCCTTCTTTTTTTTGGCAGCCATTTGACAGTAGATCATCTTTCTTTTAGTAACCCACATCGCTGTTTCCACAGTAATACCGCAGTATTTCCACAGTAATACTGCAGAGCATGGACATTAGCATACTGATAACTGCAGCAGTGTGAAACACTTGTTTCACATTCGTCTAGTGTTGTTCTATTTATTTATTTCTTTAGAAGGAAGGGTTTTTTTCTGATAAGCAATCTCTGACTTAAGGAACAGCTATAATTTTGTTTAGGGAAGATGAAAGACCTCCTCGGAGATCAAGGAAGAGAAACAGGGAAAGAAACGAAGCTGAAATCAACCCAGGTGATTTTTTTTTCACAGAGCCTTCCAATACAATGCATTGGCGAGGAAAAGCAAAGACAGATATGAAACACCGATCACTATATTCTCCCACAGCACAGAGAAAAAGATTTTAGAATCAAAGAGCATTCGGCTATCTTCTGTGACGAGAGATGGCTGCTTTGCTTAGATGGTCTCCACTAAAACAGAGTAACAACTTCTCAGGTACAAAATTGGCTTGTTATGTGGATTTTAAAATAAGCTGAAAGGAGAAGCTTTTACTTAATCCAAAGAATCAAGTGTGTGCTTTCAACACACAAAATAAGACAGAAGTTGAGGCTCTGAAATAGAAGATGAATAATAAAAGTACTAAAGCCATAAAGTGGCTTTATGTGAATGGAAATTCTGTATGGGAAACAAGCAAGAAGAACTAGAAGTATCACTAAATAATGGAAAGTATGAGTGCAAGTGAAACCTTGTAAAATGATTCTCATAACCAGAATATCAGTACGGACAGGTTCAATTTATATAGAAGAGATACAATGGGAAGAGACAGAGGAGGGATGGTTTTGTATGTGAAAAACATTTCCAATGCCAGCAGACGACAATATGAAAATGGAGAATAGGGTAGTGAAATTCTTGGATAAAGACAAAAGGAATGAAAATCAAAGGGGAATCTACAGGAGGTAAACGCTATAGATCACCAAGACTGGAGGAAAGCAAGAATAATAATTCTTGGACCAACTCGCAAGATACTTGTAACCACAGGATACCCTCCCCATTGGAGAGTTTAATTTCCCAGATATTTACTGTGCAGCTAGAGCAAGATACAGGCTACATCAAAGAGATTTTTAAATTGTGTGGGAGACAGCTTCATAATCCTGACAGGAGAGATTCCAACCGGTGGAAAAGTCAACCTGGAAGTAATTCTTCCTCAGAGGCTTGAATTAATCATGTAGAAGCCACCAGTAAAACTTAAAACGAGTTAACTACCATCTCCTAGCCCTGAGAGGAAAGGATTCATGGCAAATATACATTTTAAGAAGACATGTTCTGGGTAGGAATGCTAATTTAAACCCAATCCTCTTGCCCTCAAATCAGTGACAAAGCAACCATTGATTTTGCTCTTTGATGCTGGCCTCGTCTTCATCTTGAAGTCAATCCACTTTGAGGTGAGAATTTGCAGCACACCAGGAATTCTGCACAAAGGGAAGGGATTCACCTATAAGATGTTACAGAGACACCGTCTGAGACACCAAACCCGAGAGCCAAATCACGCTGCCTAGTCAAGAGACACCTCCCCAGGGTGTTTCAACCCACCTAAGATCTGATTGCCCTCTGGACACGACTAGGCTTCTATGTGAAGCACCTTAGGGACCTACAGTTAGGGAGAACTAATCTCCTGTTCCATCCTCACGCGGATGCTGTTATGCTCCCACTAAGAATATCTTTATGTGAAGCAGCTTACTCTGACGGTATCCATATGGAGAGCGGATAGGAAATAGTCTGTGTTGCATACTGTATGCTACTTTTCCTACCTAAAGAAGGCTGGCAGATATATTAAAATTCATCTGTGAGAAAGCAAGCTGTGAAATCTCAAAGGACATAAGAAGCAATTGGCTTTAGGGCCTACATGTAGCCCTCAGCCATTGCTTGACCACAGAATGGTGGTCTGGGTGATTTTTATACCATTTTTGCTCTTGAAGCTACAAATAATGCGCTCAGGCAGGAGAGCTGAGGCAGGACACTAGCTTCTCTTGTCGAGCTCTTTCTGTCTCTTTTCCTGAGACAGGTTGCTTCCCGGTCTTCTTCCCAGTAGATTCACATATACATTTTTCCCCCACTTAAGTTGTCTTTACTCAATAAAAGGGAACAGAATTACATTGTACGCCCTATTCCAGAGGAAATCCCTCTCATGCCAGATGTAGCATCGTTAATATTTTGCTATTTCTACTAGGTATGTCTTACCTGGGATTTCATTTGCCTTTTTCACAGCCACATCATTGTCAATGGCTTGGGCACATCTCTGTGTACTAGTCCGCAGCGTTTGAGATGCAGACATTTGTTTTCTATCTAAATGAGTCTCCTTTTTCTTGCAGAAATGCTTGTTATTGTTTCCTAAGTGAAGTACTTTGCACTTTGTACTGCTAAATTTAAAACAATTTCTAGTCCTAATATTCTCCAGACCATTTGTATTTCTCCTTCTCCTGGCTTTTGGAAGCATAGAGCCAGTTATACAGTGATGATGGAAACTCTCATGGTTTCTTGTAGCATGAAATCTGGGGCTAGCGGCAAAGCCCAGAACACAGAGAAAAATCTTCAGACTGTGTAAATCAACAAAGCTCCTTTGATTCAGTTTTCACAAGGATGTGACTCCAAATCTCTAGCATGTGTTCAAAAAATGCAGTCCAGTTAATGTGGAAGAAAATCCAAGTGCTATTGTTATTTTGAAGATTTAAGATTATTATTCATGAAATGCACTGGGACAAGAGAAATCTCACAAAGAAAAAGCAAACCAAGAAAAAAAACCAAATATGTAACATTTAAAATGAACTTGAAGATTTTTATCTTAATATGGAAAATAATTTTTCTACCATAGATTTGAGATGTTAATAAGTTTTCCCTTATGCAGACTAACTTGAAAAGAATACAAATGTCATAATCTGGATTAAAATCATTCCTACTCTATTTGAGATATACATCTCGTAATCAAGAACATCCAGGTCCCCCTTTCACAGGCACTGCTACATTCCCCAGGGGTTTTCCATGCTGAATTTAACTTATGCAGGTAGAAAATTTAGACAGAGCGAGGCTTGGAACACCAACATGCAGGGCAGGAATCTATATACCTGAAAAAATGGATGAACTAATTTTAAAACTGATTTTGCTAGATGCATGCTCTCTCTTAAGGGCTGTCTGTTGCCTCTCCTGGGTTCTCAGAGCTCTCTGAGAGTTCAGAGCTGCAGCTCCTCACTGGATAATCACCAAGGCAGCTTGTGATAAGTATCACGCACAGTGATGGAAGCAGTTCAGAGTTTCTGAAGGTAAGGTAAATAGGCTTCCATTAATTGGAAAGAGCACTCTTTAATTACTTTTCTAGCCTGGACTAGCCTGTTCTAATATATATCATAATTCAGAATACAGTATTCTAACTAACGTCTACAGAATTTTCATTACAAAGGGTGAAGAGCTAACTTTTTTGGAGCCAAAGGTAGTTATGCCATTGATTTTAACAAGGTCAAGAATTCACCACAGATAGATAAAATTATTCCCGACTAGCACTCAGTGCTTGTACGAGCAAGAGCAAGTCACTTCTCCAGGAACCTGTGGTCTCTCCCACAGCTTGTTTTTATACTCAAGCCCATTAACTCTCCCAGATTTGTTTGACTGGACCTAAGAGGGTGGGAAGAGCAGCAAACAAAAGGTCTCACTATATCCTATTCTCTGTTTTGATAATGGAGACTGCACAGAAAAGGAAGATTTTGTTTATTTTAAACCTAATGATTTCACTGGATTGTGAAAAACAGAGCCTAATCCTTCCCCAGTCACATTCTCTGCAATATTAGTTATATTACAGACTTCTGTCATATCCCCTCAGAATTTCTTTTCCAAGCTAAAAAGTCCAACTCTTTCCAGTCCACATTACAGGGAAGGCATTCCTGCATCTGGTAAAATGTATCCCATTCCTCTGTACTGCTTTCAGGTTACCTTTGTCTCTTTTGAGACAGGATAACCATAAATGCATTGAGTTATGATACAGATTGAGTTAAGATACAGATATGTCACGAACATGCATAATAACATAACGATGCTTTTGATTTTTCCCTCTATTCTTTATTTATTCATTCCTAATGTTCCCTTTGCCTTTCTTGAGCTGATCCTTTCGAACAACTCTCCAAAACTATTTCAACATCTCTGGGTACCTATACCATCCAGTCCATAGATATATAGACTCAGAGAGACAAGGATTTTAGGGAGGATTCCTCCCTTTATATAACTATTTTGCAGTTGCTACCATTGAATTTCGTTTGCCATCTCAAAACACGGTCTCTCTGGATCATGGGATACTTCAACCAAAGCTACTAAATGAATGCCAGTCAAAAGTTAATTTTGTCAGATGAAACTTGTAATGATTTTCCTTTATAATAATTGGTCCTATTGTAACCAACTCAACTCCAAGTTATTCAGGAGACTGACAAGGTTGGAGAGTCTCACTGGAGTTCCCCCTGAAAACGAGAAGTAATATTGATGGCACAATAGATCACACTGATGCAATCTGATAGGAGCAGACAGCATACAAGAAGACACGGTTGATGCTCCATGTGGCAATTACAGAATTTAGCTGTAGCACTTCGGTGGAATACTTGTACCGTCTCCTAATTAAATGATTCCACTTCACAAGACAGCCATATAGTCCTCTGATTGAGTAAATAAAGGACTGTACAGACTTCCATCATCTTAGCAAAGTTTTTCCCTTTTCTTCTTTTCCTTTTGGTCTTAGATGATCCCTCTGCTTCTGCACCTATCATATAAGAATGGAAGACAATTGTGAGGAATAAGTAACATGAGATGTTAGGGATCTCAGCATCCCTGTGGCACATAGTATTTTCAAAAAAAGCACCCCAAGATACCCTAACTTAATTTTATGTTAAATTTCTCCTGCTTCTGATTAAAGAAAGCTTCCATTCTTTTCCAAAAATTAAGATATTATGTTTATATATATCTAAAATATCTAGGATAACTGAAGGAGAATATTTTCCCAGCACTGAGCCAAGGAGGGAATCATTTGGTGAGTAACGACAGGAGCCTGATGCCATCCCTCTACTGCACCGGCTACCAGCCAAAGAGCACCACACAGCTGCAGTTTTACAGAAGGATTTTTTTTGAGTTCTGTGATAATACAAAAAAACCCTGTTTTCCACTTGTACTATCAAGACAGCAAGAGCTTTTCTGACGTTTTATAATATTTATAAATATATGTTCTAAACTGACATATAAACACATTATTTTTTACAAATACAGATATAATAATATACACATAAAATATGTGGTTAGGCTTTTATAGATATGAATAAGTCTATAGGTATTTTATAGGGCCTACATAAAAACATAGGGAAATTATCTACTGTAATGTCAGGGACCAAAGAAGTTATGCCCATGATGTCCTGTTATTTAATAATTTTATATGGTATACATCAGATATACAAAAGCACGAAGAGATCATAGCTCTTAACTTATTTGGAAACTATCAACATATATGGCATCCCATCACTCTTAGGCTGTTACTTTAGCATGAAAAAAGACTGAGCCAAATGCACCTCTTCTGGAACATCACTGAATTGGATGGTGAGTGAATTGCCGTAGCTTTTCCTGTGCTTACACACCACACAAGGTTCATAGCTTACTGGCAATTTTATTTTAAGACTAGCCTCATGTTCTATTTAGGATGCATCAGTAATTGCAACTTTTAGTGTGTAGCCTGGGACTGGCTTTTGCAAATTTGCAAATTTACCTTGTAAATCCAGAGAACCCCAAAATTAGGTTCTCCTCCTCTGTTTACAGAAGAGAAATGACACATGTGGTTTACAAAATGTTTCCCCAGAAGGAGAGTGCAAAACATCTGAGTAATGCATGAGATTTACAAACTAAAGCCTACGAAGTGGTTTTCCAAGAGTGGCAGTGATTAACACAACCCGTCAGAGCTTTATTTATTAGTTGGGCTCTCTGTGCCAACTCCAACCACAGAGTTGGAGGCATGAGCATGCGTGCACTCGTACACACGCGTGCACACGCACACACGATGCATTTGTTGTTGCAACATGCTATTAAGATATTTCCTTCCTTTCGTATAGAAAGCATTATGGAAGATTAACCAGCTCTCCCTTTTCTTCCCAGTGCACTGCGATTCTCCAAACTCAGAATTCGGGTAATTCTGAAATTCAAACTGGAGGAGGTTTTTCCTCATTCTCTGCAGATCAAAGGCAAACAAGGGGAAAAAAACCAAAATTATGCCTCATGTACAATGCATGGGCCTCTTCATTTCTAAGTTATGCAGATGACCCCTCCGCAAAAATAACAATCTCTAGGAACTTGGAAGAAGAAACTGTAGTCCCAGTTGCTTTGACCTAAATAAAGTGTCTGTGTAATTATCTACAACAGGGCTTGCCAAAACATCATTTTATACTGTTCAAATGCATATTCTAAGAGGGGATGGAAATTTGAGGGACAGGATGGCAAGCAAAGTACATTTTATTTCTCTGAACAATTAGAAAGATTATAATAATACAGCAAATGCTGTGCATCCTGCCACTATGTGCCATCTTCCATCCCAAAGGATCTCAAAGGGACTTGTCACTAATTCCATTTTTCTCGTTCCAAAATATAACATGTCAACCTTTAACTATTTTGTTCCATACAGTACAATACATACTTAAATTTCCTACTTCCCTTTTCATTCTCATGAAACTGCCAATGTGCGTTTGTTTGGGGTTTTTTTCCAGTGGCTTGGGATTCCACGCAGTCTTGATGCAGTCTTTGCTCAAATGCAAGCCAAATTTTGCTTATAAATCATAACTTCCTTCTTCATTGCAGACATTTTTTCAAAGCTTTCACTCAAATATTGGAAAAGATTGGGCAATTTCAGTTATGCAATAAGAAAACTGATAACATCTTGTTTTGAAAGCATTTGCATGGAAACAAAATCTCAGTTCAGCCGGTGAAAACTGAGGAAATGAGAAGTGAAAATTTTAAATTTTTTTGATAAACACTTTTTTTTAAAAATTGAACTTTTGATCAAAATGTCTATTAAACAAACGAACAAAGCTATTTTAAATCGATAACTCATTACACTGGAAAACATGATTTACAGGATGATGTAAGAGTTCAATACCATAACATCTTTTTTCATGACAGAAGTACAGATTGTTTTGTGAGATACACACCCCAACAGCTGCCTGAAACAGAGGATATGTCAAAAAAATAGGAGAAACATATTCAACATTCCAAAATGCTTTGCAGATTTTTAATAAAAACCGAAGTTCTATTTCCTCAAAATTTACAAGAACAGAAAAAAAGGAATAAACATCTCGGGCTTCCTCCTCATTATCTTAAGCTGACATTTCCTTAACCTGACAAATTAAATTCAAGAGTCTTTAGGACTTGACTGTTTGTAACTTCAAGAGGGATTTTTATAGACAGAAAATTATTCCCTGACTTGGAGTCTGGCCAGGGCACTGCAGAGCGCAGCATCTTGAGAAAAAGCGATCTGGTTAAAACAAGGGATACGCTCATGCTCAACTGTTTAATATAAAACCCTCCTCCTGGAAACAAGACGAACTGTCAGACACTACCACAGTGACCATCCCAAACAAAGCAGTAAAGCATTTCATCACGAATGTTATCCCACACTGTGTAATTTCAGACAATAGACACTAGTTTGTTCGCAATGAGTTTGAGCAATTTACCAGGAAATGTGAAAGCTGGTCAAGTAGAGAAAGGAAAAAATTTCCAGCCTATTACAGAAAACCTCAGTGAGAAAAAAAAAACAGAGCAAGAGGATCTCTCCCACACAAGACCTTACTAGGTTGATATCTAGATGAATGCCAACAGTCCCTGTGCTGTTAGGGCTTTATTAGAGCCAACGGTGAGAGGACAGGTGAGACAAAAACTGAGACTTCCAAAGTTCAAAGCATACAATAGCTGAGGTAGTAGTGACATCTCAAAACTACCGTCAGGCGACCCTGTTGGGATCAAATGTAATCTCAGAGGAAATAATGTATTTGTGAGGAAGATACGTGTGTTGATCAGATAAAGCTTCAATCACATAGCACAGCAGTGTCTGGGCATATTATTCACATATATCACGGATACACACTTATTACAAACTCAGGACATTAACATGAAGGTAGTACTGAGATTCAGTCAGCAGGATGTGGAAAGGAACATAGCAGACAAACAACCAGTAAACATCAGAACAGACTTTCAAAACACCCTGCTAACAGAAGAACCAAGTACCAGCCAGTCTCTTATCATCACAAGAATAAATTGCATTGGCACCAACATCAAGATGCCTGCAAGGTAAACACAAGACTTTGTACAATACTGGCATGAAAAAAGTAGCTCTCTTAAACCCAGAAGAAAACACCTTAGTTCTCCAAGCGAGTTGGAAGCTCACAAAAACTATAAAAGAAAGAACTTGGTGTGAAACAGTGTAGAGTTAGATAATTGATGAGAATTTTAAGTGTATAAGAAAGTTCTGCTAACCACATTTAACGTTGCTATTTTAAGTACGGTAAAAAGCACATTAGGAAAGGCGGCTTCCCGAGAAGGGGTATTGTATCTTGATAGGCTGCTTATGTGACACATTTATGCCCGATATCTTCGAAAACTCCACTTTTAAGAAGCGCTTTATGAGAGAGGACACTATACGTGTAGGAAGGACTAAAGCCTGAACTATGCACCGCTTTGGCTCTCTCTCTTTTTGTGCTTGAACATCAAACACCAAGGACATCACTTCACTTTTAGTCCACCTTTTTAGCTTACCCAATAACCCTTAACACTTCCTTTCAGGGAAGTATAACTTCTAGGTGCTGCCTCCTCTCCTTTCTTCCCGTGAGTGCAGTAGAGATGAAGCTACTAATGTCCTTCAAATGAATCGACAACAGCTGTAAAAGAAAAGGCGTTGTCTGGGGTTCTGAAGAGACATGTTACTTGTCACCTTCTGTGATACCTGTTAGCGCTGTGCTGACTTATTCCTTTTTTTCTCTTTAAAGTGGATTTCACATTTTTCTCTAGCAGCTCCTTTGGCTTCTGCAGGCCTTTGTTTTCTTGTTTATTTTGTTTTTATCTGCAGGAACAATGCATGCTGGTTTACCCATAGTGTTTTTTGTACACCGTGACCCAAAATCTAACACTTCCATTTCTTATTATCTACAGCAGGAAATTCCAATATCTTGAATTAACTTTTCTGTTGAGACCAACCTCCTCCCAGCACAGGAACAATCACGTAGCCTGTCTGTATGCTGTATTGCGGGTAGACACGAACACTCTGCCAGTGTGCTAAGCCAACCACACTCCTCTCAGACACAGTTAGCAAAGCATTAAACCTGACATAATAAGCCCAGCCGATAATGAACCCAAATATGCTGACTGCAAGAAGGCAGGCGACTATCCCACTGCTTATGGCGTCCCACTTTTTGCAGCTCAGCAGGGTTATGTCCTCCTACATGTCAAATGAGCGTGCAGCTCACGCACTGCATCAAGGCACCCACCTCCGAGAGGAAGCCAAGCCAATGGATTCATTTCATGCATCTACAGCCACTAAATATTTGCAGTGAGCTAAAACACACATTCAGATTACAGCTTTCCACTGCTAAGGCTCATGTTTAAATAATTTTCAACTTCCTTTTTAATTACGTGCCTTAGAGCCCGCTTTCCAGATTGAATCTTTACACTAGGCAGACTGGATCTACGCTAGAACAGAATGTCTCATTTCAGCAGGTGTCTGGTTGGAGATGTCACCCAGAAAGCCAACCGCCTTCTGCAGGAGAAGATGAAACACAAGGGAATAAAAGTGAGGGGCTGAGGACCCCAGTACAAGGAAACATGGTGAGCGGGTTTGGAAATGCATGGCATCCCTGCCCAGCGGTGTACTGGTGAGCAGAGTCTCTGATTCTCAGCCCCAGGCAACAAGGACAGCTTGCAACGGGAGGGCAACTAGAGCCAGGCTCAGCCTTCTGAGGCCAGAAGTTGCCCTGTCTCAACTCAATTTCAGAAAGGCAAGCAAGGAAGCTGCTGCAGATGTCCTGAATTGTTGGCCTATCTTTTTAGAACAATGTAAATCATGTGAGAGGGATCAGCTGAGGAAATGAAGGAGACAGGCGGCTCCTGTGCTAACCAATGACCCTGTCAGGCCTTCCCATTACACGTCTCCCCAAACCCCACCAACTGCGGCAACACTCAGAGGGACAAAGAAATCCAGTAATTGTTTTCCCCTGAATACATCACAAACATCTCTTGCCCAGTGAACCGCTGTACACCCTGAAAAAAATCACAAAGCCAGATTATCAGAACTTGTAAAAGGCATCACATTCAACAATCTCCACAATACTACAATGGCTGAAGGTTGGATCTGTTATGTCTGATGGTTATGGGCAGCAAATTCCAAAAACCCTTTATCATTTCAGTTCTCCCTGTGTGACTTACATGAGACTGTATTAAATGATGGCTGTTGGATGTCTGAAGCTTAATTTCCAGAAGGATTCTCTTCAAAGCTCCACTTCCAAAAAGCAACTAAGAAATTTGTTTTCCCCACTAAAGGCAGCTCCCGATTTTGGGCAGTATTGGAATGGGTCATTACTAATCCTTCTGCGTGAAAATTATCTCCCGCAAGCAAGACGTCACAGCAGGTACCAACAATATGCACCTACAGACTTCAAGTCACTCAATGTGGGAGAGAACTGAAGAATTTCTTCCTTCAGTCACAATTATTTTTTCGTCTCTGCCTATCTATAGCTTTCTCTGTAGGGAAAGTGATATTTGCTGTCATAGCTTCAGCCTAACTATGTAAGTTAAAAACATGCCCTGTCTCCATTACATGATTACAGGCAGACTTTCCACTCTGATAGTCTATGAGCTAAAGTCAAGGAACGTGCGCCAGCTGTTACAAAACAGTTTTCCTGGAAAATAGCCACCGGACCAGCAGTCAAACTAGGACATTCTACATACAAGGAAGAATAAAATAAAAAAAAAGCACAGCAGTACAACACATGATTTTAATAAAGTCAGGAATGCCATGAAATGTCCAGAAGAAAACATGTCTATACTAACCACTAAATTTGATGATCCATGAACATTCACTGCAGGAAGAGTACTGTGGCACCGAAACACTCACCCCGGCATCTTCACTTTCCATTGAAATCTGTTGCAGAAATTCAGGTGTCTTTCTGTCCTGTCGAAACTTGGATACTTGCTCATCTGAGTATCTGAGGACATCACATTATGTGATGTGTCTCACATCCATCACATGTTCTTTGTTCTCTCATCATCTCCCCATGGAGGAGGAGTGTGTGGCGCCAGGCCTCTTGTTTTCCTAGGCATTTTTTTTTCTGGTTTTGTCTGCACATGTTGCTGCATACTGGATAAAGCAAGGTCACAAAGCATGTCTCACACTTGGAGTAGAAGACTGTGAGGCTTGTGATGGTCGTCAGCTTCTTCAGCTTTTGTTTTAATTGCCCGAGAGCTTTCCTAAGGCTGTCTTTCCTTCACAGACAAGCTTTACCCAAATGGAATAGTGCTCTCTTGAGACAGAAGAACAAAACTATCAGTGTCCACCACCAGAATGCCATTGATGTAGCTTTCTACAAACTTCGGCGTAAAATCCCAGGTGTCGCCTAGAGAATTCAAGTGAGGAGTGGCAGCTTGGACCTATTTCTGACCACAAATAACTAAGCCTAATGATCCTCATACTATGAACCATGACAACAAGAGAAAATATAGGTACTGTAGCCTTATTTAACACCCGAAGCAACTTCTGCAACAAATGTTCACACCATTTAACTTGAGGAGAGAGCTTTGGTGTCTAAGACTGAACTCCCATGTGTTCAGAGGCTGGGGTTCAGCGCTAGGAGCCTACTCCTCCTCCCAGATGCCCGGTCTCTTATGCCAATTTCCTCGTACCAGCACGAACACAAATCACACCAACACTAACCACAGACCTACTCACAAATAAGAATGAACGCAGGGACTCAGCTCCCTCCAGACCATAATGTTATGTAAAACCCAGGAGGAGCAGTCACAAGATGTGACAGCACCGCGAGGCCATGATTGCTGGCATATACCATGAGAGGAAGGAGGATGCTTAGTCAGCTCGTCCGGGATGTAGAGAGCTGTTGGAAGCCAGGAAGGACAGTTTTGGGCAGTCGTCAGGGAAATTGCAGATGGATTAAACATTTTGGAGGGTCCGGGTATGTCAGTTGCAGGCGAATGAACATCTGGGAGGAGAAGGGGACTATGAGCACTCTCATCGTGGCTGGGAGGTGCTTCTCTGGGACTGTCTCCGGTTGACCCTGTGTGCTTTGATGGCAAAGCAAAGCCATACTGCCATGCAGAACTGCTGGTGCAGGAGCCAAGGCACGCAGGAGGGCATTGCTACTTGTTTGGGTTTAGATTTTTGGCTATTTTGTTGCAAATTACCCAAAGGAACTGCTGTTCTGAGTGGCTGAGGTTCACAGTGTGGGACTGAAAACTTAAGTCAAAGAAAAAGGAGAATGTGTGTGTGTAAATACACTTATTAGCTCTCCTGAAGACTCAAAACAGAATTAATTGTTCTAGAAGCAAGAAAGCTTACATTTAAGACAATGAAAACAATGTCAGGCCACCAAGAAAAAGCAGAGAATCATATGTTTAGCATATGCATATCAAGCTTTTTAATGTTATCAGAAGGGAAGTTCTTTCAAGAAATGCAAAGTATCCTGATTTGGCTTGAACATAAGTATTCCCTTAGAAATGCTAATCAGTAAGGTAAAAATCTATAGAGTAATATTTTGTACAGATCTTTTGTCCTAGATATGTGTGAAAAAGAAATAATTTCATAATGAGATGTCTACTACAGTCCCCAACCAGGGCTCAGCTTATCATCAGTTCTAGCTCTACCTACATCCATGAAAGCATCCCTCCCATAATTTTTTTCATTAGTACAAACATGAGCATTTTACTGTACATTGCAAGCATCATTTCAAGGCATCATATTCATGTTGTGCTTCTGTACATGCACAGATGTGTTTGGACAGGGCAATATGGGTTAATTGTAACTTTACCAGTTATATATTGCAAACAAAACACTGACAATAAAACAAGAGACAGAAAATCAATATGGTGTCAAACAAATTAATTATCAATGGTATATGGAGTTACAAATAATGGAATGAGATCATCCACTTAGTTATTTTCAATGGTCTGCCTCTCTGTGATCCTCTTCTGAGTTTAGAAAGTTCTCCACAAATCTGCAAAAGCAGAATAATTTACCTGTTCAATCAAGCTTCTTTCTCCACTTGCCTCTGCAGTGAAAACTCAAACACACTTCACCAGCCCCACTCACAGCCCTTTGCCTGAGATCAAACTGCCTCCAGCCTTGTTGGGACCTCCTGGTGCTCTTAAGCCAACTGGGAAATGAGTACTTCCAATTTCCAAAACTTTCCCTCTTCTCCTGAGCACTTCCTGCTCAGGCGCCCAGCACCGAGACCCACCAAAGCACTTCCATGACTCCCACCTCCCACAAAACCCTGCACTTTCACACTGCCTTCCCATTTCTCTGGCCTGGATTTCGTTCCCATGCATTCCTCGTTCTCTCCTTGCTTCTTTTGGTCTATCCCCTGTTTTGCACCTTCCACATCACCCAGGCTTTCTGGACCTTTTCTTCCAACCTGTTTGAAGAGCTTCCATAGCTCCATCCGAGCTGCACCCTCCCTATAATCTCCTGTCCTTCATGCCTTTAGGCCAGGTTTCCAACTTGAATAACACAGTTACAAACTGTCCCTTTCTCAAGACAAAAGCAAATGTCTTTGGGCCAAATCCTGAGCTGATATGCATCAGCTTGGCTCCCCTGATTTCAGGGGAAGGGTGCAGTCTCAGAGCAGCTCATAGGAAGCTTCGCCCCAGGGGATGACTGCAGCACGTCACACTGAGAGCTGAGAAATTCTCATTGCCCCACTAATGGCTACGGCTAGTCCTGCCTGAAAGCCAAAGACGGGAGCTGGTATATTGTGTTTTTATAGTTGTGGGTCATTCACAGTTCTGTCAGATACATAATAATCACAACAGACTTTGTTTGGCTGTTTTCAAAAACTTGGAATTGCCTGGGGGGAAAGGGGTGAAAAGCAACAAAAGGACTTAATTAAAGTGTATTCACTGAGATCACCAAGTTATGACACATACACTTGGTTAAACAATTACATTTTTGTTCATTGTCGCAAAAACTGGCAGTTCAGATTTACAAGGCCGGTTTCTGTCTGTAACTCCACTGGTCTGTCTGGAGTCTCCCCTAGTGTCAGCATGTGAAAGCAGTGGCCTGCGATAACCAACATTTACATGGGACAAAAGGTGATTTTTTTGGGGTTCTCCTGCCGCCTGGATTACCAACGTTTAATTAACAGGACCCAGAGGTCAGTAACTCAGACTTTCTGCTTTATGAGACTCTTTCATCAACAAATTATGGCTCGGATCACGCCTCCAGGCGCAGCCCGGGGACAGCAGTAGGTGATGAGGACGAGTCAGCCCAGGAGCAGCCCTGGGAGGCTGAGAAGCTCAGAGACAGCCCCGGCGGTGGCACACAGTCTCCCTCCTGCCCCTTCCCGGGGGCAGAAAGTGGTATCTACCACCAGCCTTACCCAGCAGCAGCCTACAGCCCGACCGTCCCTCCCAGCCGCTGCCCACACGCCTGCCCGTGGGAGAGGGAAGCAGCTGAGGAGCTCCATCCGCAGCACCGCGCACCTGGGCACGGGCAGGTTCACAACATCCTTCCTCCTCTGCACGGACACAGAGATCTGCCCCGACAGGTTTCCCTCCCCAGCCGCAAAATGACTGAAATGTTCTGCAGATGATAGGTCTCCAAGCAAGATAAATGAATTAAGAGCCAGGGCCAAACCCTCAGCTGCGGAGATTTAGAGCCGCACTGATTTGATGCAATACGGAAATTTGCTCTTTCCCCGCCCCCCCATGTTTCCCTGCTCACTAAAGCTGTTGTCCAGCAAATTCTTCTTGCAGTAAACTTTGACTAGAGATTATTCTATCGCTTTGGCCACCCTTCTTTTTCACCGTTTTCATTATTATTTTTTTTGAACACATTTTAACCTGATAGCTTCTAAATAAAACATTTTGGTGCTTACATAACTTCCAGCGTGCCATCCTGACTGATGAAAGCCAGAAAACCTCAGTGTAAAACCCGCCTGAATAATGGTGCTACAAATAAAGAAACAGAAGACACTTAGCAGAAAGTTGCCAAGAGAGGCTGCGAGATGCCAGATAAAAGCCAGGGAGGTATCTGAGGAAACAAGGCAACTGCAAGAGATAAGAAGGCAGATAGAGAGATTTAAGCTCAAGAAATAAAGCAGATTTTTGTAAATCAGGACAACGATGTAAAGACAAAGATGAGAGAGGAAACCAGGAAGAACAATATTGAATTTATCAAGACAACACTGAACAAACAAAACAAAACTTGAAAGTACAGTAGTAAGAAGAAAGCACAAGAGAGGGAAATATCACTTTATTGCAGTGCTGGGAAAAAGACAGAACTCCGTAAGCGACAGGGCACAAATCATTAAAAGGACTGGAGTATTCTACAGAGACTGAGAGTCCTGCGTTTAGAGCAACTAGCCGAGAAAAGAGTTTTTGCCTTCAAAAAGCACCTCTGAAATCACAAATGAATGAAATGCGTGGCCTGACCAAAGCGTACAGTAGGTCAAGGCACTGGCAGGCAGTTGCCTTTGATAATCCCTGGAACAGCCTGTCAGACAGCAGTGTGCCCTTTCTGATGTCTGTTTGGTGTCCTGTATAAAAAGAGCTGTTGGTTCCCCTTGCAGGAGATGTTTGTCTCTCTCTCAAAAAAACCCCACCAGGGCAGTTGGCACGCCTGATTCTCTGAGCAGAGATGCAGAGAGATGACTGGACATAGAGGGATATTTTTTGTATGATACCAACCACAGAAACAGAGATATTCTAAATTAAGAAATACAGCATCACAGTTGCAAACGTACAAGATGGCCCCAACTAGGACGGCCTTTGAAGATTGTTCTAGAAAATTTTAGAGAGGTGCCATGACGTGCATACATCAGCCTATAACAGCAGCCACGCAGCTTTGACTGTCGGTCCCTGGGTACGACCACAGCAGCAATGTGTGGGGTCTGCACCTTCTTTCTCCAGCAGTGCCCAAATACAGGTGCGTAGGAAGCATCTAAGATCAAGGCAGCGTGTACAGCATTTCTCTAGTCTCCAGCCCTTTGTGGCTCAGCGAATTCCTGGGCCAGAGATGGTTCCCGGCTATTCAGGGATCCTCAGAATGTTTCTCTTCTGTGAGCTTGCAAAGCCTCCCCTTTAAGTCATGTAAACCTTTAGAAAGATACAGCAAGGAGCTCTGCAGTTTACCTGCACACAGGGTGAAAAACTACTTCCAGCCTTTCTCAGCCAGCATCATTTCATCCATCCCTATCCACCCTCGCAATTTTGGAGACCTCAGATATCTCTTTCGCAGTTTGAAGACAGTCTTTTCTTACCTGTCCTCTTTCCGTATCTTGGATCTTCCCTGTGGACCTCCTCTCAATAAGAACCCTGCTGAACAACCTAAAAAAGCAAGCACCACCGATGGTCTTTGTAGCTGATCTGTGGATCAATGAAAGGCAGCTTCATATCAGGCCTAATGTGTTGTTTTTTTTTTTTTTAAGGACAGAAGGGAGCAGAATGGAAAACATTGTTCCTTTAAGAAAAACAAGGCAGGGGAGAGTTGAGACTACATTGAAATGAACTTATTTTGGCCAGACACATGTGTAGATACGCAGTGCAAGTGTAACAGCATTTCTGTGACGGAAGTGGCCAATGGTCCAAGTTGCCACAGCACCAAAAGCTGAAGCTGCTTAAGGAAAATGGCAGCAAAACAAACATTCCCCTTCATGAGCAGGAGGGCATTTCTGAGCTTCCTGGGCAACTTCATTCCACCCCTTTCTCTACCCTAAATTATTCTCAGAGGAGGTGACTTTGCACTGCCCTTATTTTAACCTCCATTAAACCATCTTTAACCCTACAGTGCCCCTTCATTTTAGTGAGATCAACCACAGATTAAGACACTATTCAGTTCAGGAGTGACCCTACCCTCCATTTTTGCCTCTAAAAACCAAAGCCTGGGAAAATACTTCACAGCTGATACCTGTTACCTCCCCCTCCCAGGTATTTAAGAGGCCAGTCTATTTGTTTATAGTATTCATTTGCCCTAGCCCAAGCAATCAAGCGTTGCCCTGCCTGGGGGGACAGCAACGCTCACAGAGCACTAACAGACAAACACAGAGAAAAACAAGAGAAAACCAAGACAAAATGCTTGCAAATCCTTAAATCTTCTTTAACATCACCTACAACCCTCTCCCACAAACGCCACAGTAATTGCTAACACTGTGGGTATGGGCACCAGTTAGGCAATCTGCAGAGGGCTAGCACTTGGGTCAGATCTTGGAGCTTCTGCTGGTTTTTAGCAGCCACAGATCTGGCCTGGGATACGCTGTTTACCCACGACAAAGGCGAGAAAGTGTATGTCTTATACATCCTGTTAGCATTCGAGCAAACATGGTGTTTAATATTAGAAGCCAGTATGCATGTGGTTGCTTAGGAATGAGAAACATCCCTTCGATATGCCCTCCGATACGCACCGGGTTGCTGTGGGATGTTTTTGTGCATTCTACTTGAGCAGTTACCAGGGTCTGGAGTCCACGGGAACATGACATTGTAATCTTGGTCATGTTTTATTTATGGAGAGTAGCACAGCAGATAGGGTGTGTTAACAAACAAAGATGATTGCTTCAGGGGCACTCTCTCGTCCTGAGGTAATTAAGACAAAGTAGTTTCACTGGTTGGGGGATTCATACTGCAGACAACCTTTCCCTCGCTAAAATGATCCGCAGCAACCGGGCCAAAAAGGCTAAATCAGAAGCAACATTGGTAGTGTTTTATCTTTGGTTAAAGGTGCATCATTAAATGGCACTGGCATAAATTATACTTCTTAAAAATCCATATAACATTAAAAACTACTGGGAAGAAAATGTCAGGCTCGGAGATGTGCAGATTTGCAGCTGGAGAAATATCCGAAGGATTGCTGCTGTGGTCCAGCATCTCTTTCACAGCCTGAACTGAAAACAGTGACTGTCACCAAGGCCACCCTAACCACAAACCCTGAGAGACGCGGGCCTGACAAAACATGTAAACTCAGAGTCAGGCTCAGCTGTCAAAGAATCTCAGCGTCACGAGGGAAATCTATTCCACCATCAAAGGTCACAACACAGAGACTTATGGCTGCTCACATTTGTTGGCTATTTGCAAACCGTACAGCTGTGATCACAGCCCTGCAGTACTCGCTCCAGAGGAACTCACAGAAATACGCACAAGGCACAGGCACGTTTCGCCAGGAACGACACTCGGACCCTCCTCCTCGCCCATCGCCTCCTCTCTCTTCTTTTGTCTCTAGCCCCGTCCCTTCCACTGCTGCAAGTCCAGGAAGAAAACTGCCCCCAGCTCCTCCTCGCTCTCCATGGCAGGTCAGGCTCCCCCGGTGTTGGGCAGGAGCGTTGGGTGGCTGAGGTCAGGCGGGTCCCTTGTGGGCCAACGCAGTCGTGCTGTGCTTCCGCCGAAAGCAGAGTGTGACCTTGCCCTTTGCAGTTTTTACCTGACCCATTGAAACCATTGGGAGACTTTCCATTGACTTGGACAAGGTCTGGGTGAAGCTTGTATGGAAAAATATCTTTTCTTACACCTTCAGATGTCACTTGCTATAACAACACTTCTACCAAAGGATGGATGTTGCTTCAGGATTGAGGAACAAGACCAAAACCCACCAGAGCTGGACCCAGGAGATCTGCACAAAACTTCTGGTTACTTCACAGAGCTTTTTCATATGACCTTGAACAAAAAACTTAACCTTTCTGTGCTTCAGATCCCCATTCATAAAGCCACTATAATAACAATTTTTTCTCTTACTGTTTATATGTGCTGCCCAACGATATTAAGTCTCTCACAAAGCCAGAGGCAGCAAGCTCCATCGTTGGTTTTCTGAGAGAGTTATAGGCATATGGGGGTACTTCAGAGGCATCAACAATAAGGTATTTCATTTTCAGGATTCCCCATCTTTCGCTAATAGGCTACATTTGCTGTGTAGGGTGCTTAGAGCAGTGCTGCTGTCTTCTGTCACCATTAACCCAGAAGAGTGGTCTGCTCAAATGAGAGACAATTTGAAAGGAAAGAATAAATACACTTAATGAAACCTGACAGGTACCTTTCACACCTTTCCAGGGAAAGACATTAATTGCCCCCTTTGCTTTTAACTGTCCTACGTTGATATTTTAAAATAGATCAATATAGTATAAAACCAGTATGTTGATTGCTTGAACTGTATGTTTAATTAGGCTAATTTGCATTTTTCTCTGAGTTAAATTAAGGGCTAAATTCAGGTCTGGCAGAAGAAGGAGGAACTCTTTCAAAGGTTATGTTGCATTAATTTACACCAGGTCTGAATCTGGTCCGCAGGTCTCTACTTATGTTTGATAAATCCTGGGTGAAGGCAAGTGTTGCCATTGAACTCCCTAGTTTAGGAAACTTTTTAAAAAAATCTTTGCTTTTTTAAGATGCCAGTCAAGGGAGCCCTGACCACTGATTTGTGAGGAAAGGACGGGTTTGCCAAGGAAAGGATTTGAGGGTTGCACAAGGTAAAATTCCTTGTGAAGGTGCAATGGGTATGTTTCATCTTCCAGGTACCATGGAGCCGTATGAAACCATGGAAGGGGAGAACATCTTTATAACATGTTTTTCCCTACTTGAGAAGAGTTATCTCCCTCCTTCACTTTGGCTCCTTCTTCTGCTTTTTTTTGGATAAACAATTCAAATGATCTCAACGTTTCCTCATTAAACGTACACTGTAGACTTCTGATCATTTCCTTTTCTCCCTTCAGGACAACCCTCCAACTGGCCTACATTTTTCTTGAACTGTGAGAACTGAACCTACAACTGAACCCACAAGGTGTCCAAAGTCATCACCAATGCAGGCCAGAGTGGGCAGAGTACATCATGTCATTTGCAGGCTACCCTTTTGTTGATATATCCCATGGTGGTTTCTGCCTTTTTTTGCAATAGCATGTCGTTGTCTCCCTGTGGCTTGTGATCCTTCATACCCTTTTTTTCTGATCAGTGGCTGTTCAGTGAACTTAGTGAGATATTGAAATGACTTTGGACACCACCAACAGCCTTCAACACACTGTTGTTCTGTCCCAACTTGGTTAGGTGTGCAAAATAATAAGCGTTGTCTCCAGCCCAACGTCTAAGGTTTTAATGAAACATTGCACCAAACTGCTCCCAGTACTGACCACCTTAAGCCTGCTCTGTTTTGAGAGTGGCTCCTCCAAGATGGCTCTGTTCCCCTCAGGCTGTATGTCTCTTTCCCTAAACAGAAAAGTTATCCTGAGGAGAAAATCAGGAGCATGTAGGAATTCAAACAAACTGAAATATGATGTGTGGCTGGCAGACACAGAGGCAAGCCAAACAGCACTTTACTTGTAGGTGTGCAGCTTGTTCTGGTGCCCTTTAAGCTCAGAGGATCTGACTTAATTTTTGCTTAAGCTCCTATTTTGCTTAAGCAGCTATCGTGTGGGAGAACTGCAGAAGCAGACCACCAATCCTCTGGGCCAGGAGTGTTCCACAGGAACCAAGAAAATTTCCTTGAGGCACAATTACCTGTACAAATCAGTTCACGTTAACAGTTTATGGAGAAGTCAATGTCCAGTCTTGCCTGGCCAGAGGAAAAATGACCAAAGCCTCATCTGTGGGAAAACAGCATGGTGAGGGAAACATACTGGTTTTACATTGAGGAATCACTCATCACCGGGATTAAAGTGGTAACATGAAATCACGTCTGAATAACAGCTAACAAAAGAAACAGTCTCTGAGTATGGAAAATCATGTGAACTCTGTGGCCAGAGTTTCTGCATATCAGGACAAGTACATACTTCTGGGAAAAATTGCTTGAGAGATTACGTCAGACTGAAATGACAAAAAAGTTACTTAATTCTGCTGGCTGATCATTCACATACATCACAGAAGCTCCTACTGACATGTGCAGCTTGCTTAATTTACCGAGAGCTGCTGCTTCCTACTACTCTGTTTGAGGATTGCCTTACCAGGGAAGTCACACACAGCATCACAAAGCAATCAAGGTAATTTCGTTTAAAACACTTCTTGCTTGAAAAAAATCTGAAGAACATCTTAGGCTTTTTGAAAAATATATCAGATATTAAAACCATTTACCAAGCTGGGGTGGATAGCACAATTTTGAAAATAACTCGAAGATAAGTAAGCCGAGCTGCCTTGGCACAACAGAGCAATGCTGAATTACACCAGGCAATGTCCCATTTTGGTTTGCTCCCCTACAACGTAGAATTATAAAATGCATTTTCTGACTTGCTACTAAAAAAAAATTTGCTGGGAAGAGAATCCATCCTCAGAGACATATCCCCGTCTCCACTGGTCATTACCCCCGTTCTGCATACATCTGCTGTGGAGTATCGGAGCGTCGTGGATGAATAAGACACTCTACAGCCATGGTCAAACATTCACTGCAGAACAAGATGTGCCAATTGCAATTGTACTGCTGAGGTCCTCTCCTCTTCTCAGACTAGCTTGATCTGTCAGCGGAGAACTGGTTAATCTACCTGACTTTGCACTAGAGTTGATGAGGAGCACCCGTGCAAGCTATCCTGCAACTCTTTTATGGAAAGGATAAACTATGGCAGAGGAGTAAACTGCAAACCCTTCACATACCAAACTTCGAAACTAGCACATGCATAGAAACATTTTCATCAGTGAACATTTTTCATACAGAGACATGATTTTTGACTCAAAATGTGTTTTCCTCAACAAGAAAGTGCATGTTGTTAGTCGCTGGTAGTTTGGGCATTTTAAATAGCTAGGATTTCATACTATTACTTCAAGAGTCTTTGCAATGAGCCAAATTACGGATCTCAATTTGAACCTCCTGCAGGTAGAGAGGTTTCCACCAGGGTGTCATTCCGAGAGTTTATCCATAGACTATTGGAACACTTATGAGCCATATTGATCTGGAAATGACTCTGCAGTCTTCCATGCCCAGTGAAATGGTTAGACCACTGTCCTGGCTGTGCACTGTTTACCCTGAATTTGTACTCTTTGTTGGATACAGTGATGGGCTTCTAGACCTGAAATATGGGGAGTTAGGAGTTATGTCTCTCTTTAGTAAGGATGAGGCTAAGCCACTAACTGAGACAGGATGAGTCTGACATTCCAATTTCTCTATGTTAAAAAATGTTCAGACATTAAAAGTAATAATTTAAGCCATTGGAATACAAGCAGAATAATATCTATGACAGGAGATTTTTTTTCTAAAATAACTTTGGACCACTGCCTTCTTTTTTAAAAGGCATTTGGAAATGCAAGCCTTGTTAAAAATCGGTTGGTCTTAGAACTCAAGTTACCTCTAAAATGGGATTTAAACTCCCATTTCACTTAGGTATTTTGAAATGTCTTAACAGGCTTGATTCATCAGTGATCCTCCAACACATTCCTTTCATCTGAACATTATTGCCATGTGAAACATGATTTTGTCCCTTGTTTATATCTCTTAACATCTCCTTCCCTCTCCTCTTCTAATTCTGTAATTGTATCATTTCGTTCTGTCAGTCATTTGGGGGTATTTTGCAGGAATGGTGCCTTTCTCAGTGAAGCTGCATTATGTTACATCATTGCTAAGAATTCAAAGTATTCTGTGATAAGTGCCTGGTTTCTGATTAGATTGATGCAGCCACATCCTGAATAGAAACTACTATTGCCATCAATATCAATTTTCTCTGTTTTTGCTGATGGTTCACTTGGGGAATATATCATATGAAGACTTTACTCCTTTGGCCTCCTTCTTCGCTCCAAAAATTCTTCTCACCATCACATCACAGAAAGTTAAATGATGAGAGTTTGTTCTGAAGTATTTTCATGTCTGCTCAGCTTTTGTAATTTATCTTAGTTTCGTTCGTCTCTCCACATCTCACACCAGCGGGAAGACCCACGCGCCATGACGAGTGAAGCCCCACATCCCCCAAACACACAGGTGGTTATATCCATCTTTTCTTATAACTTAATAAATATAGTGAGAAAAAGAATTATAAACATACCTCCTAGTGGTACTGTGGAAACTTCACATGCCCTAGATTAGTCTGGCTAGTTGCTGAACTTTGCTTTATGATCTATTGGTTTTTAGTAAAAAACAGCATTTTAGGGATTTTAATAGCATCTACTAGTATGTTATATGGACATTGCCTACATGCAGTGGCTACTCCAATTGTGATTTCTAGAGGGGAAGCAAGGGGTCTTCATTTATCACTATAATATCAATTTTAAATCAGCTTTGCTAGAGTAACCGGCAATCTTAAGGATATAGTGCTGTGGACTAAAATGAGCTCAGTTAGACTTGTCTGTTAATTAGGAGAAATTAAAAGAAAATCAATATTATACTCTAGCTTTCTACAAGTACACTTGAAATTTGAACCTAAGTTCATGTAATGTATACATAGTTTTTTGCACACTCACACGCCTATAACTTTGTCATATGCCAATAGCAAGTCATTGGACATCCATTCTTTATGCTTAAAACTTTTTTGAAAAGCAATGTGTATTTTTTGCATTATTGTAATTCCTAGCCAGTTTATAGGAATCATTAAAACATGATTGTTTTCCTTGACATATTCACTAGCGTTGATGTTGTCTGATGATACCTATGACTTCTACCATAACCAGCACTGGCACTTGGCAACTCTACATGGAAATGTGTAACTGGTCTTCACTTGCACACGAGGTATTTCACAGGTATCCTGACAGAATAAGAAATAAATAAACAGATACACATAAAAGGAAACCTACGCCTAACTTTTGTGCAGAAAAAGTCATCTGTAAATCAGTACGTTGTCTGTACAACACAATAGGCTCCTCATTAGTATGGGAGATAGAAGAATTAGAACATATTTTGGAACTAGCCTCACCCTGAAACTACAGTCCAACCAAGCCCTGGGGCATGCGTCCACTCTCAGTAGGTATCCTACCGTATTGTTATATCCTGTGATTAAACCCATTGCAAAATGGGCAGTGACAACACTGGATGAAGAATCTTTTCTTACCAGCCAATTATTTTTTTTTTTTCAATGGGTAGGTATAAAATTATATTCGATTCTGTTCTGCATAACGTCCAGTTTAGGAAATGTATGGAAAGAACTAATCTTGCGTTGGCAGTGGATGGGCAAAAGGAGTGAATAGGTTCTTTTCCGTCTCTAACGTGTGTGATCCCAGAGAACGTCTGTCATCTGTCAGACAGTGAAATGTGTGTTATCATTGAGTAGCTAAAGGTCAGTGTTTAGCTGAGCTAGGAGAATAATTCAGAGCAAATCAACTATTAGGCAAATGTTGCCTCTTTTTTGCTTACAAGTTGTCTGCAAATAGATCACAATTTTCTCAAATATATTCATTATTCAGAATTATTTCCTGAATGATTTTGGTGTGTAATTATTGGTCTGTTCACAAGCCTTTGGAGTGCTCAGTTTTCAAGCTGTTTCAATCGGACATACAGATCACATGGTATCTTTCTGTCCTTTGATAGGGTAAATGTAACTCTGTGAGTCTACTTTCTGGTGGAAACATCTCAATTATGGAGTTAGAGTTCCATGGCCACTGCTAGTCTGTTATATGTTCTTACCATTTATGTAAATCTTTTGTATCTAAAACCACTAAGCCAGATTCAATCCCATGGAATACTTATGTAAATCAGGAGTAAATCTATTGAATCCAGAGAAGTAATATGATGTAGAATCAGTGTGAGAAAAAAGGCCCTTGAGAAATTAAAACACCTTTATAACGTGTTTCTTCATTATAATAATTACGATGCTGACTTAAAGTGCCTCTCGTTTCACACTAAAGGTTGAACTCCATTGGTGTCATTCGGATTTCACAAAGATTTTTCTAAGCCTTTTTCTTTTACTGATTATAATAGAGTTCTTCTTGGGTGACACAAGCATGGGTGAAACAGGAGTATCCAACCCAGGGATGCTGCAAAGAAATTCATTTGGATATAGTCGTTTGCAGCCTTGTTTGTGTGATTTCTCACATTTCCTCTGTCAAAAGGGTCTAATCCTGCTTTTTCCCTCATGCCAACGCGTGTGAGTAATCAGGACTCTGACAGACAAGCTCTAGCAGATCCAACAGTGATGAGTTGAGGCATTACCACTTCCAGGAAGTCCATGCTTCTCCTTGCCAGGCAGATGCCACCTTCCCTAGCAGAGGCAGTGGATGGAAAGTCCCCTCACGGCTCCAGACCCTCCTGGCCACAGGCCAGGACGGTGACGCTAAATCTTCAACCACCACATCAGCATCTGCAAGGCCCCGCAACGCCTTCAGAGCTGACAAACAGACACAGCGGTGTAAAGCTCCACCAGAGTGAAGTCACGTTTATGGGGTGTCAAAACCACCCCATTCAAATGCAAACTGTACAAAATTTAGAAGTAAAATGTACCAGCCTTTGCAGCTCACTGCAGAAGGCATTCAAAACGAACGTGGCATTTTGGGAATTACAGCATGAACTATTGCCCAATATAATTGTCAGCGTCGGGCTCTGATTTCATTTTCACTGGTTTTTCATGAGTGCAACTTTTCAAAGCCTGTAACTTTTATATCACTCTGAAGCCTTGATCCAGCAAAGCACTTACACACGTACCTAAATTTAGATTGTAGATTCAGGGAGCCTGAGATCAGGAAGGGACCATCTGTAGGAGCTCTTCTGTAGCACAAACCACTTAGCTTCCCCTCCTGACTTCTGAGTTGAGCCAAGCCCTTTAAAGTCCAGGAGCAGCTCCTTTGAAATGAATTTCAATTACCCACCTGCTTTGAATCACAAGCCTCTTGCATGGTTTGTTGGACCAGGGCCTCCAGGAAATCAGAATCTGGTCTTCGACACTCCAAATCTTTCCTGAGCTTTCCAATAATGGTTTGGATAACAATTCCCTCATTTAAGATTTCCGTGCATTTGCTAAGAGGGTGGCTTCATAAAGAGTATGAGGACAGTGAACTGCCTGTAGCTGTCAGCTCTCATCCTCAAACTGCAACTTCTGCAAAATTCTGCCTTTAACCCTGCATGCCTTTGTCCCTAGCTGAGGAGGAGGAGCAGATATTTAGCTGCAGTTACCTTTTGGTGCTTCTCGCGTAATAACACAGAGTCTGTGGCCCAAATTCAGCTCCTGGTTAAATCGGTAAGTGTTCTCCCTATTTGCGTTGGCATCCAAGAAGCAAAACGCATTAACAAACTAAGGTGCATACAGCACGCGGGTAAGTTTATGGGGATGGAAAGAAACACAAGAGCAAAGTTCTCACTTTCTTCAGAAAACCGTGCTAATTGCCCCAAACATCACACAATTTCATGTAAGAAATTTGACTGTTTCAAGCATTATTCTACCATTTTCTCTCAAGACCCCTACTCAGGAAATACATTATATTTACGCCCAAGGAATGTAAGCAGGATTTGAGCATCTGCTTAGCACCATGCAGGTGCTCACGTCCTCCCCAAACAAGAATTCTCTCCTGATTTGACTCCCTTGAGAACCAACAGAAAATATGGCACGAGCTCTATCATCCGTGCTGAAGCTTCACCTCCTCACTCCCTTCTTTTTTCCCCTTCCCACCCCTCAATTTCAAAAAAACAGGAAAGACAAGATTTGGAGATCAAGTCAAATGTCCAATTTATTTTTATAACTTGAAACTGGAACAAACGTTGTTTTGAACGAGCGTACAAATGAAATGGTAGACACATGCTGAACTCAACATTGTGACAATAAGGGAAAAAAAAGAGGCCAAAAATCTTGTACAGAGAATAAAAGGAACAATAAATATTTCACTAAGCCATATTGAAATGACCTCCAGCCATCTCAACATTTTATCCATAATAAAAAAAAAAGTGCTCTCGTTTTTTAAACAGAGCACAAATACCAAGCAATAATAAATAGTTCCAAACTTGTAGTAAAAGACAAAACCTCCAAGTAAACAACAAAAGCTCATACAATAAGTAATAGAAAAAGGTAATAAAAATATTTTGCCTTGCCGGTACAAATGCAAACAACTTAAATCAACGTTACTTTGCTTTGCAGTTCTAAAATACAAAGAGCACCATAAAAATGAGTTTGCCTGTGATAAACAAAACCTTGGACTGTCTTTTACATAGGACTGGGATGAAATACTGATTTTTTGACCCTTTCCTAAAAAATTGGTATTTTTCTTTCTAAAACCAGGTTCTCAGACCTGTCCTGTTGCCAAGGGAGTCGACTGGAGTTTTCCTCTGGACTTCAAAGGCAGCAGGACTAGACACAATGGAAGTAATAAATTCAACCTTAAAATAATAACAAAAAAATATTTAAATTGTGAAGAGAACTATGGCAGCATTCTAGCTGTTTTATGTCTATGTAATATTGTGCTTATGGCCTAGTAAACTACAGTTCTTCCAAGCAAGAAGAAAAGGAGGGCCATTTCATTGCCACTACAGTCTGCAGAAACACAACCCTTGTGCTTTTGGGTGACTTATTGTTAGTTTCAGTGATTCAAGTCACAAAATTAGACAACTGCTGGTGTTAGCTATCCTGGATAATTAAAAACAACAGGGAGACCAGAGCTCCTAAGCATCTTACACTAAATTAAAAGGTAAACTTCTTTCTTAAATCAATGAATGATGGACTGAAAATATGCGGTTAACTTCTGCTCTTCGTTACACCGATGCATGTCCAAGGGATTCTGCTGAGTTCTGTGACATGGCTCTGGATTTATATGAATGCCAGAGATCTGAATTTTCAACAAAAAGTGAAAATGTGCCTTTAAGGGACCACATGCCAGCCTCAGCTACGCTGGAGTAATCCAGGACTAAGAGTGATGAATAATTCCTGATTTATATCAGTTTAATTGAGATCCAGAATTTGTCCAGAAGTCTTAAGGGTACGTTGTTCAAGCCAGGAAGACATATATCTATCTGTTAGGTAGCTGGACCAAATTCTCCCTGCTGTCACACCCATGCCTCTCCAATTGCTCCAGCAGTTCTGCACCGATGAAAGCAGCAGAAGAATTTGGCATGGCCATATTTTTTTTCCTTGTTCGTGTTTTAGTTTTACCGTCATTTCCTGCAAGAGCGGTGAGCATTTTCTCCTTCTCCCCTTCACTAGAGCATCAGTGCCTCTTCTGCCACCTGTCTTCCCCTCGACCCAAAAGGGAGAGAGCACGAGAGAGAGAGAGAGAAAGAACAGCAAAGAAGAGAGAAATCAAAAGGCACAGGATTTCATCCCAGTCCCTCAAACATTCAGAAATTTATGGAATGTACAATTAGGAGTGAACAGCAGCAAAGCAGCTAATAACATGGACTGGCAAGACCTGTACACGGAGTAGGTCCTGTTCTGACAGGGAAGAGGAGGGCTGTGCCTGGACCAATTTTACTTCAACCCGGTTACAGCTGTACCAACAGCAGCCCGTTTTACCATTTTATGTCCAAGTGGACGCAACAGCTCTCACTGTTTGCTGGAAAACGACTTTTCTTCCAGAGGGCGGTGGCAGGGTGCGGGGAGCGGTGAGGAGGGGGTGGCCGNGGAAATCTCCTCTCTCTCTCTCGAATCTGTGGGGAAAGCTGTGGGATGTCACCCCGGACACCTTTACGGGACCTGAATTTCGTTTCACACGAATAGGCAATAACCATCCAGCCTGGTTCAACCATACCTGGTAAAACCTTGATGCAAGGGGTCCAGGCAACTTTGAAGTTATTTAGAGCCCTGTGGGAACAGCACTTTTTTTGTAGGCCATTTCTGACAAAAAAAATATATATACAACTAAAATTATTTGTGAACAACAACAACAAAAAAATTAAAAATAAAAAAGCACTTAATTATTTTGTTTTGTTTCTTTTACTCAAAGGTCGTCTAACAACCCCCTTTTTTTCCTGTACAATAAGGACTTCACATACAAATTTTTTTTTATTTTTGCAATATTTTATCCTGCCAAATTAAAAAAATATATTATGGCAGCCTGTTTGTTTGTTTTTATTTTTATTTCCAAATTCACTAACAAAAAGGTACATTAAATCCCTTTAAAAGGACAAGCGTACAGTTAAAAAATTACAAGCTTCAGTAAAAATACAGCAAGTGCCTACATCATATGAATCAACCAATATCAATATCCATTCCAGAAGGGGAAGGGAAGGGGGGAAGGGGAGAAAAAAAGAGAAAAATAGGTACAGGTCAGAAACGTGATTTTTTTTTTCTGCAAAGCAATAACAATATTAAGCACTTTTTTCTACATACTTTTTCTACATGGTGTAGCAATCACCTTTTAATCCCCAAATACAGGATTCTATACATTTTTTGAAATAAAAATTCAACACCCAAGGCAGAAAAAAATTTACTAAAACTCAAGACTTTACAGTTACAGTGACAAGAACAAATTTATAGACCCACCATTTAAATTTTACTGCAACATTTTCAAGGAAAAAAGAAAAGTTTTTTTTTTTTCTTTCTGGTTTTGTAAAATGCCCAGGCATTCTCCATTATTACAAATACTGGTCCACTTTTACAGTAATCAAGAAATTTTAATATATATAATATATACTAAAACCCCGTCACCAAAAGAAAACAATATACACATGGCCATTATGGCATTTTTTTAATAACCTATTAAGCAAACTTTGAAAAAAAAAAGATTGCTCAAACACACATACACACAATTTCTTTTTTACCCTTGTATGTATTCAATACTGTAAACGTATTTTAAGACAGAGTGCACTAAATTTAACTTTTAAAAAAATTAGCCGTTGTTCCTGAATTGTTTTTTCTCATTCAATGATAACAACTTGTAATTTGTGTCATTTGAGTTTTAATTCAGCAGTAAATCATTTCCATTCCATTTCCTAAGCAGCGTTGTCCTGAAAAAAAAAAAAAGGCTGAGAATAATTCAGCTAATGGATGTCCGAAGTTGTGCTGGGTATACATCTTCATTTGATTGGGTCTTATGGCATTTTCATGTCCACTATCTTCAACCAGTAATTTTTTTTTTTTTAAGTAAATGTGGCTCTTTTTTTCTAAAGAATGTACTTTTCTTGTTTTACTTTTTTTTTTTAAAAGTCTTTTCATTTCACAAAAACGTTTTGCATTTGTCTCAAGAGACTCAAATAGGAAGATCAGTTTTCAAGGCACTCACGTCAAATTGAATGGCAGTAGAAAAACTGTCCAATAAATTATTTTTATTTATTTTTCTTTATAGTGCCAGTATTGTGAATGCCATGCTTAGCAACACTGACACTTAATCTCAGCTGTTCCCTTACAGTTTAACCCACCTTTGGGCCAAGTAGAAGAATATGATGTAATTTCTTGTTGAGAAGCCATTTTTTTCTCTTAACCACAAACAAAAGCTTTAAAGTGCGGGTCAACATAATTAAAACCTCTAACCATAATTGTCCACTGTTTGTTAATATTAGTCGTAAAAGGCTTTACAAAATTTGGAATTTGAAAGTGGAGCAGGTGCATTTTTCTTTACTTTTTTCAGTGGTAATGCTTTTCTCTGAATACAATTCCATTCTGTTCCTAATTAAGTCAAGGGGAAAACTTTTAGTGACTTCAGTAGGAGCAGAATCTTGCCAAGACAGGTAAATTAACTAGAATTTATTTTTCCCTTCCTTGTAATAACATCATTGTACATCATACAAGACAGTTCTAATATTCCCATTCATAAACCATATGCCTATGAGTTGAGGCTTTTCATTGAGAAATTCACACTTTCTCATCCTCTAGTAATTATTTTAACTACAGCAAATATTGGCTAAAGTAGATGTCCTGAACTCAGATTTATGATTTTGCTGTTTAAAAAGAAAAAAAGATGGCATTTAGCTGCTCAAAGGTTTGAAAAGAACATTACGATACTCAAGATGTACTTCTACTGTCTCTGGGAAGAGCAGAGGGAGGGGGAGAGGGAAGGAAAGACACCCCAAAAAGTGACAAAATGGCACCATTATGTTGCCATAGCTTTTAACAACAAGAAGAAACTATCTGATAGTAATGCACAATTAAGAACGTTTCTGGGGTTTGAATGTAGCTACCTTCTGCACCTATGTCTTTTTTGTTGCCATAACCTCAGTGATGAAATCCACCTAGAAAAGGCCTCTATCGTCAGCGACATTGTCAGTTCTACATATTCCATCCAATTCCAAAAGAAAGTGCTAAATTTAAAGATTGTTATCCGCTGTACAATTTTGTTTTCCCTAATCTTCAAGGTTATTTAAGAAGAGGAAAGGAAAAAAAAAAAAAGGGAAAGAAAAAAAAAAAGAAAGAGCGATTTCTGTTCAAATGCTGGCTTCTTCACAAGAAATTACACACGCTTAGCTTAAATTTCAACAAAGCAGCGGCCCAAAAATTATAATTTAAAAAGATATGTTTCTCCCCTACAATGCAAGTAATCTCAGGCTACGACTGGGTAAAATTAAAAAGGGATACCCAACAAAATTTTAAAAGAAATTTAAACAGAAAGAATAAAAAAAAGTACCTGCACATGCCAAAAAATTACAAAAACCCAATAAATACAGAAATTATTGCACAGTTAAAAGGCTCCACAATTTTTACTGCCTTAATCAACCCTCGGGTTTAATAGAACTTTGTAGACACAGGTTATATTTTAAGTGCCAAAGTCTGGCACCTACCATAGTTATGCTAAGTTATGTTTACGGAGGCAAGTTAGGTCATCTTTTCTCAGTTGGCAATAGTTAAACTGTACAAATAAAATGTTACCTAGACCCCTGAAATTTAACCTAGCGGGGGCGGGGGANATGTGTTTCTCCAGGGTGCTGTAAACACTGAAGGGCATCTGGCAAATGTCGCAGCGGTAGACCTCCTTCCCTATCTGGCCATGCGTTTTCATATGGCGCGTCAGCTTACTGCTCTGGGCACATGCATAGTTGCAGAGCTCGCATTTGTAAGGCCGCTCTCCAGTGTGGCTCCGACGGTGCACCGTCAAATTGCTGCAGTTCTTAAAGACCTTGCCACAGTACTCACATGTATCGCTCCTGCGCCCTTCCTTCGAACTGGGTCGCCCGGGGCCGGGACCGCTGATGTGGGGGGTGCTGCCTCCGCTCGCCGTGCCGCTGCGCCCTGAGAGCCCCCCGTCCAGCATGTCCCCCGGCGGGGTGGAGAAACGCAGGCTCCCGTTCTCCGACGAGTGCTCGGAAGAGGTCGCGAAGGGGGATTGTCGGGAGTCTGTGAATCCGAGGAACGGATCCTTCATGAAGTGCCGCGATGCTGCGTACCCTACCAGCCACTGGGAGTAAACGTTTTCGGAAGGTATTATCGTTGCTGGTGGCAAGTCCAAATCTTTCTCTACCTTTATTCTTTTAGAGGAATTGTTTAAACTGGGGCTCGTGATAGGCGTTGGCTTGCGGGGGAACAAGTTTGGGAAGGGTTCGCCCGGGCCAAAGTTTCTTCCGTTGACCGTCCCTTCCTCAGTGCGGTCCAGCTCTCCTACCACTGAGTCTTCATCACCTGGATCTCTCTGACAGAGGTCTCGAGGACACAAGTCTCGCTGGTCAGAAGACCTTTTCATGAAGCTGCTCCTCTTCTGTTTTTCAGCTAGCATGTCGTTATATTGCTGGATGGCACCTAGACTTACATTCTCGATGACTTTTCCCAGGACGAGGGATTTCTCGTCCGGCAGCGACTTGGAGCCGTTTTCTCGGTTACGACTCAGCTCCGAGTCCATACTGAAGCTCGACTCTGGCCGGCTCTCGTTTTCGAGCTCCTCTTCCTCCTCCTCCTCCTCTTCCTCTTCTTCATTGTCATGGCCCAGGGAAGGATCGCTCTCGTTCCTGAAATCTGCCTCACTGGATTTCAGTCCCTCTCCAGTGAGCTCACTTGTGCCTGGCTCAGGGGAACTAGTGGTGGACAGCCCATCGTCTGACCTGCCCGTCATGGAGCCAGCTTTATGCATATGCGTTTTCATGTGGCGTTTTAGCTTGCTGGCCTGGGAGCAAGCGTGGTCACAGAGCTGACACTTGTAGGGCTTTTCTCCTGTGTGGCTGCGCCGGTGCACGATAAGGTTACTCTGGAACTTGAATGTTTTCCCACAAAATTCACAGGACTTGCTCTTGGCCTGAGGCTGGGGAGGCGTAGTGCTGCTGGGGGGCATGGGGGGCAGTGGTGGGGTGCTCAAAAAAGGTGATTTAGGACTCGGCTGGAAAGGATTCAACAGGCGATGCATAGGGTTGGTGCGACTGGGCGAGACTGGCGGAGGGGTGGAACTGTTTCCTGCCAGCTCTCGAAGCCTTCTGGAGAAATCCATCGCTGGGGACTCAATTGCCATGGGGTTTAAACGCATAACTCTGTCAAAGGCACTGGGATGCTGGGCAACTAACCCCATTTCTTCGGCACTAAGGCGATGTGGATCCAGATGATGACGAGGCGGTGGGCTGAACAGCGGAGGCGTGTTTGGGAGCCGACCCTCACCAAAGCCAGGGTGTTCACGCAAGATGGGTCCTGTCATCCGCAAAAGATTGAAAGGGTTGTTGTCTCCAAGGAAATTCATCAACGGGGACTGTGCAACAGTCTCCGGTCCCAGAGGAGGAGGGATGGTGATGCGTGGAGTAAGGGAACTGTTTGAAGGGCTTGTTTCCAGGTAGATGCGGAATCCATGTGTGTTCTGGGCATGCTGAAGCAAGAACCAAGCGCTATTAAAAGGCTGCTTGCATGTTGTGCAAATATAGCTTGAAGGCTCATCTTTACCTATAGAAGAAAAACAGAAAGAACACTCAAAAAATAATACAGCGGAGAACATTTAAATACAGTTGGCATGCGCTTTATTTTGCTAACACATTTCCTCCTTGGCATTTCTGAAAGAAGGACTTAATTGCAATGTATTGACTGATATAAATTGTTGAACAGCACATTTACTCACCACACTTATTCACTTAACATGTATGACAAATATCACACATACGCGTTGGTGCTATATAGGTTTATATCCTCTAACTTGCAAATAAAACCTTCCTTTATGACGCATAAGGATCCAAATCCTTTCACGTGTTTATTCCACAAAAAGGAATTTGTTTCAAGGGATTTATGACTACAGCCGAAAACCAAGGAAAATGCAGTGTGGTAGGTTTTACAAGGCACCTGCAAGGAGCTTCGGTGTCATTTTCACTCTTTCATTTTATATTTTTATATAATTCATGAAGCAGTCCCCTGAGATCTTGCTGAATTTAATTTATACATGCTTCAGTCACGCCAGCATTTCCATTTTTAAAATACTATGTAGGTATTTAGCTGCGCAAGTCCTATTCAAGTCAACAGGAGCTTGGAAAACGTACCCTTGCATAAACCACTTTGACATTCTTTTTGCCAAAACACCAAGAAGCCACTCAAATGAAACATCCGGTAATCAAAGTCGACAGCACAGTTGCAATTAACAGTAACAAATGTCGGGCCGTGCTTGAACTGGGTCCCAAGAATTTCTGAGCCTGAGCCTGTCCTCCAATGCAGAAATGCTCACCGGAGCCAAAAACATTGTTCTGTTTGCCTTTCTAGCCTCTTTGAACAACTGCATAAAGGTGGAAAGCATTCCTTTAACCTTGATTCAGCTTTACATAAAGGACAGGTGTGGACAAGTCTGCACTACAGTCATAATTTTGCTAGCTAGAAAATTCCAGTCCTGGGCACAATATAAACTATGTGCTATCTTCAAAATGCACTTCCCCCGCCCCTCACCCTTTCCCTTTTTTCAATGCCTCTGCAAGACTCTGATAAATCATAAATATATGTCAACTTGAAAATCATGATCCAGGATTTGGTTGGGTTTTGTTTGGTTTTTTTAAGGGGGGGAGGGGGGGCGGGGAGGTCCGGAAAAACAACTACCCATTCTGGAAAATTTAAAGCTAATTTCTTGTTTGTTTGTTTGTTTAGGAAAGCATATATTTTGGCTAGCCATGGCCCTGCTGCACCTAAAGGCACTAAACTTCCTAAAAGTTCAAAACCTGAACCAAGCTTCCCACCTGACCCGTACCTGTGTAACGACCCTAACGAAGCCCGATCCCAGCCTCTCCGCAAGATCTGGGATCCGAAGCTGAACTACACAACCCCTTTTGAGATTGAGGGGGGGAGACTGCGATTTACAAAAGCCTGCTGCTTGAGCTTGAAAATGAAAGAGTTTATAAGGTGAACAGAACCGTATTATCAAAACTATCTCTGTAAAGAGGCCTGACTCATAGCACTCAAAAAAAAAAAAAATAGGAAAAGAAAAATTAAACTAGCGCACACCAGGATTGCTGCTGACTGAATTCTCCTCTTCTGGCTGTTGCAGGAACGGCTGCTGCTAACAAAACCTACAAAACCTTAGACAAGGAGGCTAGAAGATTATCTGCCTACCTATCAGCCTGTCAGTCTATCTAATCTTATCACCTACTGTACATCCATAAAAGCGGAAAGGAAGGAGCATCTATCAGGTTGAGACTTATTCACAAAGGTGGGTGATAAATGCGGTGCAGCTCCACACGCTCCTATTGATTTAGTAGGGCTATCGCTGCGGATAGCGGCTTCAGCTCCTGATTTTGGAGAAGCCAGCTCTCCGCAGCCCAGAAAAACCATACACAACACGACAAGGGTTTCTGCCTGGCTGACACGGCCCCCGTGCCCCAGCTCTGCACGCTGCGTCCTATGGGACAGACCCGGTTGCTTCGATTAATCTCTAACAACTGCTATTGGAAAAAAACCACAAGTTTGGGAAGTGTACTCAGCTTGGAAAAAGTGCCCATAACTGCTATTGACATTAATGAAAGCCACATACAAACACGGAAAGGAATTGATACATTAGCCCTTAAAAATCTACTCAGTGCTGAGGCAGTTAGGGAGTTTTATGTCAGCTCTGCAGCCAAAGCAACAGTAAATGCTCCCATTATTACTTCAAATATTTAAATTTCTATTTCTTACAGAAATATGATGAAAATGTCTAGACCTTTAACTTTTCTTGAACGGCAACATGTGTAGTATAAAAAGTGACAGAAATCACTGAAGCAGACTAAAGTATATAACATACTCTGTCAAAAGCTTTTTTTAACAATATGTTTTACCTCAGCTCACCCTAGAATAGATTTTAATAAAGCCCCTTCTGAAGTGTGATCTAATCGCAAATGAAGTGCAGCATCTTACAAGGTCATATATCTTCAAATTAAAGAGTGCTCTGCACCCTTCACCTTCATTTTATCCACTCTAATTAATCGATTTATTACCCACAGCTGTTCGATTCTTTCATTTTTAAAGTCACAGCGTGCATTCTTTCTTGTTGTGGGTTTTTTTTTTCTTTAAAAAAAACAAAGTGCGTGAGTGTGTGTGTGCATGCATTCTCCTTGCTTAGCTCAAGAGCTGACAGGAGGAAGAAAGCAGCTGTGTATTAGATGACGACGACGACGACGACGACGACAACAGTTTACTTCAGCAAAGGCACATAACGTAAGGAGAAAAATTCCTGAGCAGGCTGAGGATCAAGGCCAATCTAAAACTGAAATGGCTGATTAAAAAAATTACCCTCAAAATGGCAGCTGGCTGGATGCTTGCTACTACATGTTACGTGGAACTGAGATGTTTTGTTTTGTTTTGTTCTCCAAAACTTCACCTCCCTGAAATTCAAGCAAGGAAAGTAAATCCCCTTCCTTTTTAGTTTTCTTTCAAACAGAGCAAATTAGTGCTATTAGTGATCTAAGATTTACAAGCTAGCAGTCATAAAACAGTCTTCTCTTCCTTTTTGTTTTGTTTAGCTTTTATGCTCCTTAACACTCCTCTTCAGGAGACCCCGACGCTACGGCAAAATTGACTGCAGGCTACCTGGCTACCAGTCTCTGACTGCTTCACGTGTGTACGTGCCTGTGTATATATATATTTTAACTTTCACAACCCTCAAATACTCTCCCCAGACTACCCGTTTTAAAAAATGAAAAAAATAAAATAAAATGTTCATTTCCATATTATCACTTCATGGTTATCTTGCCTAGAAGTTGCCCTGAGCAGTGTAGATGCTCACTTTTAAGAACAGAACAATGTCAAAAAGTCTTTGAAGATCCACTCCGAACATTTTTATATTCAAAAACTTGCTAAATATTTTAAACATGCCCAGAAACAGCCACGTATTGCTCAAGAATGATCCTTATATTTAATAATGCAGTGCACCTACACTATAAAACTCTTTGTTATAAGGCTACTTTTGATATATGGCTATCTTAATCCCTTGCCACCTGCACTGAAGTCTCTCTAAATACCCACTTTATGACAACTAGCTATATAGGCTTTGCCATATGCAGTCTTTATCACTTTAGCATGTGCTTGACTTTGAGCATGTGAGTAATCAACATCAGTGAAACTTAAGCATAGGCTGAAGTGCTCTGTTGGATAGGATGAAATTATTCATGTGCTTAGAGTTAAGCACAAGCCAAGGCTTCATTAATACTGTTCAATGAATTGCACATGGATTCAACACTACAGTCTGTAACTAGGCATGATTCTGGGGGCTGATGGGGATGAATTTTTTATCTTTACATTGGTTGGTAAATACGGCGTACGTACTGAGATGAGACATCCAGATGACAAGCTCTGAGCAGTCAATAGTAGAATCAAGGTTGCACTAAATCCAAACAAACACTACCACTGGAGTTCAGACACGAGACAGGTTTGTAGGGCTGGATCCTACTGAGACACAGGTGTATAGGTTCGAAATACTCATTTGAAGGCCAGGAAGGACCGCGAAAGTAAAGAACAAGAGGACTGGGACAAACCTTAAGGGCTACCCTTGTCCAATTCCTGACCCAACCAATGTCCATATCTATGCACCTATTCATATCTATGGCAGATGCTCCATTACCCCACTTCAAAGGCCAGATGGAGAGTCTACAACCTTCCCAAAGTCTACTTCATTTCTTCTCTCCTTTACCATCATGAAGGTTCCCCAAATGCCAATCTAAATCTTTCTTTCTGCAATTTAAGATCATAATATTTTGTCCTACTTACATGCACATGAAAAACATCAGAAACAATTTAGTCTGCACCTCACATACAGGTATCATCCAGCCCAGTGATCTGCAGCTGAACCACTTCATGCCTTTTAGCCCCGCCTTCTCCCAACTTGATTTGGAAATGCCAAGTGAAAGAGAATTCACTATGTATCAGGGTAGTCTGTGGCAACGGTTGACTATCTTTAGTATTAAAACAGTCTTCTTTCTGATTCAGATTGCCGAGTTCAACTGCCAACTGTTAGATCTTGTTATGTTTTTATCTGGTAGATTAGAAATCTCTCTAGTATCTTCTCCCTAAGCAGGTAATTATAACCTATAAACTTACTGAACACGCTTGCCTTTTCTGCATATTATGACAAAAGATGGTCTTTTCCAGAAATATTAAAATGTGTTCCCTCCATTACTGCATGACAGATTATGTTCCATTCAAAATGTCAAAGCAATAATGAGCTTTTTTCTCTTTCATGAACACCTCAAAACAAAGCTAAATTCAGACCTGCCTCCCAGATTCTGCCCTTACAGGGGGCAGTGAGAAAAGACAGGTTGGTTTGCCCAGTCCAGAACAAGAGTAGCCTGGGTCTGTGGACATTCATCCCACTGCACCAGGCAGCCTGAATCCCCCGACTTATCTGTCCTCTGCAGTCTGGCTTGTATCATTTAGCAATACGCAGATCTTCCTTGCCCGGTTGGTACATGACTTTCTATATACCCTGAATGCTGAGTGCCTTTGCCCTGGAGATAAATTTCCCTCAAAATATCCTCAGTTATTCTGGATACCATCAAACAATAATCAGTGAGAGATAAGAACTGTTGAGAATTCATTATTTTCTGCTGGGCTACAGTGACATCCAGTGCCTTACGAATCCTCCCCTCAGCATGCCTGAATAATTCCATTAGCTATAACCAAGAATGAACTCCCCCCCCTTTTTAATCACCCGCCCATAACCCCTGCCAGGACTGCGGTGAGGAGCTGCAGTCAAGTACACATAACCACTGCCATTCTTTACCTCTAGCAATACTTTCCAGATAATGTTTCTGGTTCCCTTTACAAAGTTACAACAGCAGCAATAAAAATGTTAAGGAATTTTAATGCCGCTTTACTGCACCTTTAGAAGTTCAGGAAAAGTAGAAACTTGCAAGCTTTAAAGAAAGGACACCTTTTATTGTAGCACTCAGGAACAGACATGTATCAGGTTCCTACAATCTTTCCACCAATGTTACTCTCTTCTCCACCACTCGATTTTTAATGAGCATTTAAATAATAACTCCTTGTTATTATGATGGTTACTCTAATAATACCAATAAAGGTAGCGTGGATGGTCTATAAAAAACACACCTTTAATTGAATTATTATTAAATTAAAATGCCATAATTGAGAACACTAGTTTAACAAGTCTCCTTGTAAGACTAGCTGACATTAAAGAGAAGGGCATTAAATACTGGAAAGATTTAGTGTTTCAAGTGAAGACAATACATGGTTATAGGTGGTTTGACAGGTCACCTAGACAAGGGTCAAATGCTTTCCAGGTGCCTGCAGTGTGGATCTGGAGGGTGAACTATATCGGTTCACACCCGATGCTTGATTGAGTATGCAAAAATATCTCTAATATAGGTAATTCTGCTGAAGAGGTTTTGTAAGCCATATTACTGCTCTAAATTATCCAAGTTAGCAACAACATTTACTTACATATGTTTATGATTGAATAAACGTATGCTGAGCACACCCAATATTGAGAGTTTTGCCTTCCCTGCACTCCCTGGGGTGTTTGAAAGCACTGCTACCTTCATTCCAGAGGAACTGACAGTCTCAACAAAAATGACAGAATTTGAAGCACTGTCCAAGCCTGGATGAGGATCACCACTGCCAGTCCAATGCCAGTCACTACTTTTAAACACCAAACCCAAAGGAACCATTTCTCTTCATTTTAATTTTGTTTTGATGGCAACACGAGCTGAAGATGTAAAACAAGCGCAAATCCTCTATCCACCCCCAGAGCTAACACAGTGCATCCATCCCTACACTGCCTTGTTTGAAGAAAGGGCTCGAGAGAGTTCTTGCAGCACATCCTGAAGAGCGAGTGACGAGGACTATCACCAAGAATTCATAAAGTAAGCATCAACTGGCAACTCAAGTTGGTGATTTATGGCTTAGGAAGACGCCTGCAGTCTCACAACCTAAGCACCTCCAGTTCTCCACTCAGATAAACAGCCACCCTCTCCTGTAAAGCTCAGCCGACCTGAAGTGCATCTCAGGCAAGAAGAGGAGACGAAGGTTTAGGTGCAAGAGCCCAAGCTTGAGGGGCCATAGAGCCTGTCATCATCTGGAAACGGGGAATCTCAGGATGAGGTCGGTGAAAGGAAAGAATGTGACAAGGAAACAAAAATGAAATGTTTTTAAGAGGTGGATGGAAAAATAAGGATGTCTGAAGGAGGAGAAGTAACCGAGAAGTGTTACTTCTCAGTAACAGAATCCTGTTTCCTCCCATGCTAGGCCCTGTTCTCTTTTTCTGCCTTGCCTCTTGAATAGCCTATCTCCTCCAGTGCCATCTTCAAACAGAAGAAAAATCACGACTCCATGCAATATTCTTCTCCCACACACTGCCTGCCTGTTTTACAGATTTCTCCATCCTGTTTCTACCTTGACTAGTGAGATTGCAAATTCTCTACAGAGATTATGCAAGAAGCTTTATGCCAAGAAAACCTACAAACCCCACAAGACCCTCTCATTGCCAGCACTGATTCTAATTAGCAATGCGAATATTCTCGAGAGCATTTTCTACCTGTTGAAAAATATCTACAATAGCACTGGTTGACACCGATATTAAAATATATTAATATTACACCACTATTAGTAATGTACTACTAATTCTTTCTATGCTTTCTATACCAACTGCCAAACTCTGTCTTTGGTGGATTAAATGCTGCCCCACTTTTGGGAGCCTATTTTATTTTCTGCAGCCATTTGTGCTTTTCAGCAGTGTTCCTTTTCTATTAGGCAGGACTGCAAATTGTCTGTTTATCATTCTTGTAATAATAAATATCTTTTTTGTCAAATGAATTATTTTATCACACGAGTGGAAAACCAAACAGATTAATTACCAATCACATAGTCGAGAAGTCAGACTGTCATGCTGTCTGTCTACAGTCAATCCTTTCATAATGCCAAGAACAAAGAGCATGAATCCTTGAAAGATTTAGAGATATCAATCTGATACCTTAAAATCATACTCTTAGCCAAACTCTGATTTGAATTACCCTGCTATGAATTCAAAGCAGCTCCGATGACCACCACTGCAGACTTCGAATTTTTCCAGATAAGCTATACCAGATTATCACAAACAAGGATCTTAACTAGGCTTATATGAATATACCAAGTTGTGATTACTTTTTTTTTCATTAAACATTCCCCAGAAGCACTTTATATGTCCTCTCTGGCATTTATACTTACAAAAAAGAAGGAGACTGCAGGCAGACTACAGCCGTGCATAACACAAACAGATGCTTCCTGCTTCTTAATGGACACAGGCAACCTTTGGCTGAAGATGCAGCTTGTGTTCAATAGTCCCATTTTCTGTGAGACTTAATCATACCTCAGATCTGTACTGCCAGATTCACATAAATGAGCCAAATGCACAGCTCAGTTTAATTTCTAGTGCATTACAAAATGGCAATATTATATTTTTAGGTATAAAATGTCAATAGTCATTTTGGGCAACTTCCTACTGGATGGCCAATTTCTCATTCCTTAAGAGAGTTTGTGGCTTACTGGAAGTTAATGTTCAGCCTACAGAAGTATAAGAAGTGCTTTTACTTAGTGCAGAAAAAGAAAGAAAAATGCTTAGCAAAAATTGGAACTGGGATTTTGACCCAGAAGCACTATTAAAATGGAAGATAAAAAACATGTTTGTCATCTCTGAACACCTTCTTCTAATTGGTGTTAAATTCTAAAATACAAAGGCGATTTATAAAGCAGAGAAAGGGAGAAGCGTGAAAAGTAAGGAGCAAACAGGAAAATCAATATTAAAAGATCAATAGTGAATGAGTTAACTTTTAAATTAGCCCTTTGTGATACAACAGTTTCAATTGACTCCACCTTTAGCTTCTAAACAGCTTTGTGTCTTTTAGTTAGTTTCTCTGAACCTAAGGCACGAGCTAGCCGATTGAAAGGACGCTTTACAAACCTGTTGTACAAAACAGTGAAAACTATCAGGGAAAACGGGGAATGAAATACAGGGGGGAAACGCACCCACTCGTAAGATGAAAAGACCATAGGACTACCCATGGCTGGCGGTTTAATATATAGGATCCCATTTACAGCATTCATGAAAAACCCTTGTACTGCTCAAGGACACTTTTAGGCCTTTTCTTTGCATAGGGTATTCAAATGTGTTTGAAATAAAGTCAGTCTTTTCTACAACATATGAAATATGCCAGCAGCTTCCCTTTAAATCGGTTTCCTCTAAGTAGTTTTGTTTGAAAACTGGCAAGGGCTGGGATTTTTTTTTTTTTTCCCCGCAGACTTTTCTAAGGTGCCATTTTCTCATCTTACAAGCAAGAATTCTCAGTAATCTGAACAGGAACTTAAAGGAGGATACATAAAGGAAATTGTCCATGTCATATAATGGAAAAATAAAGAGTAAATTAGGAAACAATAAAAAAAGCCAAAGGGTGAAAACAAATTTTCCTGTTTCTTCCCCAGGAGTACTTCAGTCTGTTTTACTACAACTATTTCTTAAGGGTATTAGGTGCCTATTCATAGTTAGCAAATGAAATAGCATTTTTGTTTTAATTCATTGCTTCTTTAACAAATGCTAACTCCCATCTCTGCTTCTTTAAATCCACAAAATCTCCACATTCAATCCTAAGAAGTATTATAAAGGCTGTAAATCTTGTTTTAATGGAATGTACATTTAGCTATGAGGAGATAATTGACGTTATGGAGGGCCTAGATGCTGAATTATATAGGTTATCTAATACAAAGGGGACTCATTACCGAAGCACTACAAACAAGTAGTAATATATGTATATTGTTCTGAGTGGCGTTATAGCAAAAGTGTTCGGGTCTGCAGGGATTTATAAAACACAAGAAAACAGCAGACATGCACTTGTAAATTTGTCTCATTTGTCTCTGAAGTTAAAGGTTATTCCCTTGATCTGAATTTGTAATAAAAACATGCTAGACTAAGGTTTGTAGAGAATGTTTGAATATGTAAATTGTGTATAATGATAGGCAATTATAGGGTAAAAACTGGACCTTATGAATGTTACAGAATTGCATGGAGCATCAAAGTATTTTCCTTCAGATGAAATATTTATCTTTTATGCATGTTATAAGCACTTTTTCAAAGGTATTCAGCAACCTATTTGAGTGGAGAGTTGACAAAAATCAAACCATTATAACCAACTAAGACTGTGGGCTTATGCACAGGAGAAGCCACAGCTTTTTACAAAATATACATAATAAATCTCTTGAACTAATGGTTCCGGAGATAGATCCTCAAGGACAAGTTCCACTGATTTTCACTCCCTTAGATGAAAGCTGGTCAGATGTTTCTGGATTTTTTTTTTTAAGAAGATGTGGGGGTGGAAGTGTGGGGAGGGAGACTGGGGAGAATAACTAGGTAAGAATGTGAATTTTCTTGGACTGATTCAATGAAGCCCCATTTCCCCTTCAGTTCGCTGGCTGCTGTTTTCAGGGAATAATATTATTAAAAAAAAAAAGGATGCTGCGGCGAGATAGAAAGAAGTAAAGCCGGGAGATGATACTGTAGTTTATGCTACGAAAGATAAGGTTTTCTCCTTCTCTGAGCACGACAGTCTGTTCAGGTTAACCAACTGCAGTGTTAGAATAACTCCAGCCGACTTGTCACAGAGTACAAAAGTCATCAGCAACTGAATGTTCTTTTCTGCACCGCAATTAAGACGAATCAATACGACGTGCCACAAATGGTATTTTACTCTCAATAAGAACTCGGGCTGAGTTTATTCAGAATATTTTAGCGCTTCCCCAGGGGATTTTGGTCCGACGCAGATGGCAAATAAAGTACTCAGCCTAGGGCTAGAGCACATTATGCTAATTCTAATGTCAGATGTACTTTAATATACAGCTCTATTTAATCACCCCATTATTTCACATTTCCATATGAAAAACCTGCGGCACTTCTGCAGAGCTTTCACTCTGCGACAATGCCAGCTTCCTTCAACTAGCTCACTGCGAAAGAGAAAAGAAGACTGGTCATTCTCGCCAGTCAAAATGTTACAGTTTCAAAGTTTCAGTATTCCTGAATTTAAAGTGGGTCTTCCAGTGCAATTAGCAAATCGCTCAGCTAGAATGCTGATATGTACAAAATGCTAAGGAGGTGTGATTAAAAAAAAAAATAAAATAAAAATAACAGCCCTCCCTCTCTACCTCATCCGCTCGCGCACACAGACATAGGCAGGCACCCATCTCAAATCCATCCGCAGAACAGCAATAATAAAAATAATGAAAATATTTTCATAGTGCAATTCAACCAATATTCTCAACACTTGTCACCAAAACACTGCTATTGCCGGCTGCACGGCTTCCGTTACTCAGAAGAACAGACATGGCTGGCACAGCTGCCAACCTACAGATGTCTCCGAATAAAACCTTCTTTGTGTATCAATAATTTTTGCCTGCAACAAACTACACCTCTAATTAGGTTTAGAAGCCACGCACCTTCAGCATGGGCCACTATCCAAATGATCTGCAAATTTACCTGGATGCCACATCTCTGGTGACCACAGAATTTGAACATATGGACTTGAAGGTAAAATAATTCAAAACTGGATTTACGTTGAAAGGAATGAAGGAAAAAACTTTGCTGTGGAGCTGTTTTTCAAGCCATGTAGGCTCTTGATGTGCAGACTGCAAAAGCAGAAGTAGCCCTTGGAGCATCTCTTCAGCATCCAAGCTTTCCCTTCAGAGTAATTCTGTGAAGGACCCTTAATTCAACAGTCGTGCACAGTCACCAGTGAAATGAGTTTCCTGGTCTCAACAAAATCTTCCCCCAGTTTGGCATAATTGGGGCTCCATGACAACTAGCACTGCATATCAGGGGGAGCCAGGTCAGGACTGGATTATACCGAGCTGCTATTAGAGGAATGTACAAAGCTTAAGTCCATCATTTTTTAAATCATTGCATTAAACCTACAACATATTTCACAAAA
>VYZM01003417.1:961091-998121 GCA_013398915.1 Dromas ardeola
AAGAAAGAAATTTCCACTAGCACTATTTCTGCCTTTTAAAATTCGCTGACCTCCTCCCCCCTGCACCGGTCCAGCCCCCACTTCACACCTCTCTTTCTCCCTGTCCCTTTCTCCCCACTTCCCGCTCCCTCCCTCCCTCTCCCTCTTTCTCCCTGTTGTTTACAAAGGTTTCATTATGTTTTCAACTAATCAGAAAGGCCTACTAATACACAATTAACATGTGACTATAAAAAAAATAGCTTCCAGAAGAAGGAAAAGTAATTAAGTAGAGAATGCTTTTCAGTAAGTGCTCGCTTTAACCCATCGTCAGAGAACAGAGTCTAGGTTAGTCCACAATGGATGGAACAGATGCCAAGGGCGAAATGTTAAAAGCAAATAAAAAAGGACATTATTTTCTTCGGGAATAATAACTATCAACGCCACAAAAACGAACATCAGGCTGCAGTTGTTTTTATCTGACCTCCTCCTCTTTCCTCCACTTTTCTAAAGTGCCTTTTCTCCGTGTTTCATTAAAATAAATACAAAAATAAAGGTATCGTTTGTTGCATCTTTGCTTCCAAGGTGACAGGAAACCAAGCAGTCAGCATCACCATCGAAATGGCACAATGCTGTAGGTTATTAAAAAGATTTTACTTTAAAATATTTCAGGCCTGAACGTACACATAAACTAAGCTCCCGGGAAAGTCGGCAGGAATTCTGCCCAAGCAATGACAAGGGGTGTGGAACCCTCTGCAAGTTGTGCTGTTTTTTCACAACGTATAGGAACTATAGGAGAGAGTTTTAAAGGTTGTAGTGTTTGCAGCACTTCAGTTATTAACTTTGGATCTATCTGCTGAGACTGTCCTCAGCCTGAGAGTTGGGACACTGAGGACACTAGCATATATATAACATACACCATACATATGTGTGTGTGTATATGGAGGGGGGACATAAATTAAAATGTTATCTAAATAGATTCAGCCTTTTTTTTTTGTTTTTAATCCAGGGATTGTCAAAATATGTCCAAATGCTCCCCGTGTTCTTGACGCATTCAGCCAACCTCCACAGCAAAAATCGTTCCCTTTGGAAAAATATATATTCCTCTAGATGTCTGTGCTTGGAGTGGAGCGTTTGGGATATTTTTTATTTCTGTTCCCCTCCCTCAAATGAATTCTAAAACAAACAGACATTTAGTTGTGTATTTTCAAAACCAGATTCTGCAAGGAGCTCAGTGTTTTCAGCAAGACGCTAAACACCACTTTGGTCCCCCTGAAATCAAGGGGGAGCCGAGGGGTGTTGAGAGGAACAGGTCCTCCAAAGTCACAAAGGCCCACATGCAATAGCAGCTCCTTTTCCTTACATTCTGCCCCCACCCCCCCCACCCCAATGAATTTATATTCCAAACTATGTATCACATACAGAGTATTTTTTACTATCCAAAATCCCATTAGTTTCATTGGCACTTTAGGTAATAAGATTTGCATGGTAAAAATTCCATTTCTATTAGATTGGGTCCATAGGACTCACCAGCCTGATATGATTGTCAGAGGAAAGGGAGGATCTGTGGGTTTGTTACAATATGAGGATTTGTCCACACAGAATTTGGCACCAGTTTAATCAAAAGGACTCACATTAACCAGTGCAAACCCCAGTGTAGCCTCTATTTCTGTCAGCTTAAAACTGGCTATATCGGGAAATTTCTCACTGTAAATTTATATAGGTATGCTAAAACGGGTCGGCTAAACTGGGGTGGCAATCAGTTAAAACAGTCTATACCCTGAAGTATTGTGGATTATCTGTTTGAAAGACCCCTTTAGTTAAATTAGCGGAAGAGGGTGTTCAGGCCAGACCCAAATGCTACTTTGGCTTCACACAGGAAGCCTGTAAGAGAAATTATGGCATCCTGGGCTGGAACCTCAAGGTCTCTTTCAGGACAGAGTGAAATCAGTGAGATCTCATCAGCCAGACACTACTGCTCTAGTTCATATAAGAACATAAAACCTCTGGGTCATGCCACAGACAAGACTTCATTTTCAACCATGGCCACCAGCAGAGGCTCAGGGAAAGAGCTTGTGAATCAAGGCAGAAAAAAGAGCACAACTAGACCCTATCTAGATCTCCCAGCTACTAGCAATCAATGGTTAGTGCCAGGGATTGATCCAGAGCAGATGAAAATATTTATTAACCACCCATGAAATCTTCCTGATTTTGCCTAGTCAGATTGACTGAATAGATTCTTGTTGTGTTCCTTGTCTAGGTTTAACATCCAATCTAGGTTTAAATGTCTAAAACAAAGGAGACTTATTTACCAAATGCTAGAAGATGGGTTTAAAAGTACTTTGCTGAAACTTGGCATTTTTCCACCTCTTAAGAACACTCTACAACCTGAAAATCAGTCATGGTCTGGAAGTTTTTCCTAATGCTCATTTCACACGTAGTTCAGTTTACCTATTATTCATGGCTGCAGCTCTCATTCTGAAAATGCACCTGGTGCGTAGCATCAAGCCGATACAGAAGCCCCATTGGCTTCATGGACTTCATAACCACTCCAAACCTTCTGGAAACAGGGGGTTGGAGGGGTATCACTCTACTGAATCACCCCCCTGTGTTCCTTGTTACTTGAATCATATTCCCTCTACCCTCTCCTTATTTAACTTACTCATGTATTTTTTAGTGCTTTTCATCCTTCCCTATGAAACAATCCTGCCAACATTTTAATCACTTCTGTTTTTCTTCTCTGAATTACCTCCAATTTGACAACATCCTCCAATTAGCAAGGTGCACAGAATTATACACAGTCTTGGGTCATTGTTCTGTGGAAAAATAGTTTCCCATTTAATCTTGCCGTGGATCAGATTCTGACTTCAAGAACACCCTGGGATGGTGAAACTGAGGACTGAATTTGGCCCCTGTGTATGACAAAGGCTGACTGAAGTGTACAAATTGAGAAGTAAGGGTATTTTCCACGACTCGGTGTCATTGTCCCTGGATCAAGCAGTAATCAAGAGCCGTCCCTCCTCTACGACCCCTGAGACCGGCAGATGGAGCTGGGTGACGGAGGGATTAATTGACAACCTTCAGTCTGGACTGTTTTGCCTTTATCAATCTCAGACAGATGCTTAACTCTACTGAGAAGTTATTTTCTAACCAAAACATCATGGCACGCCAGATTTACAAAAAAATGCAATCGAGGGATACGGCATGCAAAGCAGCAAGAAGGGCCCCGGACGTGCACAGAGCAGACAGCAATCAGGCTGACTTATAGCCAGAGTTTGGCGGGAGGCTCCAGATAAGCATCCAGGAGTGTCTGACAGGGGACAGATAGTGAGGATGCCAAGGAATTGTTTGGGGGATCCCACCGGGGTATAACAAGAAGTAATGGGATTTAATTGGGCCAGTGACAGCGTAGGCTGATTATCAGGAAAACGTTTCCTAACTCTGAGGCCGGTAAATCCTTAAGAGAAGCCCCAAGCCGGCGGCGTCTCAGACGAGGAGGAGCACTTGAGAGTACACGACAAAAATAATGTCGCATTGCCAGAGTCGGGGCAGCATTACGAAACAGGCATTTTCTGCTTTCTAAATTTACAGCCGTGATTCACAAAAATGAATCGGGTTGTTCCAAGTACCCCGTTTAGAAACACCGGACTCAGCGTGAGCTGCACACACCCCCTCCAACCTCAACAGAGGCTGTGCCGTATGGGAGCCTCGGTGTGCTCCAGAAATGAGTGTTATCAATATCAGTCACCGAGAGATCAGGTCAAAACTGTTAATATCTCATCAGTCAAGCGAACTGCATCTTTTTCCTAGCCCACACCTACAGATTTATTATTAGGGTACTTCGGCTCTTTTGTATTTTTAAATCAAGCTGATTCACAGACTTTAACGTTCAATATACAATTAAAAATATATGACCGTAAAAGGTTTTTTCCCAACTCATTAGGAAATACAAATGATATATATTTATAAATTGCATATTATCATCTTTTTAGATCTAATGTTGTGTTCTTTCTCAGGCAAGATGACCTGTTATTCAGGCTAATTGATTCAATTTCATATCTACAAGCACAAGGTATTTTTATCTAAGCTTGGTCATTTGGCTCTACCCATAAAACATGTTCTTTGGGTTTTGCTGGGAGGGGGAGGGTGGGAGGGAAAGAAGATTGAACGCTTGAGTCAATATTTATCCCTTTGTCAAGATGGATGAGGAATGGATAAATCTGGTGTATATGCTTCGTCTACTGAACTTGGCAACATGGACTCTGCTCAGCAGACCCATCAAAGTCAACAAATACTCTCCCAATTAACTAACAGTGAATGCTAGGTACCAGACATATAGAGAAGTCTCCTGACTGCTTCAGTGAATAACATGAACTTTCAGAATGACGAAATGAGCCGCCCTATCCACTCCCCCAAGAGGCGAGATAAACACTCCAAGGTCATTGAAGTGTTGAGAGAAATAATAAAATCATTTTTGAGGTATCGATTCAAAGATGCCTGTTTCTAGAGCCACTTCCTCCACCAAGGAAGATCCCCTACATTTAGTGGCCTTCGATTCTTCCAAGCCCCAATGCACGCACAATTGTTCTCAACTGCACTCTTGTGTTTGAAAAAAGAAATTGGAGCAATGCACAAACCCTGCCTTCCTGAAGACTAAAATGGGACAGGGGCATGAAAGCTCCCCTAATTCTCTAGCCCTCAAAGTATGAAAAGGGACTTGCATCTTTTTATTCTTCAAGTCAAAGAGGTCACTCCTGCTTCAGCCTATGGGCCTGACCTTCCTCAGAGATTCGAGCAATTTGTCACATCTCCTGCACAGTGTGGGGTGCTCTGAAAACACAAAGTGCTGACTGGCGAAGGCTGGAGCCGTATTTCACACGGCTCCCCACTGCCAGTTCTCCCTCCCCTGGGTACACCAATGTGTTTGTGTCAGGTTTTGGAGCTGGAGGCTGACCGTATGCAGACCAAGTTCCTCTGCACCTCGGCCATGCGGTGCCCCCCTCACAGCCATCACCAGCTCTGCAAGGAGGAAAGGCTGTGGCCATGGCGCACACAGTTTCAGCGGGATGAGGCCGCGCTGGGAAGGGGCATGGGGACCGGGAAAAGTAACCAGAGGTACTGCCTGTGACAAAGCCACTGGGCTCTGACAAGGAAATCCAAATGGCAGCAAGGGTGACAACCGAAAGCTGCCCACAGAAAAGGACCACGAAGCTCCATTGAAGCTACAGGGAACTAGAGATTTTAATTCCTCCCTTCAAATCTCACTCTGTGATACACACACTCCATTCCTATCTTTTCCTCCCTAATTATCCTTCCCTCCTTTGCCAGCTTCCCCTTTGTTTTACCTCCTATCATCAAGCTCTCTTCTGGTGGCTTCTGTTTAATTTTTCCACTGCTGAAGTACCAGTCGGAAACTAAGCAGACCAAATTTTGCCCTATTGTAAATCTACCAGAGCCTTTTACCAGAGATAAATGTAGCCCTGCTGACACAATAGGGTGCAATGGAGTGGCATATGGAGAGATCTGATTTTCATTACTATAAGGATACAGACAATGCAGTTATGTGGTGATTATTATATAACCCACACCTTTATAATGGACAAACAGGAGTCAAACTTGTGCACTTAAGTAATAAAAGGTTTACAAATGGGCCTCTTCTATTAATGTAAATAGTCTTCTCTATTTTATTAAGATCCATCTATTGTACGGTGCACTGAGCTAACAAGCGATCTTCAGTTGCCACCTCGCGTGTCTGCATTGCACAGTACAATTCCTCCTAGATAAATATCTCGAGAGAAGCAGGAAAACAATTAAAACTAGAAGGTAATAAATGATGAAGAAGCCTATGAACAGCAAGCTGGCCCTCTTCCCAGTCTTCATTCATGCATCAAAAAATCCCATAGCTCTGAGTCTTTGAGAGGGCAGCTGGGCAGTAGGGATGTCCACAGTAATATAAATGGGAATTAGATATGATCGAATGTGCTCATTGCATTTTCAACAGCACATGTAATCTTCTCCCCCCGTCCCTCCAGTTCCCCCACCTCTCACCCTGCTACCAGAATAGATGACAAATGATCCTGTAACCAAGCAACTGGGCAATTGAAGAGTTTCAAAGTTCCAGTACATGATAGTTTAGCTATGATCATTTGGGTGATCAGGCTCTGACTGGAGACACCATCCCTATTTTCTGAGTTAAATACCTTTGCTCTCTCCAAATAGCTTTACCCTGGCAAGGGTTTGCAAGGGTTGGCAGGGGTAGAATTTTGTCCTCGGACCTTAGCAGCTCTGTCCATTACTTCTGCTGCTCCCTGACACATGCAAGAGGATGAGGACCACCGAGAAAATGAAGATGAAGATGAATATGCATCTACTTGAGAGTCACAAGCACGGTAGCAATGGAGGCAGCCCAGCTAATACAGTCTTGGTGATACTCCATCACTGATACCCCAATGAGATTTCATCCCCAGCTAGTGAGTGCTCATACAGAGTCCGTCGGTAGGTACACTTAGCACAGTTAATCCACCACCATTATTCTATTTCTTTGCATAATGCAATAACATTATTTATAAGTCAATGAAAACATTTTAAAATATCTAAATCTTTTTTGTGGGCCTATTCTAACTGCAGTAGCCCTTTCCACTGGGGGATGGATTGTGAGATAATTGATTTTGATGCCACCACGTGCGCCCTTGCTTTAGACTCAGGACACATAACTCACGTGGAGGTCAATTATCTCATAGTACAGTCCCCAGTGGCAGAGTTTATGGCTTAAAAAGATCCTATGCTAGAAAAAGTATACCATTATCACAGGCTGGCATTTGTTTCCAAACAAAAATTTAATGGTAAAATTATGTTTGTTGCCTATCCATATATATGTGTGGATAAGTGTGTGTTTATAAAATATATATTGAATATAAAAGAAGCATGTCAAATGTGTGTCTATTTGTAAAGGTATGTCTGTAACTCTCATGCTTACAGTACCTTTGCTGTAGATGTAGAAAAATATACAGCAAGGATTTTTAACTCTTGCATTGCGAAGAGAATGTCTAGAGTAAGGACATTCAGTTCTACCCATTTGAATAAACAAGGCAAATAAATGTCTTTAAAAGAAATGTAGCCCAGAATCTGCTAATTGTTTTTAAACTCTGAGCTGTATTAAGCCTTTTCAAATCCTTGGATATCCTGGCAATATTGAGTCAGCATTCCCATATCATCCATAATTGTTAACCAGCCACTGCAGATGAAAACTATTAGTAATAAAACTCAACCCTATTAGGTTGACCCAAGATTAAGTTTTCTGGCTGATGACAGAATGGGGGTGGTCTGACATGCGTTTGTACATCTCCATTTAGCAACAGGGGCACAGAAGAATGTGGCAGTATCCTAAAGAAAACTAGTCATAGGTAACTAAACCCCCCACAAAAGACTTGGCAAACCACCCTGAGACCACACTGCCAAATACCAAAGAGGGGTGTGTGCTCTCCAGTCTCTCACTCTTCGGTGAGGTAGAGGTTAAATCAGTATCAGGTAAAGAAAATTGGTGCAAACAGTGGCATCTTTACCAAGCTGGTGTTCTAGGCTGCGCAGTAAGAGGTAAAATGCACGTAAGGGGATATGGCAGGAAAATCAGTCAACTGCAAAATATCACATACCCTTTTTTCAGCCCAGACCCTTGGTGCTTCTCCATAAGCACGCTTCTCCAGTCTCAGTTTTTAAGTAACGTCCAATTTTTGACCCCAGGTGAATGTTGAAAGCTTTCACACCTTACCACTTACAACTCCATTCGTTTTTTACCACCTTAAACCCACAGAATATAGCCTCAGCCATTTGAATACCAAGTCTCAAGTTGATGTTAGCCCCAGTGAGAGATTTGCCAGTGGGACGGAGATGTGCCTCAGAGTGAAGACAGTGAAAGAAATTAGGAAAACTATCTCGGGAATATGCATCCCTGGGAACCTTTAAAGCTAAATAAGACCTATGATCCTTTTCAAAGTCAGGCTGAAAATCAAAGAGCTTCAAGTAAGAAAACACACACTTTGGGAAATTAAGAGGTTAGTGCAGCTGGAGTTTTTTTATCACTGCTGCTTGGTGCAGGTTTATTGGACACTTTTAAGTAGAGAAAAGAATGTCTAGCAAAGATCATCTACAACATGCAGCGCTTCAAACCTGGAACTATTAGCATCCTTTTCAGGATGAATAATTACAATCAATAAATTCACCCTATTCACCCATGTTAGAATTACTGTGGCCATAGATAGTGCAGATATGCTGGAGGGATTTGGGGAGTAACCCTCCCCATTGCACTGCTCTCACTGAATTTACATCTCATTGTATTGGGCAGTAATTAACAAAAACAAAACGACTAAAGAAAATTATTAAAAAAAAAAAAAAAAGAAAAGACCACAAAACCAAAAGAAAAACCCCTGCAGATCTTGTGAACTATGGGAGTGCAGGAGGCCAGGTCCCTGTAGAGTCTGGCTGGTTTAATAACACTAGTAAGAAAACAAGAGTGGTAAAAAGAACGATCAGAGTGTTCAAGAGCAGCGAACAGAATATCAATCACAGCGCAACTGCCAAAACGCTGCCCGTTCTCCTCCTTGCCGAGACAACTAACCCCGAACAATTTGCTGCAGCAAAGGAGCAGGTTTAATGAAACAACATGGCCAGAAGGGCTGCGGTGGCAGGATGCCCGGCAGACCCTGCTAGGCGGCACGCAGGCACCAGTGCAGGGCAGCGCGTGGGCTCCCACCTCCTCGCGGGGCGCTGATCCCCTCCCCTGCTCCCCAGTGACATGGCAGTCCCCGAGCAGCCATGCAGAGCCACGAGGCCACCCACTCCTGCTCCCTCCACCCTTTCTCCTCTGGGGCAAACCCCAGGGATGCAGCTCATGCGCTCCAGAGCTAGGCTGGCCTTGGAAATGCTCATGTGAGATGAAGCAGGAGAGGAATGGAGGACGCTCTACTGCTCGCACAGTGGTGTTGGGAGAGACCTTGCTCTCCCCCTTACAAAAACCATTCGGAAGCCTCCACGGATGCTGACTTTGCTCCCCAAAACCGCTCACTGATCTTCAGGGAGACTTATTTGCAAAGAAACTATCCCTTGGCAGGGTGAAAGAACTTGAGCCCAGAGGGCCCAGCACGACCAACCTGAAACTTTCAGTACCTCGGCTTTTGTCCCAAAATGTGCCCTCCTCAGTTTGAACACAGGAGACCAGCATGTCCTGTGTCCACTATTACGATTTCTTCTCGATTAACAAACTGCTCAGTCTCCCCGAGCATGCTCCGCAGCCCCGTACGCTGCATGCGGAGCACTGCGGGCCCATCAATGGAGCGTGACATGAATTCTCACAGTGGAGTGATGTTTTGCACCGGGCTATTGTCCACAAACCATTATTTGTCAAAAAACAAACAAAAGGAGAATATTGGAGATACTTTTACATGATACTTTTCTGGTTCCTGAAAATGTGAGATAATGAATAAAAATGTTCATTACAGAATTATTCACTTTTCTCCATGATTCACGTCCCAGTAATTACCGTGACCAGCCTAATAAAAACTGCTACAAAACGAAGGTCAACTAGCAGTTAGAAGTGTTCATTTTCATTTCAATGTATTCATCTCTGGCTCCTAATGGCCTCATTTTCTCCTATGCTCTTTAATAAATACCACTGAATTACAGGTTAAATAGCTAAATTAAATTATTGCAATTACAGCGTGCAGAGCACTGAAACTGGTTTACCTTTCCCAGTTCAATTAGAGGGGAAGTTTCAACAGCCTGAGACTCCTGATTGCTGTCAATATTCTGAATCACTAAGAATCCGCACTAAAGGCCAGGTTATTTGGTTACAGACTGGGTAATTTCTACACCCCTCTTCCCTCCTGTATAAAGAGGAATGACTCGAGCGCTCTCAGCTAAAACAAAATGAGGCAATCAAAGTATTTTGGGGGAAAGCAACCGCAACGCATAATTGATTCTTTTTGACTGAAGAGGAGGAAGCCTTGAAGTGGCTCAGGCTGAGGGAGAGTATAGGAAACGACAACTTTCTTCCTCTAAAGGAGAGGCAAGTACATATTAATAAATATGAATGCTTAACCTGCCATCGGCCCACAATTATTTTACGTGTACAAATTAAAGATGTTCTTCATTATTTAAATATATTCCAGCATTTGTTGGTGTTGCCCCTTCCACAGGCTTAATTATTTAACATCCCTTTATAAGAATGAATATCTTAATAATAAGGACTGTTGGAAGATAATTTTTTTTAAAAAAAAGGTTTGTTTCCAAAAGATCCCAGAGCATGCAGCGATATTTGTTGTGGAAGAGCTCCCCCTTACTTCTTCACTCTCATGTTTGCAAAAAGCACCAAAAAAAGCTATCAAGGATGGGGGATTCGTTCCTGCAATGATAACAGGACGTGAAACACAGGCACACTCAAATACAGTTAGAACGAGAGACTGAAATATTTTGACTGCTCAGTGTTATTGCTATTTCTAGCGTCAAGGGGAAAGGGAATCTGTTTGTCTTCCACCAAAATCCACATGTTCAAAGCCACATGTTCTGTACTGCATTTAAACAGAGAAATGATACTGTCACTGGGAGAAAAGTGAGGTGGACCATGCAGCTAAATCACTCACAGGCTTGGATTATTCCTTTTTAGGACACCTACAGGAAGTAGCAAGAAAGGGAGTTACTTTGTGCCAAGTTGAGGAGCCACATTAAAACATCTCTACAGCCAAAGTAAAAACATGTATACTCATTAAGGTAATTGAGAGCATACACAAAATCCTGTTCTTTTATTAGCTCATCTTTAATATGTTTTGCCACTACAAGTATTTAATTCCTGGTAATCAACTGGGTGTAAGCAAGAACAGAATACAGCCAACACACCGCAATGGAGTTGGGATTAATATGAATGTTCAAGAAGAGGACACTGATAGGGAAACAACTGTGAATTAAAAATGCCACCGAGTCCTTGCACGTGCCACATCAAGGCTGTGTAACATAAATATGATTTTGCCCACTGGATTTTTGGTTGGCTTTTTTTTAGATGAGGATCCTGCTTTTAATAGTTTTAATGAGCCACAATATTGCTTGCCTTGGTGTTTGATCTCAGTAGCTTGAGCAGAAGTGTATCCCTATCATATTTTCTACAAATTATAAACCACACTTCTCATGAACTTGGGTGGAGAGACAGATTCTACATGTGAATTACCAAGAGAAGATCAAATCTGCAACGAGGTAACCTACAGCACGGGGCAGATCCTGCACGTACTTTACAACAATGCAAGAGCTAATTAGTGGCAGCACCTAGAGCCCCGAAGGAGAGGAAAGCACTGTATAGCGCTTTGGGTGACTCAGCAGAGAAAGCCAGAAACACAAATAGAGTGAAAGTATTACCACGATCACTGTGAAGCCCTGAGTAAAGAATACTAAAGGGCTCAGTGCACATGTGAGTAGAAGAGGAGGATGAGGAGTTCTGAAGGTGTGAATTTCTCAGACTCATCCCTCTAAGCAAACTTGAAAGGTTTGATTCTCCACCCACCCTTCCTCAACCTGAGAGCAGGGTTCAGTTCACATACAACCTTGTGAACTGAACCCTGCAGGGCTTGAACAGTTCTAGCCAAAACTGTAGCAATGGAAATGAAATGAGTGTTTTGTGATAGCTGACAAACTAGGTTACATCGCTCCAACTGTGAAGTGCATCCACTCTACAAGGTATGTTTCCACTGCTTTCCTCCCAGATCTAAGAGGGCACCCGTAACACCCCAGGGCTGAGTGACCCATGTCATCCTATTTGGAATCTGGCTGGGATACACACAGCATGGAAGAGACAACTGGAAGGCTGTTCTTGTGTCTATCACGTTTAAAAAGCTCTCGGAGGATAACTGCACCAGCCAAGCAATGTAATCAATGTATAAAGCCCATTCCTTTTCACGGGACACCACAGATCCTATCTTACAGAATTGACTTACATGGTTAAAGTTAAAACAATTTTGAAGACCGGGGACTAGAGCTCCTCAGAACACTTTTACCAAAGACTCTTGACAGCTAAGATGACCTGAGTTAAGTGCTGAGTTTCAGTGAAATTTCATCAGAAAGACTGTGCGAGAGAGAGAAAGGGAGTTGCCTAGTGGCCAGGGACCTCCCTTGGTAGTCATGAGACCCATGTTCAACTCCTTTTGTCAGACTGCAAATGATCTGGGAGAAAGGTGCTGAAACAACATCGATACTGACCCGGAAGCCATCAGGTCTGAAAAAAAATACCATGGCTTTGCCTAAAAAACTGAACACACAATTCCATTTCTCAGAAATCTTTAAGTTTGGGTTTCATTCCATTAGGAAGAAAAAGAAAAATTTGAAACTTTATGATGCAAAGCGAACATTTGTTATTCTTCTCAATTCTTAGGACACTAATCCTTATGAGAAACCTGATAGAAGTCAACACGAAGTTTCTAGTGGCTTGAACAGAGCACAGTTTCACACCTATCATGGCAAGGGGTGTTTCAGAACACCAGTGCTAGCACCTGAAAAAGTGAAGGAAGATTAATTTTTCTGGGAAATTTCAAGCTTTTATATCACTATGAAGTTCAAGTTTCCTCAACTAGAAGTCAGGCAGGAAGGAATACTACTACATTAGTAACAGACAATAAAAGGAAATATAAACTGTACCGCTACAATTCCTTGAATTACAGAAACCAATCAAAGCTCAAACAACTTGGAAACACGAGCCAACACTAACTTCTTTTTGACTTTTTGTTTTACTCTGTGAAGCATAGTTTGTACCCTGTAGGGTGAAGCCTTTATTATACTCCCTAGGGAAGAAACACCAGCTTGCTAAAGTCACTCCTCCTCTTACGGCTGAATTGCCACTCCCTTCTTCGAGGTGAAGAGAAAGGGCAATATCACCATAATGCACTACCAAGATCTCAACAATTTCAAGAGACTCCAAACCAGCCCCTCAGGGCTGGTGGCAAACTGCATTGCCTGAGGGAGGGTAGTGATAAAGTCTAGAGACTTCTCCAGGGCTGACAACTGTATCACAGCAGTCAGATGCAATTATGGACTGGAGCAGCTAGCAGGAAAGGGGATTGACAGTGACCAAGACAGTGGAAAGGCCTGGGAGAAAGCAGACCAAACATTAGTAATGCAAAGTCAATGCCTAGATTGCTAAATCTATGCGTTACACAAAGGACCTCCTTTGGCAACCGTTACTCAAGATGATTAACGTTTGCTCATGCTGACTTCAACAAAAATTAAGTGCCTGAGAAACTGCTACCTAGGGTGAGGAAGGGTATGTCTACATGGTATTTGGGCAGCTGACAAAGGCTCACCCTGCCTGCACACCAACCTGGCCAGACGCAAGCCAGCACCAATGCAGAGGACATGTAGCTGTGGTTAGTACAACCCCAAAACCCGAGCGAACAAGCCCTGCAGAGGGACGGGGCTGGGGCTCAACATCCTCACTCACACAGCTGTACGGCTTCCGCTGCAGGGCTGGCTTCTCTCCAGTTGGCTTGAAGCATGGGCAGAACAAGCTCGTGTCTGCTTGCAAAATACCACGCACACCTACCTTCACACGGCTCTGACTTTCGCCCAAGAAGGTGAAGAAATGAAGAAATCCCACATAAAGCAGCCATTCTGGATTCCTGGCTTCTTTAAAACCCGGAGATTCACACTGCAGAGCCAACCCTGGTTTGCTTTCCTAGCGGGCTCCAGGTATCAAGTACATAATCTCAACAAGATAAAATAATTGTATTTAAATCTTTCAGGTCCCCTCTTTTTTTAATTTTTTTTTGCCTGTTCTCAGTTACAGTAAAAGTTAAAAGTTTAGCAGATCCCATGACTTCACTCAAAATGCTCCAGTATCTCCATGCATACATTTTAGCCCTCCTAAGTAGGAATTTTAAATGTACTTTTCTCATACATTTCAATTCTGACTACCTTGGGCCAAAATACTCTTATCTCCTGCAAGATAACTTGATAACTGTTGACCTGGATTATGCCTAATCCAAACCCAAAGCAAATCACTTTCAACCATACATTCACTTTACGTCTGTTGTTCATGTAGCGACGTGACCAGACCAGATTTCTAGAGACTGGGAACTTACTAACCAAGTCTGTGCCGAAGCCCTTTTTTTTTTTCTTTCCTGCTTGTAAAATGGTCATACCCACCTGTGAGGGCTGATTAGCAGAAACCACAAAGATGAACTATGCTACACAATCTCAGGCAAGTTGCAGCATTTTTAAGGATTATCGCTCCATTTCTAAACGACCGAAAGGCTACACTTCAGAGAGCAGAGGAGTCAAGAAACACTACACTCCCTGACCCCTACACGGCTTAATTTTTTGGAATCTACATGTCAATGTGATGGCCTCTATTCATAAGTAACAGACCTGGCCACTGTACCCTGGTGCTTTCCAATCAAACCAGACCACTGCACCCCTTGCCAAAAATAATGAGTAATGAAATGCCTAAGAGGGATGGGTAACTGAAAAAGCAGAGACTGCAGAAGGAGTGACACAATACTGTGAAGTATTAGTTCTGTCAGGGAGCCTGGCACCATTTGAGCATTTTATATCCTTTCCTCTTTGGGAACACAATGCCAACCCAATCTGGTAATTCTATTACATAGGAGAGGGGAATTCCTCCTTGCAGCAGGAACCTCACGGCTGCAAAGGAAAAAGTAAAGTCATCCAGAGGAACAACAAAATGTTAAAGCAAGGCTGTATATTAGAGCTTAAAGTGGGACTCAGAAATGCAGCAAATGACAACTGAACCAGAATCTTCTCTTGCTGCTTATGGTACACAGACATAAGAAGAGGGAGAAGTGAGATGGGAGCATGGCAATGGCAAAAATGTGTGGACTGTGCCAAACTCCCTCTTACTACCCTTGCCAAAATGCCCTGTTGTCTCCTGAAATACAACATAATGGCAGTCAGGGAGCAAGAAGCTTGATCTAATGCTCACTGAATCAATAGCAATTGATTTTTCTGATAACTCCCATGGACTTCGACTATGTCCTGCCCTGAAAGAGTTCATTTGTTCCCTCACTATTTGATCGTATTTCTTCCTAGACTGGATCTCCAAGGGTTGAATTTCTCTGAACATACAAGACTGTTCACAATAATCCTGTTTAGGTTCTTGCACTGCTTGCTTTATCTACATACCTGTTTGCCTGAGATCAAGCCTCACGTGTTATTAGCCCTTCCACATCCCCACAAGAGAGACACACTGGGAGGAAAGGGAGTTGGCCAGTTTCACAGAGGGACTGTGTGGTGGGGGCAGCAGCAAGAAACCTCAATTTCCACTGGTTTCCCGGTTCGGCATTTGAGCTGCAAAACTATCCTTGCTGTAATGACTTGTATTTTATTGTTTATTGTTTGCTCACTCTTCAAATTAGAAGTGCTCTGGGCTCCTTGGAATGAAAGTTTCTAGTTAAGTACATATTGTTGTTGTTGTTATTATCATTAAGATTATTCATAAATAAAAGTGTCAAGGTAGATTCGAACGAGTTCTGCTGAGCCTCATATATCTTCCAGGCATCTATCCGTGCTGTTATATAGTATTAAGGTGTGAACAGGGAAAATCACGTACCCAGTCAGCGCTGTGTTTGAGTGGCCTGCCAATTCCAGCTAATCACCAAGTTATTTACTTCCAGTTTATTAGGCCGAAACTGCCACTAGCTGTTGGCAGCCTCTAATATTTACACCTTACTTTCCTGGGGTCTCTTCAAGCACTGCTGTAATAAAAAAGCCATTTCTTCCAGGTTTAGATGCAAGAATTAACACGCAGAGCACCACGCAAGGCCAAGCCAAATTCTGATCTCAGTTACAAATGTGCAACCCCATTGATTTCCAATGGCTTAATTTGCAATGGTCTTGAGCTGCTGTACCTGAGAGCACAATTTCATCCACCGTTTTCACAGAGAGGAGTAACAGCAGTACCTCTTATACACTTGTGAGTATTTTAAACACAGTAACAGTTGGACAAACATCAATCACCACCAATGGCCCTCAGACTCATTTCCATCACATCCAATAAAACCCAGAACAAGCAATTACTCAAAAATTAGCCTAAATTATTTTCATTCATTTTATATACTACTGTAGCTTTTTATTATTTTAGTATTGGAGCATCTCAGAAACTTCCACATCTTTATCCCCATAATAATCCCATCAGAGAGAGACGAGTTGGAATTCCTTACTGAATTGGTGGCAGAATTTCCACAGAGAAATTAAGGGACTTTTCCAGGATCACAGGGAAAAGCCAATGGAGAAAAAAGCATGGATTTAGATTTCCCAAACTGTAGGGAATAGGACATGAGATACAAGAATTTCCTTCTCTTATTAATACTTTTCACCAAATAGCAACAAAAGCATACAGTAAATTCTCACATCCACTCACAATATATTTCAACATGGATTTTCCTTTTTTAGCCAGATACAGGGTGCTTTCATTGATATCATTGGGGATCTCTGGACAGGAATGCTTTATTTTCTGCCAGTTGTCAAGACAGCCTGTTGTTGGTCTCCTAAAGGTGCCATTTCCAAGGTGTGCTCCCTGTGCGGTGTTCTCCTTTGATTTTAGACGCATGATTAAAACTTACAGCCATGCCCTCAGTTGTGTAAGGCCAACAGAGACTCTGCCCGTGCAGAGCAAACATGAGATTCCTGATGCTGAGCCTCTGATGTGCGTTGAGCTATGTGCTCCACGTGAAGTTCCCAACCCCTTCACGCCTTCCTACTGCCAACATGAGGGAGTTCCACAATTTGCTCAGGGCCAGGCACACCTTTATTCATAGGAAAACCTGCTAAGAAACAGCCAGAGCAAACCAATACTGACTCATAGCACATGTGTACTTGCTCAACTGACCACTTCCAGAAACAATAAAATACTGCGGACAAGCCCTGTCCTGCGAAAATTACATATTCGCAGCTCATTCAGCAGGCTGGGTTCATTGCAATGAGGAAAGCCATGTTACAAAGGATAGCTTTCTTTACGCATTTTCTCCAGGATGTTTTCTCCTACCCCACGTAAGGATGTAGGACCAACCAGTCAGGAGGCAATACCAAGAGAAACTGCAATATATTTTGCTGATTGCACTGTAAGCTGTGCCCCATCTCTTGACTTCAGTCCTGGCTCTCCTCCACAGAAATGGAAGTTTACCATGCACTGCAGACTGACCACTAATGGTATCAGCCACATGAGTATCTCACCAGCTTAATTTAGGATAGTCATATTTGCATCAATTACATTTCTTCCCTGTAAGAAAAGAAAGCTAAGAGAAGAGTAGAGAAAGAAAGAGAAGTAAAGGAAGATGAAAAACAGGTTTTGTTTTTTAATAACTTGAAAGTATGACCTGATAGGGAAAGCTCTACTCTTTATTTTATTTTGGTTGCAGTCACTTTGTGAGGTATATCGGTTGGGAACTGTTGATATTATAGCACAGTCAGGTAGATACAGGTCAGGAAAAATCATCAGAAATAATCTAAAAGGCCAGGTTTTACCCCAGTAAAGTGTAGTTACTTTAATTGAAAAAGTCTTGCTGCTCAGTTCAGTACCGTCTGTGAAATAAAAAGCAAAGATTTTAAGAAATAATTATTATATTTTAAATTAATGTCGTTATAGTTACACACCAAATGGAAAAGCCAGCTAAATATAAAACCAGTCTTTCCTCTGTTCTCACCTGCCTGCTGTATGTAGAGTCCTATTCAGGTACCAGGGGAACAGAAGGTCCCACTGGAAGTACTCTTCTTTGCTGTCATCTTTACATGACTACAGTACAGAAGCTGATGTAGCCAGAGCTCTGGGATGCCAGTACCTATCCTTCTCCATGACTCCAAGACCTCTTTTGGTCCCATTCATCATCCATCTCCTCTACTCTACTCTTCTTCCATACACACATATCCCAAAGCAGCCTGATGTATAGACAGCAATTAAAGTTTTTGTTGGTCTTTACCTCTCTGTCTGTCCATCTGTGAAACAGTTTTCTAGCCTGGTATTATCTGAATGATGATTTCATAGAAAATAAAAAATGCAAAGGCCATTCCACAAAAAAAGCAAAGTGACTAAATCTGTTAAACTAACTATTTTTTCTCTTTTCTTCACAGTAATACTGGCGAACATTTAAAGAGACCAGGAAAGATTTTTAAAAGAGGCTTTAAAAAGCAAGCCCTCTCTGTGTTTTTGGAAACGCTAACAATCCTACCGCCATTATCAGAAATGCCTGCCCTTGGCCAAAATTTCTCCTCCTCCACTCTGACACGCACTGGCTGGTAACCTGCTGTTACACACTGGCTGGGAAGGCGTACTCCAACGGCCAAGAGAGCACCACTTGTGAAAGGACTGTAAAGCATCACGCGTTACTAAACTGGAGAGCCCGCGTGAAAAGATCCTGTTTGTACCTGCTTTTATCTAAAAAGCTGTTGCGCTTATTGTGTGCAGGTGTACGTCCAAGTTGGCTGGACGCTACGAAAACTGATCTTGTGCCCAGGCAATTCAGTCTTTTGCTCCTTTTACTGTCTGCTCTCCATAGATCTGCATGAACTCAAGCTAGCGAACTCTGAGAAGCAATTTGCCTGGCTTGCCAGAAATGCTTGAGCACCTAGCCAGTCCACAAATAGAAAAGAGAACAGTATCAGCTTCAATTTATTTTTTTTCTTAATGGGTTGAATCAACTTCAGAATCAGGACTGTGCATGCAATTAGCACTGGAAACTGAATTTACCTGCCCTCGGAGAACATACCAACACTACTCTGTGAGTAAAAACGGAGACACGAACTCCTGGTTGTAATCAAATCACAGTGCATTCTCCTGAACTGGAGTTTGTCAAGTATTTCTGACAATTTGAGGTTAACGCTGTCTTCTGTATAGATACTTCACAAGCAGAGAAAGAAAACTACCTGGGATACATTATTTGTTAACTGTTCACTCAGCTCATGATAGGTGTGTGACTCCGAACTGTATTTGGCATCTAACATCTCTCTTTTGATAGATAGTGATATCTCAGCAGCCTGCTCTCTGAGCCAGTGCAGACAAGGAATGGGCAGCACACGTTCATCAAACTAACATCTGCTTTCAGTTCTCATTTATAGATGTGGAATCCTTTCAACTGGACATTAATCATTCTCTACAGCAGCAATTAGATACTTGAGACAGATCAGAACAAATCAAATTAGCCTTATTTATTAAACAAAAAAATCCTAAGAAGTAAATAAAAAAGACACCAGACCATCCTGTGTGCAGCAACAGAAAAAGAAAATTAACATACTGACACACAGGAGTCTAAAAGCTTTCAGGTGCTATTTTCAAAGCCTCAACTGTAACCAAATAGCAGAGGGCTCAACTGCAGAATGCCTCATGGATTATTTTAGCAATAAGTTATAATTGAAAGGATTAACGTGAATGTAATGTTTCCCTTCCAAAAATTCCAGGAATGCAAAAATGACTCTCATCTGCACTGCGTGACTCATGTTTTTAATGCTGGAACTTCATTTTCACTCATGAGGAATTCAAGCTCAGGGAAATGTTACCACAGAAATCCTCATTCAATCGACAAAGGAAAATCTCTCCCTCTTTCGCTGCAGTTAAACAAAGCCTAAGAATCGTACCTTTGGAGGGCCTGGCTTGGTTCAGCTTCAGGTAAAAAACATCCTGCACATGAGGAGAGACACGGCTCTCCCTGAGGGATCAAGCAGATCACCCTGAGGAGCTCAAATTCTCCAAACTAGCTCAAACCAAGCAGACCGGCTTCCTCTTGCTGGGTTTCCCTGGCTTAACGTGGCAGACCTTCTAGCAAGCAAAGTGGGGGACACTGACATATTTGTGTAGAAATTAGTAGCAAAACATCTGTAGATCACAAGACAAATCTGGACTGGTCTAGAGGAAGGTGAGAAGGTATCCACCAAACACCCGATACTTGCTTTCTCTATCTTTCCTTCAATTGCTTTTTCCAAAAATTGCTTTTATTTTTTTAATAAGGAAACAATGTAATGTGTTTGTTACAGAAAACTGGCAATGCTTAAGTGAAGAAGAGCTCTCACCATCTAGATTACATGTATCAGCAACATTTCAGGGTTTTTTTCATAAACAGGGCTAAATGTCAAGCAGATGAGAAGTTTCATGAAAGAGTATGTCTGAAAATGGCAAGCAGGGTTTGGCCGTCCACACACAAAATGATCCTCGTCTGCCTGTGCCATAGATCATGAAGCTGATCATCTGCTCCCATCCAGAAAGCCCCATCCCGTGCTGGGCTGCCTTTGCTGCTGGGAAGCACCAGGGTGGGACGAGCAGGTCCAGAGGAAATGTGGTTCTGCTGCACGCCATGGAAAAATGTGCTGCTTTATCGCCTTTCCTCTCAGCAGCTATTCAGGGTGTCCGGGGGTGCGATGGAGGCTTGCATGGGAAGGGGGAAGACACTTTTTCCAGTGAACCCATTAGACTTCTCCTCCTCCTCCTTCAATATTCACAGCCTCCCATGCTGATCCTTCCCTTTCCCTTCCACAGCTCTGCATACACCTGACTGTAATAACAGCAGAGATACCATCTGGGGTTAGCTCATTACATGTTTATTACTCCTTTGTTTATTTCTTCATAAATATAAACTGTTGTTACCTGCGCAAGCCTGTGCATCTAGCTCAGTTCTGGTGAGCCTTAAAAGCCCCAAACTGAAAATAGCCTAAAGATGTGAAGAATCATGGCTGGCATCGCAGCCCAAAAGGCAACCAGTTAGCCAAGGTATGGAGAGAGAACCATTGCAACATGCAGCATGGAGGGATGGTTTTATATTTAAGATTTCCTGGCTCAGACGTACTGTGTTAGCCAGTTAGATGTGGTTATAAATAGAAGCGCCTGCTGACATTAATCACAATAATTTGGCAATGTGGCTACTGATGTGAAATTACAAAAGGGACAGGTACCTTACAAAGCTAAGCCCAGTTTATCGTTGGCCAGATCGTTTATCAGCCAGCGAAAATAACCCTTCCTCCATGTACTGTGATCTCATGCAAACGGGAATCTGAGTGAGAGAGGGAAGAAGGGGTCTTGGGTTTTTATTTGATTTGATTTATCATTTGGTTCAATGTAACTTTAAGAAATATTAATCTGCTCCTTCGTTTAATTTCATCTGTACCACTGGCCAAGAGAAATGCACTAATTTATAAGTTGAAGCAAGCCTTGAGATAATGTCACCCACCATTCATCCAAATTTGTCACTAGCATCCCATTAAAGCCGTAATTATTTTTTAATTAAAACTAAGGAAGCTGGCATGCATGTGCCTACTTTATACATCTGTTATGGGTTAAAATAGCTTTTAAAAAATGTTTTTTTAGACCGCAGTCTTTTGTGGCCATGGCCTATGCCAAAGAAAACGCAAACTTGCTTATTTTCTCCATGGGGCGCAACACTGCCTATGTGTGCCTGAACAGATTCGACTGGCCGTGAAAAGAATTCTAAATAAAACACAAACATGGAATTTGGCAACGCCACAGAAGCGAGCTTAAGACTAATTCCAGCATGCGGACGGCTCTCACACAGCAAGTCTGGCTCCACTATAAATGAAACCAGGCTCTGTAAAATCGCCAGTAAAGTTTGAGTTAGGATTTAAAGAGACAGCACTCTTATTCCAAGGTTTAAGGGGAAAAAACCACACGCGCGCGCGCGCGCGCACAGTCGCATACCCCAGCTTATTAAGGAAATTCATGCTGGCCCAATAAGTCTGCATGTTGCAAGCTGTGTTTACTTTCAGCAGTCATTTCCATTAAAAAAAAAAAAAAAAAAAAAAAAAAAAAAAAAGTGAAGTTCAAAAAAAAAAGAACATTAACTTTGGACGTGATTTTTAGAAAAAAAATGATGCAATTATTATTGCAGGGACCACTGACAGAGACAACAATGAATGAAGGACCTACCTGATGGCAAAGCTGCAATGATATATTAAAAAAAGAAAGAAGTATAAAGTCTGGGGCAGAGTAGGTGAAGGGAAAGTTATGGATGGGGAGAAAGCTCCATGTCCAGGGTGGCCATGGACAGAGCAGCCTGTTCCCATCAGACAGCCCAGCAAGCGGGATGGTAACTCACTGGGACTTGCTGGGAGGGAGCTATATGCAATACAGCCCTGTGCTGCCATGGAGAGGGGCAATGCAACCCAGAATAAAGACATCTGCGAAGAAAGAGTGAGGAGAAAGTGAGAAACAGCATTCACTCATCTTTACCTATTAAGGAGGAAACAAATTTAAGAAATCCCAGTTTATAATCACAAGACAGAGCCTGGCAAATTTAAGAGGAAAGGGCAAGGGCCGAATCATTTAAGGCAGTGCTGGTACTGTCTCTCCCACACCGTCGTTCTTCCTTACAGCTCTGGATGATATCAGGCCACAGAATTAAAATTAAACCTCAGGTGCCCACCTCAAACCCTGACCATCAGTTTTTTCCTCAGAACAGGGAGAGCAGAAGGAACGATTTGCTGGCTAGAGGGCTCTAAATATGGGAAGAGCTCAGACATTTATGAGTGTGCTCAACTGCACTAATGAACGTTGACAGTGTTGGTGGGGGCAGGGGCTAGAACCGCCGCAGCTTTCACACTGCTCCTCATGGAAAACGTGCAGAGAAACTACGAAGGAAATTGGGAAGGAGTTTACAGCAATTTCAGAAGATTTTGTACAACTGTTCTACTTATCTATTGATAACAGCAGTGAAGGGTTTGGCTTCAGCAGGCTATGGAGTTTTAAGATTCTACTCGACTTTACAATAGATGTATTAGTTCCGTTTAAGGAGAATCCAGAAAAAAATAGAAAAAGAGCATCTTTTCTTACTATATTTTATAAGGTTTTGCAGAAGAGTAAAGTTACTCACTAATCTTGTCCTTACCGTACACAAAACCACAGTGATCCTATTCCCAGTTTAATCAACAGTTCACACATTTTATAAAGGATTTGGATTAATCAATCCGTAAACACTCAGACCAAATTTTTGGACAGACTTTGCATTATAAGCCTGTCTGTGCCATAATAAATGAACTTACTCTCTCCCTGTTCAATCAGAGGAGATGAGAAAATAACCCAAATCTCTGTTAGGAGATGTAAACTGAAAAAACAGTTCCCCTGCAGGCAAAGGGTGCTGCTGCCATGTTGAGGTCTTACTATGTTCCATGAATTTTTGTCTTTCACCCTGAACGCCATGGACGGTTTTAAATGGTACGTATTTCCCAACAATACTCTGATTCCTACTTAAGTCTCTGTACACGCCTGAATTCCATAGACCATGTTCACAGCTGGCATAACAGCCCAACGCTACCGAAGTCAGGAAACACCTCGTAGAAAGATGCTCAGCTAAGCATCCCTAGGCAGTCCCTAACCCATCCCTCAGTGGACTGCTGGCACGGTACAGCATGCCCTGGGAAGCACCGTGCTTGTCATGCAGCCACGGAAGAGATGGAAGGATCAGGTTTAGATCTGGGCCTCACGTGAAGTAATCTAGGTCACTATAGGACTTGTAAGGAGACAGTCTGACACACAGAAAGGATAGGATGCTCCCCTCGCATTGCCAGGGGATGTAATGAAAAGAATACATTTACAGTTGGCTCCAAATAGCCAAGTGACGCTTAAATACGCATAAAAGCTGCAGGTATGTTGTGCAAACTGGCCTCTCTCGAACCAGAGATTCTTTATGTTAATAGCAAAGACAATAATTTAGAAAGCACCGTCTCATGGCGTGATTCCAGCGCCTGTGTCACCCCACTGCCTTGCTTAGTGCCTACATTAACCTCATTCCAGAAGTCCCAGGACCTCTGACTCTTACAGCTGAATTCATAAAAAATGTAAGCCCTCACTATGTGGGATTTTTGCCTGCTTCCTTCCCAGTGCATGTTTTACTGACTCATTGAACCTGGCTTCCCCAGCTTGTGCTACGGCAGGTTGTGCTAGCTGGAACAGGGACCCATGGAAATAGTTTGATTAAGACAAAAACAAGAGGGAAATAAAGATAGCAGAGGCATGTACCACACTGAAGCCTACCAGATTTCTGTACATACTGCAAAAAATGCTTGGAAAAAGCCTGTCCAAAAGAAAGCAAACAGCATAAAAACGTATGTTGCTAACAGTTGCTCAGCTGTTTACTGCTCAGCAGAAAGAAGGACCGACATGTAGCACACAGGAGCTCAGTGGGGCACACGCGAGGTGCATCAGCGTGGCTTCTTTGACTCAAATCCCTTTCTGAACATAAAGCATCCCATCTGAGCACAGCACTCTTCTTTTCATCTATTTTTATGAAGCACTCAGAAAAGAAAAAAGAACCCAGGTCCCCTGAATTAGGCAGCCCTGGAGGGACATGGGGTAATTTTTTTGCAGTTCTCTGGCCTAAACCTGAGCCACCCCAGGAATATGTGATCAAATTCCTCTAAAAAAAATTAAAATAAAGCTATTTCACTACAAAATGTACACCATCTCACTGGTCCCTCCACCTTTCCCATTCTGGCTTGTGAACTAAAGAGCTGTTCTTATCTCAACTACCTACACCATACGCCATGGCTCGCCCTACTTCCTTTGACGCTGAGCATTATATTTGTGCACAAGAGATTTCTCTCTGTTCTCACAAACTGAACAGCCCAATTCACTTCCTGGCTCAGACACACAAACACATCCGCACGTATCTGACAGAAAGCGAGAAGAAAAGTGATGACAAAAAGCTACTGCTGAAGGGGCAGGAGAAAACTCCAGCCTGAATATGCCAGGTGAGGCTGTACAAGCGAACTGTTTAGCATATGCTATGTACAAATGAATGGCAATTTACTGAAAGAAAGAAAGAAAGAATAATTGCAAACATTTATGCCTCGTGCATGTGTATAAAAAAAAATAAATCAGCCCTTAGAGAGCTGGTGCATTGCCCAACCAAAAGGCAAGGCACCTGACAAACACTACCCCCAATTTTGTCGCTTTGTAGGTGATTGCTTCCTTCCTTCTCTTCCTGCAGTTGATTTCTTCTGTTTTTAGGAAATGTTCACCAGGAAGCATTCAACTCCCTGAAAAGGGTGGGAAGGAGGTGGCAGCAGGGAGAGGCTGCTCCCATCCTGCACACCATCCCTGGTGATTACTCTGCTGCAGAAACTTGAAAGCCATTCCTGTCCCTTTGCTGAATATGGACACGCACCATACTACAACTTCAAAAATAGGTCTGCTCCTCCTCCTCTGGACTACCAAGGTGTTTTTGGACATAACAGCTGCCGAAAGCTACAGCGGTGCCCAAAACTTGCTTACTGTGCCCCGCTAACGCCGTCTTTATTTACGCTGGTGTCTTCTGGAAAGTACTGCACAAATGCCAAGAAAAGGGAAGACTATGATTTGTTTGGGTCTTCTGTCAGAGCAGCGGGCAACTTGCCATCAGTGGTGCCTCTTTGTAACCAAGCTATTCTCTCCCTTCCAAACTACTGATACTCCCAAGTATTTACTGCATCAAGGGGGAAAAATGGGGCTTCTTATTAATGGGAAAAATAAGGCACAAGAAAGAAGACCTGAAAAAAAATCCCTGCTCAACAAGATAGAACAGAAATGTCCTTGCCTTGCTTTCCCATAACCTCCCCTTTTGCTTCATCTCCCACCTGATACCACCAAAGCCTGTTCGTGCTTTAACAAAGATGGATCAGTTGCTGCGCGGTCCCCTGGCGCTTACCTATACTCTGAAGTCACCTACCCCTAACCCAGCCATCGCTCAGCAAACTCTAAAAGGAAATAAATTCGTTCGTTCCAATAAGCAAATTATAAAATCACCTTCATCCATCTTGTTCCTATATTTTTAAATTTGATTGTGGCCAGAGAATTGCTGGCTGGGAAGTACCCTTCCCCCCCTCGCACATACACCCTTTAAAAATGCAAAATCTAGCCCTCTATTTCAATATTTCTGATGTCAGTGACCGGTGTCGGCTCTCCCCATACAGTAACTGCTTTAAAGCGCTGCATACAGCACTGCATTAAAAATTAATTACACATGCTATTTTATTGATAGTGCATAATGTAATGAGCACCAGCTGTGCTAAACATCCAAACTCCTTTTTAAGACAGCTATAAAAAAAGAAAGAAACTGCACTTCCAAATGCTTCTCCTGTCAGAGGAGAAAAACAGCAACATCTTGGATGGATTTGAAACAGGATTCTTTGATTTAGCTCTCCATTTGGAGCGTTTGAAGAGTTCAGACTCTCGGGCTCAGCGTAGTGGTATGCGATCGAGTTAACTCTCTCAATGTTGGAGCCATTGTCTTTACTGCAGGCAATGTTGCCTTGAACCCTTTTGTCCCGAGACTACCAGATTCAGTTCCACCATTAATATTGCAATTAAGGGCTTTTTTTTTTTTTTCCTGGGATGTCTGGCAATGGCAGGCATCCACTTTAAAGCACCTTTAAATATCGCTATTGCTCCTGCTGGTTCTTAACTTGACATAATTAGGACTTACAAAGTTATAGTGATCGGGCGTCTGTCTAGAACAAAGCCTCAGCCACGCTCAAATTGCCAGGGCCGCTGGCCCATGCAGCACCCTAATTTTAGCCGCCTCTTTGCAGTCTTAAGGTCTGCTCGCTGCCTCTTGACAAACAAGCCATTCAGTCAAAAAATCAGTTTGTGATTAGATCCATCTATTTTGAGTTTGGATCTGATTTTAATATCTGGTGAGACAGAGAGCTGCACAGACAGACAGGTCACATATGATTTTAATACTTGGATAGATGGATGAACACATAGATTGATAGATAGATGAAAAGATGGATACATACACTCAGACTGATGCATTACCGGTTTTAGTATATACATCTCTCACACATCCCTGCACTCTGTAAGTACTGTCCACAAAGTCAATTCTACTACAGCATGCATTAAATATTTCACTAAAATAAATAAATACATGACTAATATGGCCATCTCTCCTGAATGTTAGTCAGTCCTTTATGCAAACCTCTTCTTTATGCAGCAAAATGAAAAGATACATTTACAAAGAGTCTTGGGGAAACTATAGGTCTTTGTCTGCCCTCAGACACATATAGCCAGTTCTTCATTCACCCCTCGAAAAAGCACCCAGTGCTGATCAGAAATCAAGTTTTAGTGGATTTTTTTTTTTTTTTTTTGAGATTCTGCTGAACAGAAAATGAAGAGTAGAGTATCAGCCATCGTCCTGGGACTTGATGAGTTAGGAGGTTTTTGCTGGATGAGTTTGCATTCTCCCCTCTGATTACTGTTTTGTTTTCCATTGATCCTCCTGCGTTAATAAATCCCAGTCTGGAGTGAACAAAAGCTTGCTTCTTGTTCTAGTAAGAAATGTGACGAGTGCATACCATATCATTAACATAAAAGTTTTTGAAATAATACTGCTTTCTAGACAGACTGTATTAATTGCATCAAGCTTTTTATAGCAGGGTGGTCTAATCTAGCTCTTGCTATTGGCTGACTCCAGTTATAAAACCAACACAAAATTAATACGGTGATATAATTGAAGGAGGGAAAAGTATTCTTTTAAAACCTATTATTTACTTACAGATACTTCTTTTATCTTTACTGTCACCTTAAGCTTTGCCAAGAAAACACCAGACTAGTTAAATGATGCAGTAAGTAGAATTTCAGTAGCCAAGTAAATTGATATTAACTTTACAAGATGACTGTGTGATTTTCAGAATGTCCTAATGACTAACACAGCTGATTCCTTGAATTAACAGGAGCTTGTTCCTCTCTTCTGAGCTATGGCCCCACGCCTTCCTCTATTTTAGACCTTAAAGTTCACATCCCTGTCCATTAATCACTGCTGTCCATGCCCACTTGCTGTTTTTATATATGCAACTAAGTATCGTAATTGCTTTCCACCTCCTTCCATCAGCCTACATGTGGGAAGGAAGCCGTTTCACCGGTTAGCTGAATATATGTGTATTGGACAGATTTAATTATCTTTACAGAGGTATATAAAACCCTCACTGGTGGGCCCAGGTCCAAAGGTTTTGGATCAGGTCTACATCTGAATGCAGGCGTAAGGGACAAATTATTATCTGTGCCATTATAATTCCCTTTGTCTTATGGCGATTATAATTCCATTTCTGGGGCTTTTGCACTGTAGGATCTTCAGGGCAGGGACTTTTTTCTTTGGAGAGCACACTGTAAAGTGCCACACACTTCTGCGCTGAGATTTTCAAAGCTCATTTCTCGTTAACTTTAATGGGAAACGGGCATCCAAATCTCTTAGGCAGCTTTGACAATTTAAGCCTTAATGTACAATATTAATAAATCAGCATCATAAAAAGAGCCTTATGAAGATGTATTGTGAAAAAATAGCCCCACAAAAAGCATTGCAGTGTATGTGTGCATGCATACGGGCATATACTTTTCTTTACATAATTATGTCTCTCAACAATCATTTGCATGTCTCTGTTATGCAAAAAAACCTGTGTGTGTTTTACAGTTACTCTGAGCAGTTGCAATTCATTGAAATGAAATAAAAAGCAGGCTCAAAAAAGCACCCTAATCTGGCAAGGGGTAAAGCAAAATGAATGCTTTGCCCATTTATATTTTAGATCCAAGCTACACAACCCTGTGAATTTCATGACTCTATTCCAACTTCTAATTAAATAGGCACTAAAAACGCTTAAACGGGAGAACCCAATTCAACAGACAGAAGCCTCTGAGGCAAAAAATAAATAAATAAATAGAGTGAGGGAGAGATTGTTCCAGTGGTAGGTTTGTTTTTTTTTAAATCACATGGAGAAACATAGACCTTTACTCACAAATTCCTCATCCTGTGGTGCCCTGGACACAAAGAATGGTACAAAGACAGAGGGGACCACAACCAGCACCGGCAGAGCGACACAGTGGACCCCCAAGCGGACTTCCCAGCATCATTTACTGTGATTGAAACTACTCTTAGCAGCATGTTTTCTAAAGAACCCAAACAGCTCTGGATGAGGCAGGGTGACTTCCCCTGTGCATGACCGAACGCTACTCAGCATTCCCGGCCATCACTCTTATCTAGGTCGGAGATTTCCAAATGCAGTTTTCAACATGCGTACCCCAAATCCCACCAGCAGCCAGAAGTTTAGATTCTCCAGCACAAAACTGCTGGGACACTTGAGGGCCCGATTTGGGAGCGCCCGGCAGAAATTTGGGACTACCTGCAACTTCAAGCCTTCAGAGTCACAGCCTGCTTGAGAACTGCATGGAAAAATTCCGCGTCCTGAATTAAATGAATGCTGAAAAGCAGGAAAGGTAAGAAATGATGAAGGAGGAGGAGAGGCGGGAACTGTTGATGGCTTTTGTTCAAAGAAGGAAACAATTCCTCAGAAGCAAGAACAGGGCTGACAGAATAAAAGGCTAATCAAGTCAGAGAGACAAGCAGATCTCTAAAGCTGGAGCAAGTGACTGTTGTAAATGTCTATATTAAAAAAGAGGGCACAATGCAGGGATCGTCATGAGATTATTAGTCAACACAAAGAACTCACTTTTCTTTCATTTCCACAAAATATTTTGGGAGCTAGAAAGATCCCGTAACCCTTGCCATGGGGTTTAAACCATGCCCAGGCTCATATACACTGAATACTATGAGAGCTAAGAAAGGGTTAAGCAGACATATTCTCCTTTTTCAAGGGAAGAAATGTTTCTTTCAAGCAGAACTTGACCAACTACTGTCATAAACATGTAGCATGCACTTTGATATAACCTATTCTCTAAGTGCTGCAGACTGCAGCAGTAATTACAGGAAGCCATGATAACAGGTCTCTCTCTCCACAGAGCTTGGCATCGCTCTCCCAGCAAACAGGCAATTCTGAAAACTCACAGCGCACAACTCCAAAGTGAGAACTCAAAGTACGCAAAGTACAAAAGCCTCGCCTTCCCACGTTCTTTAATAAGTTATTCCTTCCTTCCTTTTCTATTTATAGTTGTACTTGCTTCCCTCCCCACTAGCTGCTGGCATCAGAAGCAACAGGGAACCAGGGCATCCAGTTCGCTGTTACTACCTGCCTACCAGAGGCACCTGCGCACATACTGCACCAGGGAAGACAGAGAACAGCAAAGCATGAGATCAGTTCCAGTTTGGTTTACTGGTCACAGGGAGGAGGAAAGGGGGGAGGCAGGGGATCTATCTGACTTTCTGATCCAGCGCTCACCATTCGGAAGAGCCCATCTCTACACCCGTCTCAGGCCAGTTGGTCAATCTGCTGGGGCTGATGAAGCAGAGCCTGATTAAAACAGCATCCCCCCCACGCTGCGTACGGCAGCTCGGATAGGAAATGTGACCAAATCCCCTGCATGCACTGACTGCACCATACCACACAGCACATCGCTTCAAGCCCAGTGCCTGCGCCGTGGCACAAGGAGCCTTCCTCACATGCCCTGAGCTTCACCCAAGGTCGAAACAGGACCCTGTGGAGCGCTCTCAGCCTCCTCCCGAGAATGTTTTGTCTTTCGAGACCAAGGATTTCCAAGATACAAGTACAAATTTCTTGCAAAATTTTTTGTCTCCTTTTATTGGAACAATCAGAGATGTAGAGGGACATTCTCGTGAGAGACAGCATACTGCAGCCAGGTGGTAACACCGCTTGCGGAAGGAAAAAGCTGAGCACAGCAAGGTTGTGCCAGCTTCAGGGGGACATGAGGAGCCATTTCCCAAAGGCTTTATTCCTGACAGTGGTTGCTGTCTCTCTAAATCCTCTGGTCCTCACGCATTACTTATCCAGCATCATTCTGGGAACTCCCTATTAAAACTCCAAACACGTTAGTATGAACGAGGGCTGCAGGGTTTGGCCCACCACAGTGAGACTCCATAAACGCTTGCGGATTTTGCCACAGCTGTATTTTCTTTTAAGCCCTCCCCATTTTCACCTCTCCAGCCCACAGTTCACCATAGACCCAATCTTGCAACTGAGCCACACTCAGAAACACCCACTGATTTCAAAGAGATCGCTGGGTCTGAAATGATGGGGTCTGGCGACAATATGTCCGTGTCCTCTTTGGCTAGCTCGATGCGCCCTCATTTCCACATCACTTTCCCCTCCTCGCGGTGACAAAAGTCAGGCATCCAAAAGGAATAAAAGGAAAAGAAAAGCTGACGGGGGAGAGGCGAGGGATGCGTGGCAAGTTACCAAGGAGCATTTTCTCAAAGCAAGGGAGAAAACGGCATGGAGCACATACATCCTGCGTGCACATGGATGCGGAGGAGAGCCTTTAATACGAATGATTGGGGAGGGAGGGGAAAAGAAAGGAGGGAAGAAAAAAAAAATACCTCAGATGTTAAATGTTATCCAATTAAGCTTAAAATAAACAGCCCAGAGAGATGAAATCTTGATACTGGGGTATCACATTCTGCGAGGAGTCTCAGACATTTGTTCACAACATGGCACTAACGGCCCGGCAGCGGCTGCTGGTGACAGCTGAAGGTGGGCAGGAAGGAGGGGAGGGATGGGGAAATGGGGGGAGTTGCAGGCCCTTTCCCACTCCCCATCCTCCGCCAGCATGGAGGGGGAAGGAGGAAGGGGAAGGGGGTGCTTCAGGGCATTTTCTCTGCCTTCCCCACACGACCCAGCGAAGGCAGCTCTCCCACAGCACAGACGACATCACTTGGCAGCACTACTGACCTTCAGATAGCAACAAAAAAAAAAAAAAAAAAAAAAAAAAAAAAAAAAAAGATGTTTCTATTACCTGACAACTGACAATGACATCCAAATGTGCCTGACGTCTCAGTCTGAATCTCAGTCTGAGTCCCGCCAACTGAGACTGCACGTGCACCACAGCAGGGCAGGCTAAGGCAGGGCGGGAGGGAGGCCAGTGCGCGGAGAGGTGACGTGATCACGGATGTGTGAGGGTGGGAGGAGGCAGCTATGGGAGCCCCCGGCAGGTTTGCAGGCCTGGACGGCCCTGGAGAAAAAACAATAGAAAAAACTGTCAGTCGGACCTAAGTTTGAAGGGACAGAGGAGGCATCATCAGGGCAAACAGGCGAGGCGGGGGCTGGCTGCCTAACGCGCGACATGCTGGGTCTGAGCCCCTCTCCGGGCCCGGCTGAGGATGGCGGGCTCAGGTCGGGCATGGGGAGAGCAAGAAGAGCCCTGGGGGACCCGCGAACCCGGGCTGGGGTCTGCGGGGGACACGGAGAGGGGCGAAGTTGGGGGGGTCGGCCGGCCCTGGTGTGGAGCAGCGCCCGAGGCGGCGGACGTCGCCACCGGCACTTGCTGAGGGACGGAATCAAAAGGGGGATTATTGTTTTACGGCTGTGTTAATGCATTGAGCCGACACGAAACTGGGCAGGCTTTCTGCCGAGCCGGCGCTGAAGCGGGCTCCACACAACACCAGCCCGGACAAAGCGTGGTGACTTTAGAGCTCAAATGGCTTCAGCGAGGTGCCAGGAGCCGAGCTCCCAGAAGGAAGCCTTGGCGGCCGCCCTGCTGCCTTCCCGCTTGAGCTGCGGCCAGTTCTGCATTTTGCATGCCCCGATTACGCGGGCTGCTCCCCTATCGAGCCTGCGAAGAAGGGAGCAACCTTTTTCCCGGTAGCTAAAAGATGATACTGTGACCTCCCAACCCTATTATTTATTTTTAACCCCTCTAGGAATCACCTGCCATTTTAAAAGCTGTATTTAAGAGTTTTTCTCCTGCTCCACTGGAAACGCTCGCTCCTCCTGGCACTAGTCCAAACTGAGCACCGCGGCTTTGAAAAAACTAAGATACACGCCTTAAATATCGATATACACCTGCACAAATACAGATACACACAAACACACACACAGAGAATCAGGTAGGAGCTGAATTTTTGCCTGGCACAAATTAGCAGATTTTAAAGGGAAGTTGAGCGAACAGCACCGCTTTACATCCACCTTAAAACTATGATGCCACTTAATTGTTAAATAAAGGGTAGCTACTAATCAAGGGCAGTTTCTAAATGAAGATATGTGGTGGAGTGGTGGCCATTAAAAAGCTGGCATTTGCCAACAGTTACCGCACAGTGGTAGATCAGAAACCACAGTTTCCCCCTGTATTGAGATCAGGAAATATGTGTGTTAATTGTGGGGTATCTTCTGGCAAATGCTCTCTTTTTTTTAATGGTAGCAATTCTGTCTGTGCATACGTGCGTGCCTTGTAGGTACATGCAAACACCATGGCAGCAAGGAGGAATATTTATCCGTGCTCCCTCTAACCTTAGAAAAGCAACATTTTCTAAGGGAGCTTACAGCGTGGCAGCAAGGGGAAGTATTTATCCCTGCTCCTTCCAACCCTAGAAAAACAACTATTTCTAAGGGAGCCTCTCCACCTCAAGAGTCCCAATTCGGAAAGTAGGCCTGCATGTTGATCTGACAGCTACACATGTGAGGCAAACGGGGATACTTCATCCTTGGCACAGCATCCAGCGCTCCAGTCTGCAAGGACTGCATTTGATTTTGTCGTTTATCTTAAATGGCTAAGAGACCACCAGTGCAAAACATTTGTGTGAAGCTTTTGCCAAAACCACAAGTGAAGAGTCTAAATTCCCTGTGTAAATACTTGAGCTTCAAGCATCAAGGATAAAATTTGTGCTCTTTTGTGAGGACTGGTTTTAAATAGAAGCCATCTCTGTGGCTCCTGGGACGAAGAAGGATTTTTTATTTTGGGGGCTCAGTTGCTTGGCTTTTGTAACTGTTTGATCTCCCTGGAAGTACTACACAAGCAGGTAATGGTAACTACTATCCAGATCACACTTACGTTGCATTTTGGGCAGGACTGTGCCCTAGACATGTGGAAACTGATGTCAGAATGGATTTCTATGTGTATGTGAACCACTCTACTGCCACTGTAAAATACACAAATAACAAGTTTGCTTTTTTCACAGAACAAGTAAACAGTAACAAAGATTTCCTCCAATGACTTAAGAATTATCTCATATTACAAAAATAACTAGGCTAGCATAGGCTATGTTGAGCCACCTGGGCACTCATCCATGCTGGGAAAGTTGTGAGCTTGAGATCAGGATTTAGAGTAGGGCCACAGGGCAGCTATGTTTCAGGTTACATCTGGATGCCTGTGGCCCCATCATGACTAAGGGGACAGGTCCTGCAGTCACTTGGCCCTCTGCACATCATGGTGTGATACTACAGGTTTTGACGGAGCTCGTCACACAGAGGAACTGTATGAAGCCCATCAAGTGCACCATCAACCACAACTGCATGGGGTTTTAACGGGAGTTGCGTGGGTCCTAGCAGGCAACACTACCCTGGGGGCACAGCCTCTCCTCTAGTCCAGGTGGGTCCCATCTTTCCATTGGCAATGAATTTGGTACAATCTGCACAGCCCTGAGGCGTCTGAGAAGACGTTAAGAGCTTACCAAGCGGGTACAGGGAGGCCCTCCCTGCTCTTATCCAATACATCTCCTCTAGTGTGGAAAGGGAGTTAAGGTTTCAAATAGGAGGTTTCTGACAATCTGGGCAAAGGGATCCTCTAAGAGCCTTCCACCAGAGGTACTGGGGGCAAGCCAGCAATCCGCTTTAACAAGGTGCCTAACAAATTTATGGGAAGGACTATATGAACCAGTTGCCAGTGAAGGGATGGAACCGAATGTATCGTTCAGAAGGTCTTTTCCTGTCTTTTGATGTATGTATGAAGAAATCTAAAAAGTGTTAACCTAGCGTCAGAAAGGAAAGGGTTGGTAAAGAAGAAGAAGAATGGGCAAAGAGAGACTCCTTGCAGATCCTCAGGGAGTCCAACCACCACTCCCAAGACCAATGCTAGGATATAAAGATCGTGGGGCTGCTAGACCAGGAGGCTGAGTCTGCCCCTACAAGCAAAGTCAAACCAGGTGATTCCTCCTCTTTGCTACTACTTTAGGGTGGTGTCACAAATCAGGACAGTCCTATAGAATGAGATCTAGTGGCAAATAATAAAGTGGGAAATTGTATCCACTGGCCCCATGGAAAGGCATGGAGAAAAGGAGTGCTCCACTGTTAGGTATCCGATACTTCTTCATAGCTATAAAACAAATAACAATGTCCCTCAGAAACCCTCAGCTTGGGTTTGCTAAGAACATGCCCATGTTTTACCCCTCCAGCTCTTCTTCTGCGGGATTTTTCCCCATAAAGGTTCTATTTAAAGCTGAAAATTAAGACAGCCGTTCTACCATTCCTCACCTTAACTGCTACAGGTGACAGACAAACACAAAATGAACAAACAGATAAAAAGATAAACAGATACAGGTAGATAGATGGTATCCTAAGGTGGTGCTGAGAGTTTTCTGCTCAACCCACACAGCACCAGGCGAGGGAGGGGAGCCAGTCTCTAGAATTCTACGGCCGATCGACCACATCATGTTGCACACAGGTTTCAAAAAGAAAACACTCCTGTAAGCCCCTGACTGCCACAAAGAGCACAGCCGCAACTAGCACTGAGGGAAAACAGACCGCAAGAACCGTGCTGCAATCTTAGAGGCAAAAATCCGACCCAACTTGGGGTGAGCGGGCACACACGTGCAGCTCTGTGTCGCTTGGACATTGCTGACACGATGCGTGAGGCTCGATTTTCTTCTTGGGTCAGCACCGGGAAATCACTCACCTGCACTGCAGATCTCAATTATATATTCTGCATTCATTCTGCATGGACGCGAAGGGGAGTTTTGCACGTAGCATGAGTGTGAAACATGCACAGGGACTGTCACCGTGTAAATAAAAGATCTGCATTGCTGATGGCAAAGGAGGATTTTGTCCTCATGCTTTAAGCAGTCTCGGCATATACCCAGTGCCTGTACATGGCAGTAGCTCACAGGTTACGTTGACTCCCAGGCACTGCTAAGAGTATTTTTTTTGCTCTCTGCTATTTTTAAACTTGCAAAGAAGAAAATAAGGTAAATTGGACGTGACCCCAGAAGATGGAAATGAGCATAAGAGCCTAGATGAACATGACAAAAGCCACAATCAAGGCATAAATTGCATCCTTTTGTTGTCCCTCTCCCCGAGCCTAGGCATGACTGGCCATATGATATGGTATATGTAAAACACCACACTCCTCTGGCACATCTGCAGAAAAGTCCCTGAGCAAAGCACAAAGATGGAGCTGCAAGAAGCATTCACAACGTCCCACCTCAGCACGGTTCAGAGCAGGGGAACCCGATCTTAATTTAAGAGACCTTGCTTTCCGTCTCGTGTCAGGTGTAAATGCAGCCACCCATAGCTGTGTAGCTGGTGCGTCCCCAGGGCACTGTGTGCTTGCCTGGGTGGGTGTCTGTGCGCAGGCAGACAGGCAGGTACACAGGCAGACGTCTAAGCCACTTAACAGGGCACAAACCAAGTTTTTCTGCATGTCTCTCTGTGCCTGTCTGCTGATGGAAAATCAATCAATAGCTGGTTAGAGACTAAAGCTCAGTTCCATTATTAAAAAACTCTCTTTCAATAAAAAAAAAAAACATCTGTTCGAATAGTGTATGGCTACAAATTCCGAGTGCAGGCTGCAGCCTCATCCCTGCCCTGTGCCCGTCATGTTCAGGGAGAGCACTGCAGATGTTTTGAGATGGGTTTTACATTTAACGTTGCAGCAGCCTTGAACAGACACATCCAAAAGTGAAAGACGGATCTACTCACTAATCTTTCCAGCAGATTTTTTTCCCAAGCTTTTCCCAAAACAAGTTGTCTCATCTGTGTTGCACCATACGTGCTGTTCCCACCTGATATTACTGTCTTTCTACCACGACTTTTTTACAGACACAAACAGCATTGATGAAGCAAATGTGCACAAGCATGTGCACACACGGAGTGTAGAGAGGCACAAACATTTCCAACAGCAGCTAGCAGAGCAACGCATCGCACACACCATCCCCCAGGAAAGGCAGGAGGGCTCAATGGTGTAGGCAGATACGCTATTATACACACTCACGCACGGAGTCCGGCGCTCAGCCAGACACACCTGCACGCCAGCCTTTACCTCTTCCCCCAGCACACACACAGCGGTTTGGGAGCAATTCCCCTGCACCAACTTACGACGCGAAGACTAAAACTTCGCTCAAGCTGCAAATGGAAAGGCTGCACTGGGGAAAGAAGGAGGGCAGGGAAGGGATTTCTTGTTATATTTTACTCAGGGATTTTTTTTTTTTTT
>VYZM01003417.1:998142-1030028 GCA_013398915.1 Dromas ardeola
TTTTTTTGGCAGACAAGGATTCCCTTTGAATTGATACATTTCTTTCTCCCAAGAATTTCGAATGATAATGCATAAATGAGTCATAGATCAAGAACAGCGACGTGGTGAGCAAGAAGGAGAAAGAGTGTGAGTGAGGGGCACTGGCACAGAAATTTGACAGTACCCCAACTCCCCCCCTTCCTCCCCCCATGCCAAGACATTAATTCTCACAAGTCGGAGAAAATTACTATGCATGAATGCAAAAAGCATGATCAGGAGTAATTAACATGGCTTCATATGCAAATTTTATTAATGCAGAAGTACAAAGTCATTATGCAAATGAAACTTACGTCAACTCTCTTGACAAATATTCATCTCTAAAGCTCAAGTTTCTCCCTTCTATTTTTTTTTTTATTATTTTTTGGTGTAACCCCCCCCCCCAACAAAAAAAAAAAGTGACGAGGACTGTTTGACAAGTTTGCAAAGTTGTTTTTCAACCGCAGAAATTTATTCTTGCATTGTTGATATATTTTTTTTGTTGCTGTTGTTGGCAGGTACACGACAGCTCATGGAGGAGAGCGGGAGGATGGGGGACGCGGGCTACCAGCAGCAGGCAGCCAATCAAAACGCCAGCGGCTGTAATGAGCGCGATTGATGACTGTTTGGCTTTACTGCAGGGTAATGAACTAGAATCCAGTCTGAGGAGGAAAAAAATATGAATATTCATGAAGCTGTGCTCCTGCCTTTGATGATTAAAGAAATTTTTAATATTCAAATAAGCGCTTGCCAAGTGATTAACAAAGAACAAGCACGCAGGAATATGGAAATGGAGCTGTGGAAGATTTGGGAGTCACAGTCTGTGCAGAAAAGACAGCACAAAATTTCATAAACAAGATAGGCAGATAACCCAATTCAAATCTGAGCAAATAAAGGGGGAAAAAATCCCCTTCTTTTTCATCAGTTTGGATATTGTATCAGTCACTTTGTTTTAGAGTGCAAAGGCGAATAAAAGCAACCGATGCAATAAGACGGGGGGGAAAATCCAAACCCTGAGAAACCCAACCCGGCAATTACAAAGTAAGAATCCTGGGTGAGAAAGCGATAGGAAAATGATGGCTAAGTCCACCGTCTGCTGTGGGCTATTGCTTTTCAAAAGCAGGAGCCTGCCTGATGCTGAGAGCCTACCGGCTACTGAGAAGCGCCAACTTGTTGTATACGACAGGCAGGAGTCAAAAGTATTCTGAAATAACCAAGACCAGTCCCTGCCATTAAATCCCTTTCCTCGGCTGGAGAGTGCACCGTGGGGCCTGATCACTGTCTGGGAGAGAAGTGAGGGAGGGCAACAGAAAGAAGAAATATTATTGCCGGGGCGGGGGGGAAGTAAAATAAAAAAAGTGCCAAAGGAGGATGCAAGGAGGTCTCAGCTGCCCACCCTGGTAATCAGTTGGTAAGAAATGTGTTTTCCATGTCTGAGCCACAAAGGTCCTCCACTCCCCACAGGTTTCTGAACAAGGATACAAAAATCCAGCCACGTTACAAAATGTCTGATAAGTTCAGGCTCTCACAGTTTAATAGCTTCACTAAGGATTCACACTGAAGCACATAATAACAATATTAGCTGCTAAAATGAGTTCGCAGTTAAAATACATCTAATTAGCAGCAGCGACATCCTTTTTTCTTTGTCTTTTTTGGAAAAACAGTTAACTTCAGGGCTACCTTATACCAGGATGAAATGTGGTTAAGCTCTTTCTGTTACTCAAAAGCTTGGGTAAGGATGTCTTCAAACTCTTATGGCATTGGAAAACCGACTCACCTTCTTTGTTATTAGATCCTGGGGTTTCACAGGCCTGTTTGGCTTTTCTGCAGATCTTTAAAACCTCTGGTTAATTATTTCCTATTTTAAAATCTAAAGAAAGCATAGTCTAGGTACCATTTAATAATTAGCTGGTGTCTTCAGAATGTAACACTTCAACTCTACTTTAAAAAAAAAATAAAATAGTAGTAATAATAACAGCATGAGGACAATGCTACAAAATGCACAAAACAGCCATGACTGGAACCTTCAGAGCTGCCGTGAAAACATATCATGGAGCTAATGGGATTTTTCCCCCATATCTGCTCCATTTTTGGAGATACAAAAATACCCACTATTGATGTACCACAGGAAAGAAAAAGGGGGAGAAAAAAAAATGAAAAGGGAAGGAGGGAAAAAAAAAAAAAAGAAATGCCTAACATAAGTAAAGATAAGGTTAAACACCGTGCAAGGGTATTGCTGGGAGTCTTTCCTCTGAATAATGCCGAGACCTTTCGAAGATGCCTGTTGTCTCTAGGTGTGCGTGGGCGGGTGAAGTGTGATATTACACAACACACAGGCGGCAGCGGCCGTGCACAACCGTGCTGATCACAGCGCTTGACTGTGAAACTCAGCTCTCCATTTCCTGGGCTGGTCGTAGCTCGTGTCAGACCCTTGAACACCGTAAATGTTATCCTTTGTCTACGAGGTTCCTTGGCTTTATTTTAATCAATGCATTTTCTTTTTTAGTGACAGAGAAGCAACTACCAGCTCATACAGTTGGTTGCTTTGGAGCCCTTCTTAAATGGCAGTTGAGTTCTACCATATAAAGGTGAATATTTAATATTTATGCCACATTTTCTTCCTTTCTTTAAAAGCACCCCATTTACATATTTCTGGAGAATAATGATACTTCAGCAGGGCAGGTGAACACACATTTCAGCATATGGAGTCAACGGGAAAAAGTATTAAGAGTCAATATTGTAAAAATCAGCCCCTAAATTTAAGTGGCTTGAATTGAGCTTGAAGCTGTGGTTTCCTGTCAGTAGTTAGATGCTGTAATAATAATAATAATAACAACAACAACAATAATAACAATAATAATAATAACACGCCTTTCATTTCTCTAGTGCCTTCCACGCAAAGATCTGGAAGCACTTTACAAAGATAAATAAACTGAACTTGGAACACCCCGTGTGGTTAATAAATATCCTAATTTATCTAAATATCCTGTTTTGAGCATGCAACTCTTCTCACTGCATAAAAATCCACATTTTAGGTCATCCACATATTTGCGCATGGCATTCTGGAGGCTCAGATAGCAAGGGCAGGCTGTGGAGATTTTTACTTACCTAAGGAGACCATGTGGATTGACAGAAGTAGCCCACACTATGCCTGGAAGATTGCTTACGCAGTGCCAAAACCCATCTTTTAGGAAATGAGGGTGTGGGTTGCCGCTAGACTGGCTCCGGGGCTGGGGTGGGAGGCCCATGGGGGCATCCAGGTGCCACACAGCAGCATCCCTACGAGCCAGGTCCCTGCAGGGGCTTCTCCAGGGCCACCCGTCCCCCTTCCCACCTGACACTCATCCAAACCTGCTCCCTTGTCTGTGCTTTGAACACGAAGCTAAGTGAAAAAACGAAGCATCTTGTCTCACCCCGATTAACCACACATGAAAAAGGACTCTCGCCCACCCCAAGGCTGCATTCATCGCTTCCTCCCGCCGTGCCCTCTGCGCACCCCACCGATGCAAGGAGGACCGTATCCCTCTGCTACGAGAGCAACCAGGAGCAAGAGCAGGGGAAACAAGGGCAGGATTGGGCCTAAAGCATCATAAGGCATAAGTAAATACAGCATATCAACAGATGGCATATAAATATGACACAGGAAACCAGGGCGTTTCCTCATCTAAGGAGGGTGATCTTGCAGACAGGGCTCTGGGCTGGGAAGGGTGCCGGGGCATACACCCAAGGACACGTCCCCTCCCGGAGCTCGGTGTTCCCCTTCCCACCCATCTGGTCTGTTCAGCCCCAAAACACTTCCAAGCAGAGCCCGGCTCCCGCTCCAGGGGTGCAGAGTGCCTAACACAATGGTGCCCTGTTCCGAGCTGCAATGTCCAGAAGCTACCGCAATAAACTAACAAATAACAATAATCACCCTGATTTGTGGAGTTTGTTTTCCAAAAAGCATAAAGGGTTGACAATAAACAGTTCATCAATTTTCCCAAGTTTGTTCCCCAACTCTTGTAATTAAGTCCCGGGGAGTTTCAATGGTTGTAAAAATCCTTGTGGGGATTAAAATTTTTAGCCCTGATTATACCGTGAATATTTCCATATACCAGCAAATATTCCTGATGCAATTGATGACTGCAGCATCCCAATAGATGACTGCAGCAATTTAACAGTCCCTGGAATTAATAAAAGAACTCAGTGGATGAAAAGAGCTGTTTCCAAAGGGCAAAATAATATATACAGGCAACTAGAGAGAGAAATACCACTATAAATAATCTGAGGGCTTGACCACAAGAGCATGGTCAAGAGGCTAAAATGAAGGAAGTGAAGTGGCCAGGGAAAAGCCCAGATAGGCAGGAGACAGTAACAGCAGTGGACTTCTCCTCTGCCTTGGCCATTGGGGACTGAGCCCTGCTTACCCCTGCAGCAGGATCAGCTCCTCCAGTAAGTATCTCTTCCTTGCTCCAAAGTTTGCCTTCTATTAGTATTTTTTAATTTTTTCCCTAGCCCACACTAAAAAAAAATAAAATAAAATAAATTTATTGGTGGAATGAGGCAGGATAAGGTTTTTGCAGCTCTTCAGCTGTTTGGTAGCAAAAACAATTCCTGGAAGGGGAGGGAACTTGGGGAAAGAGAGGCAGATGAAGTCACTCTGCCCCTCTGTGCCTCAGTCTCCCCATCTGTGAAAATCAGCTAATGACATCCACCTGATTTCATTAAATGTCCTGGAAACTAAAACAAAATTCTGTAACAGCAATATATTAAGCAGCAGCACTGTTAACTGTTTCACTGCTGGAAATGTGAAGGAGGACCATCAGGTGATGCCGATGTCCCTGCAAAGCACAGATGGACAAACTTAATATACAGACACAATTAGCTTTGGGAGAGAATCACAGCTCCTGGTTTTTTGGCTCACCCCTTGCCGAAAGCAATCGAAGTGTAGGCACTTCAGAAGTGCTGAATTTCAATGTGAAAAACAGTCTACCTGCCTAGTGTGAATACATACATTACACTTCAAGTAATATAACAGGGTTTGGGGGGGGTCCCATTAGTGCACACATTTATAACTTCCAAATTTTCCCTGGTGCACGGAGCACATTCACACTCAGCGGAGCATTTCACTCACACAAAGCAAACTTAAGCAAGGGACGGCAAGGGGAGGGGCGGTGGGAAGCAACAGAGATTTTTAAAAAGAGGATTCCCTTTGAGTTTTGGATCTGCCTGGGGGAAAACCAATCCAGCTGCGTGTGTACAAGCGGACCCAAGTCTGATAACTGAATCTGTCAAATTAAATGAGCGGAGCAATCAACTGGAGATGGTAAAACAATCCACCAAATGAGGGGAACCCTGAGGATCTAAAGCTTCAGTCCTCAATTTACTGGACACCGGCACAACTGAGTAAATAACGCTCTCTGAATGGAAAAGAGGCTAGAAAATTAACTAGCTTCTAAATAATGAAAGAAAGCAGACAAATAAACCAGCAACCAGGAATCTAGTTCAGACTATAATGTAAGTTACAAAACGGAAATAATAAACCGACGTTTCATTTGCACAAGGAAGCGTGTTGTGAACCTGCGCCCCATCCTGCAGCTAAATAGCACAATGAAAAGTTTCACCCGAAGACTTGGATCCGAGCAGAATTTGGCCAGTCACAACTGCTAATTAGACAGGATAACTGAACCCTACACCAGGAGAGGTAAAATGCAAGTACGGTATAAAACCAACCCCTTACTCCTTTCAGTATGACAGAAAACTGTGAGCAAAGCCAACTACAAGAAACCGAGAACCATTCTGCGTACATGACGTTTTCTCTGAGGTATATTTTTCTGGACCAGATCCCCCCATAACTCCCAGCTCACCCAGTTATTTGTACAGAATAGCATCTTTCTCCGTAAAATAAAAATGTAAGACATGAAAAGGCTTTTTATTATCAGATCTGCTTAAAATGGAAGCCGAAGTTGATTATCCAGGAAAGTGTGTTAAAAAAAAAAAAGGAGAGAGAACAAACAGAGATAGTGTACAAACCGAGGTGAAGCAAAAGAATTCCTGCAAACATCCATGTTCAGGATAAGGAAGTGATATTAAATTCATACCTATCACCCCAGTAAAATAAAGGCTAGTAGGTTTTTGTTTTGTTTCTGATGAAAATGTCAATACTCTCAAACGGCAGCTTATTGCTGTATATCACAGCCTAACCAAATCTTTCTATAACCTCTTGCATTACAAGCAAAATCTCTAAAATGTCACCAACTAAAAAATTGAACTAGCCTGTAATTAGTTTCAACAAAGTAGTCCTTTTAACCCTAATTTTCTAGATGTAGATGGCATTTCCGAAGTAAGCGTTATGAACCTTCCTTAAGGACAAGCGGAATCAAATTGTAAAATCATAAGCAGCGATCTAGTAGTTCTTCCTCTAAGCAAGCCTTTTATTTCCCCGTAATAAATTCAAATCCAGCCTTCAGTCTCTTAATAGGTGATCAGAGAAAATATGCATGCACACCTAAACCGCTACAACAAACCTTATTTTTTAAATAACACTTCAATCACTAATATAATAAAGACTGTTATAACACGTTAGCACTGGTATCATTATTCCTTATGATTCAATATTCTAATGACTGGCTGTAACAGAGGTTTATGTTCTGCCGAGGTTTATACCACTATTTAATGTAATTAAGCAAACTGGCAGCCAAAGCCTCTGTGGAAATATCATTTCTATCGCACAGTATTCCCACCAGAAATTCAGAGGAATCATAACATACAAACTTTGATTCTGTTTATTTTTTCCCCTGTTCCGAAACTGATCTGGCATTTCTTGGACTTAGTAAAGTGGAAGAAGGAATTAATTTGGCTTCTGTAGACATGTTATTATTGACAATACTAATAGTCTATGACAAATGGGCCATCCCCGCTCCTCTCTTTCAGCAGGCGTTGCAGCCTGCAACATCGCTTTTGCAAAACCCCAGAGCTGGACTTTCGTCGTGCCGGGGAGCCCTGTGAGTGTACCAGCAATGGGGTTTTAAGTAAGCCATTAAAATGCTAATATTCAGCACGGGCCAGATCCCTGTTACCACTGAAAGCAGAACTAAAGCTCCTCTGGAGACAGGATAAGGCCCTTCCAATGTGATCAAAGAGTAAATACATGCAAAGCTCTGATGGGAAAAGGGATCTTTTTTCTAATTTTAAAACCAAACAGGGAGAGTCCACGAGGCTCATAATCCATGTTACAGTCACATCTGGGATCACTGACATCTGGGATAACAGCAGCAAGGAGGATGGTCCAGGCTAAAAAGTTGCCACTTGAGGTCAAAGAGGAGCGCTTAATACCCAGGATTGCATCAAAATTGAGTTTGTTACCTTTTGGGCTACACTGTCCTCCACTCGATGCAGCTCTGCTGATGACAGCAGATGTGCCACATATATATATAAATATATACATGCACATATCGCTGTGCACGGCTTTGTCACGTGTGAGTGTCACCCCACCTTGCAAAGGGAACTCAGCCCCTTCGGCAGCCCTCACTCAAGCAAGAGGCCACCCAGGGAGCGCAGGGTCAGGAGCAGAATTGGGCCCCAAAACCAGAGTTCACCCGCTGCCTGCAACAGCAGAGCTTGCGAGCCGACTTGGTTAAAATAAAGGCTTAGTTACCTCTCCCTCCCAGCTGTAAAGCTCTCAGCAGAGGGAAAAAAAACTCCAACAGCTGAAACAAAACCCACACCCAATTTGTGGGGGAAAACGGGACAAGGAATGATAACGAGAAAGGGAAAATGTCTGGTTCCTATTAGTGCTATCTCCAGCGCTTTCACCTCCACAAACAGCTTAAAGGAGGGCTTCTGGAACAGAAGTTAAACTTTCCTTAATCTGGGCTCTTAAACTGCCAGGATCTGGTTACATTTTCTCCTTCTTCCAGATTTTAATATTTTTATTTTATATTCTAATATGGGGGTGGGGGGAGGAAGGGGGAGAATCTCAGTGTCACTGTAAGAAAGAAGTCACCGGGTTTTGTGATCCAGCAGCTTCCTTGGCAGAGGGAACTGCTGGTTGGCATAATCCACTCGTTTGACAAAACTACTATTTCTGGGCACGGGCTCAAAAACAGGTAGGAAGCAAATGCTGAGAAATAAGGAAGTAAAAACAGCCAACAGATTTTTCACTACCAAGAACGCCAAGAGTAAACATGATTTATTTAGCTGTGTTTAACATGTCTCTTCTGCACTAGACTGCAGAAATCTGCTTGCATTTAGAGCAGGAGGAGGAGGAGGCAGGGGGGAGGGGATGAAAAGGGAATCCATTACGGCGCTCCGCTGGTACTTTCTGAATTGTTCAGTCACACAGTTTTATTGAGTACAAGTATTTTCTAGCCCAAAATATATTCATGTGTCAGAAGAAAGCAGCACTAATCTGCTGTTAATTAACAAGCTGCCGCTAACAAAAGATGAAGGACCCAATTCATACAAACAATATTTACGTGGGTGTCGCATGATTTTGTCACAGATCTTTTCTTTTCTTCCCCCCCTCCTCGCTTTCCCCGCTGCCTCCTCCTCTTCCTCAGCACCCAGTTATAGGGATGCTGCACGGAGGAGACCCGGCTCCTCTTGGGACCGGCACCCACAGGGGAGGTGAGGGAACCCAGCCCAGTCCCGACCCAGCCAAACTCGGACGGGATCTCGCCCGAGGCACGCAGCTCTGGGGTTCCCGTCTCCCCACACAGCGAAGGGTCCTATTGCACGCTCCAAAGTGAAATTTCCTTAGATCCTTATTCAATTACGAGGCAGAAGCCATCTTCTGGCACCGTGCCCGCAGTGGCAGTGCTGCCGAGGCTCCGGGAAGTGGCACGAAGCCTCTCATCCTCCATCCATCCTCACTGGCATCGCGCGGGCTGTGAGAAGGGATGGGTGAAATCACCGCCCTCCCCGCTGCCCTGCCTGTGATTTCACATTTGTTTATTCCAACCCTTTTTTGCCAAGGAGTTTGGGGAGGAGGGTGGAACTTGCTAACAGCAGGGAGAACCGGAGGGATTTGGGTTTGTTCAAAAATACCAATGCGCACCTACAAAAGGACAGGGTTGTGAGCAGTGAACCAAAGGGCAGGGTCTCCCGGCCATAGCCCCACTGCCGTCACCTTCTCTCTGCTGTCATTTTGGACGGTAGCGCTTGTGGCTTCACCCAGAGAGGTGCCGAGTACGGCAGGCTGCCCCAAGACCCCACCGGATGCAGCCGGGCACTTTGGAAAATCAAGCCATTCGCATCTTTTCTACCTCATCTGAGAAATGAGACTGCCTATCTGCATATCTCCTGTGGGCGGTTTAAAGCTGGCGCTGGAGAAGAGACGGGAGGGTTAAAACCAACAGCAAACGAGCACTAAAAATTTCTGGGCTTGCTCCACTCCCGGGAACAAAGGTGGGATCACAGGGTTGGAGAAAGGGCTGATGGTCTCCTGCGCTTTACCCATCAAACCTCACAGACCTGCCGTCGAGAAGGGTTACAGGGGACAGAGTTTAAGCTCTGCTATCACACAGCCAGGGCTGGGAGAAGTGTAGGGACAGGAGGGTGGGAAACAGAAGTATTCAAGCGTGATTTTAGAAGTGCCAAGGTTCTCCCGCGATGGCATGCTGGGGTGGTATTTCTGCTAGCACAGTGCTCTGCACATCCCAGTTCGTGTCTCGCCCTAAAGGCCACAGTTTCCTCAGTAAGAAACAAACTCCGCTGGAGCATACACACATCTGCCCTTCCAGGTTTTTTCTCTGTACCCTTGCCCTATTCCCCAAAACATGGGGGTTTCACTGCAAAAGTCACAGCCACACGCTCAGCACATCCCCCGGGCACCCTCGCCAGCACCCAGCCCCACTTGCTGGCTGCAGCTCTCCCCCCGCCGCTGGCTCCCCCCACCAGGACCTGACCCTGAGAGGGACCAGCCCTGAATGTAAACGAGCCCAGAGTCTTCCCCGCATCTTCCCCACTTTGTGCATGTCCAGAGTCACCTTTGCCATTTCTAGACCAGCATTTTAACAAAGTCCTGGCCTGAGCTTTTTCAAAGATCTATTTTTTTATTATTATTTTTTTTGTTAACAGTGATATTTGAAACACTGACATTTACCATTTGAAAAGCAAAGCGAACACATTTAAACAAGCGTCTTAAAAGAGCTAATGAAAGAGAAACAGATCCATCTGTATTGTATTCTCCACCCACTATCGCTCAAAAAAAATTAAACCTTTCCAGACAGCAGGGAAGTCTCCCAACAGCGAAGACAATAGGAATTCCCAAGCTTCCTGACAAGGGAGTGAGGACAAGGGGTGCATCACCCCACCTAGGTAACGCCTGCTGCAAGCTGCCAGTCGCCCAGCACAAACCCTAGCCTGAGCAGCCCCAAGGCTAACGCAGACCTCATCAATCCAGCTCACCAGTCCTTCCAAAACAAGCAGGTGCCTTTGGTAGGGGTCTCTGACAGACAGCGTTGCATCCATAACCTCCCCCTGCTCAAATATTTCTAATGAGCGTTGTCAGATAGGGAGCATTGAGGATTGAGGGTGTTTTTCTTCACCCACAGATCAGACATGTAGGGATGAGGTGAGTCCAAGACAACACGCTGTCAAAATCCCCCCAGCCTGAGGGATGGGTGCTTATGGTGGCCAGCAAAGACATCCTTTGCTCCTGTGTACTAGCGCTGCTAACAGAAAACTACCTTGTGCATCCCTTCCAAGAAACAGCTCCGATCGGGTATCCTCGATCAACCTCAAAATCAAAAATAAAGTGTATCATCTTAAATGATGAACTTTGCACAATGAGGATAGCATCCTTCAGGGGAGTCTGAGGGGGCTGGAATGGAGCTCAGGGGGTTTTTTTAGGGGGGTTTGAGGGTTACCGTTTTAACTTCTTTCTGCAAGAAGGCCCTGTACCATAAACATTAATCAAACACTATAGTCTGCCTTTTAGTCTTGAACAATTATGAGTACAGTTTTGTGATCTTTAGCCATATTTACTGATACTCAAAGGCAGATTCTATCTTGTTAGATTGTTATAAATGGGACCCCAGGGAATCAGCACACAGGCGGAGGCAGATGTGAGAGAGAGCCTTCTCAGAGCTCGGGTGTTCTTCAGTTTTCTGCTGCTGAAATTATGAATGTTTTGCAGAAAAAAACCAACGTTAGAATCCTCTGCCAGATCATTACAAAGAGCTGTCCGTAGTCTAAAAAAAAAAAAGTTCCATTTTGCTGGACTTAAGATTTTTTAAGGTTAACTGTTAAATTTCAAAGTGTGGTTTACATGTGCTGGCCACTTGTATGCACAAAAGTTTCAGAGACAGACACAGAAAAGGTCTCTGGTTATAAACCATTAAAGAAAGAAACCCACAAATGCTATCTCGTTCCCTCTTAGTTAAATACATTGTTTCTGCTCCAGACCTGCTTCATAATACCATAAAATAGAGGCACGTTTCCGACACTAGATTTGAGAAGCTGTCACATGAAAGGTAAACTTTTAATCTGCTATAGACAAACAGCACACATTTTTATTTCCTGAGTAACAGCTCTGGAGAAATGTTTAAACAAGAATTTAAGAGCTTTGTGGTAAAGCCACATAGGGGTCTCAGACAGCTACTGGGTTTGAGCTTCTTTTCTTTGTTGTTGTCCTTTTTTAATTCTTTAAATAACCTACTCAAAAGTAGACTTCTAGGAGTAGAGTAATTCAAGATGCACGGTAAAGTGAACCTCTAGGCTTGCTTTTATTTCTAGTTAATAAAAAAGAAATGTTTAAACTGAAACGCGGGCCTGAATTTCTAGCTATTCATCCCCATCTTTTTATTTTCTTGGGACTCGCAATCGAATACGTTTAAGTAGTTAATTGTGTCACAATTAGTAACACATTAGTCCTCCGATATTTTTAATAGCAACCCAGGTTTTTCCCCAAGGCACTTAAAAATGGCAGGCTCCGCTATGCTCTCCTTTTTTTAAAACTCCCATGCACTTTTCTTCTTTAAAAACCTCCCACATGCATTTCACTTGGTCTGAAAATACCAGCACAGATCTTAATCCTGCCAACGCTTACAGACATGCTTAACTTTCTGCACATCAGTAATCCCGCTGACTGCGAGAGGACCCTTGGCGTACCTACAGCTCGGCGCAGGCTAAAGATGAAATCCTTCCTTCGCCAAAGCCAATGGCAAAACCCCCATTGACGTCAATAAGGTTATGATTTCACATCCAGTTTGTTGCAGGATTGGGACCATCCTCATTTCAAGGTACTTTCCCAAACTCGTTGGGTTTTGGTTTTTTTCTCCTTTTTTCTTCCTGCTCTTTCTCCCCCTCACCTCCCACACTCACTCTTGTGGGGCCCCATATTGACACCACTAGAAAACTTCTGCCTTTCAAATCCCTCCGCGAGGGAAACCCCCTCGCTGAGACGGGAAACAACCTTTGCAGGTAAAGCTGAAAGAAACTATTTTGCCCCGCTGCATGCGTTCAAGTAAACTAATTAAAACCTGAGAACTTGGGTTCCAAACGATGCCAAGAAGCAATCGTTAATATGAGCTGAAGTTAAATGGGAAGCTCTAGACGTTTAAAATTAGCTGCAGGGAAAAGAAAAAATAAAAAAGGGGAGAAAAAAGCAGAGGGCAAGGATGTTTTTGTAATTTTACCATAAAGCCGACGTGGTGCAGCTTGGACTGCATGGGGTTAAAATGAATTTGGGGGCTTGCTCTACAGTGAAGGGGGAAAGGGCTGCTGAATAGCAGGGGAGAGGGAAGCAGCCCGCTCGGAAGCGCTGCAGTACTGTGAAGAGCAGGCAGAAGTGAGCAAACCAGCTGAACCGCTTGCAGAATTAATCAGTAACAAAGAGGCTGGAGCTGTTGGCGGGCTTCAGCCCTTGAACCTGGACTCTGCTCTATAAATTTCAACTTGGAATGGCTCTCTACTTGTTGAAAGACAGGTTGGCTCCGGGCCAAGCCATAGGGGGAGGAAAAAAAAAAAAAGGAAAAAAAAAAAAAATTCCTTCTTGCTCAGGAAACTTCCCCTCAGTTTCTAACTCTTTTTATGAGCTAGTAATAGGGCACTCTAGAAAACGGGAAACGAAAAGCTGGGATTGAAAGGAAAAAATGAGCTGGGAGTTGGTTTAATAAAGAAAATAAAACAAGTAGGTGCTAAATTCAAATCTGGATTTTGCCTGCACGCAAGTACATCAGCTATAACAGAAGACTTCAGAGCGCCTCGCCAATAATTCAAAGGAGACTTTTACAGTTACATTAGCTGGCTACAGGTTTGACTCTGAAAATAATAAATGTCTTAAAAGAAGAAGAGGGCTGTTTAATCCCCGTCTGCAGTCTCGTCTTGTTCTCTCCTCCCCCACCACTCCACCTTGTTTAAATGACCATTACGAAAGCACCGTGGCATAAAAAAACACGTAGAACCGTCGTTTATTCAGCAGTATCTCTTTCCTTTCTTATTTTTACCCCTCTTCAAACAGGGGTGTGTGGGAGAACCGATGCTCTCCTCAGCCTCTGCTCATTGCCAAGGCAGTTTCAGCCACAAATACCTTGCCACTGCGATGCTTTCCCAGCCTTGAGCAGACAAGGAGTGGGCTGGGGCAGAGTGAGGGGCCGGAGTGCAGAGGGGGGGAGCTGTCAAAGTGGGAAGAAAGAAGGCAAACATCTATTCAGAGGCCAGACGCGCCGAGCAAGGTCAGCTGCAGAGACACAGCCCCTTGCAGCAGCTATGCAATTACGTCCGAAGTCTGCACGGCACCGAGAGTCCCACAACCTGCATGCAAGGGCTGGACCGGAGGATCTAGGGCAGCTGGAAGAAGGTGTATAATGATTTTAATTGCTCTTCCGAGATGCTAAAGGGTAGATGAGATGCTCTTTAGCTAGAGCAGGGGGCTGATGCTCTATACCGCTTGCAAGAATACGCGCAGTTAAAATACCCTAATGAGAGAGTGGAGAGAAAAATAGGGTAAGCATCAGCCGTGATCAAAAGGTGAAATAAAATATCGAAATAAAAGGCAGCCTAATCAGAGCATGGAGGACAGGGATACACAATCTCTTCACCAAAAGTGGCTGTTAAGGTAAATTAGATTAATCACTCCCACCTCCCTTCCTCCCCAAACTCCCTTGCTTTTAATGAAGGGGCTTACTCCTCTAACGCTGAATGCTGTCCAAGGCTGCTGGACATTTAAAGCTATATACGTAACACGCCTGTGACAGACATGCATCCTGTACTTCCACTTTCCATGTAAACTGGGATCTGCTACTTGGTAGGTCTTTTCCATCTGCTGCTTTTATGACCCTGCCGAGGGACCGGCGAGCAGTGTCCCCCTTTTCTCGCTGAAGAAATACGCTTCCAAATGCCAGTAGAAAGAGTGAGTTTAAGAGCTGCTGGGCTTAACAGTGGTTTGTGCCGATCGCGCTCGAATCTTTCTGCAAAGGCATACATGCAAAGAGGAAAAAACAACAACCGCTAAGTAACCACTTCACATCTGCCATTAAGATTATTAAACTCCTTACAAGCGGTATCTACCCCACCTTCCCCACTACACACAAACATACACACACCCCCAAGCTCTCCAACGTGGCAACTAGGAGCCAAGACAGCCCTCCTCTCCCGGCTGCAGCAACCACATTTGTTCCTGTTAAGGGGTTAACGATTCGTTTCCACTACTTCTCTCGAGAAAACCTACAATGAAAACATTGGCTCACGAAAGCGTTCTCACTGCCAGAATGCCACAGCGCGAGTGAAAAGTCCGTTTTGTTTTCATTACATCTCTGGGATTTCCGGCTTAACTCCTGAGCTTAGACACCAAATCCCTAGATACCCCACCCACCCACTTTTTCTTCTTTTTTTTTTTCTTCTTTTTTATAACATTTCTACTGCACAGCCCACCAATTACCATTTGGAGGGTGGAAGGGAACGGGGAGAAGGAACTATGCTGAAAAGGATGCTCTCCTCAGAGCGAGCACGCGCATCGCCCAAGCTGAGAGCTACCCAGTTTCTCCGGGCTTCCAGGGTTGTCCGCTAAGAAACACGGTTTTATTGCTGTACCTGCCCTCTCTCCTCTATTTCTCACCCTCCAGGTTCCCATCTTCCCTCTCAGCCACCGAAGGCAGCGCTGAAACTCAGCCCCAAATCTATGCCCTTTGAAGTTATGTGACATGACACAGAAATCCAAGCCTTTCTTGTACAAAAAGTATGATTACTTCACAGGGTTTTTTTTCTCCAGTTATGATAGAAAAATGTTCCAATCTCCAAAAAACCCTAGAAAGGTTCAACCTTTATGTCACAGCCGATTTGGTCATGTGTGTCTAGGCAGCGCAGTTCAAACACGGGCTGAGAAAGAAAAACAATCTACGGAAAAGACATGAAGGGAGGCAGCCTCATGTTATAGCAGCACTTCTGTCCTGCTGAAGCAAAGGAACCATTTCTGTGCCTTTACGTATTTATTCACTGTCAGAGAGGAACAGCAACTTTTTCTATCTATAGGGGCGCTTTTCTGTTTTATAGTACTTCCACATAACCGGCTTTCCTTCGGCCACATCCCAGTGCAAAACTCCCCTGCAAACCACACAAACTCCTCTCTTGCAATCAATACTCCACCGAGCACAAGCCTCTTGCTATTAGTCACATCCACACAAACACCAAAGCAGTCTATAGGATGGCTGGGCACTACTTTTACTTTGCCCCTAAACAGTTGCTTGCAAAGTTGTAAAGAAAAATGAGTAATGACTGGCTAAACGGTGCCTTTTTATCATTTACCACTACTGTTGTCTAAAAAATCTACCAGTCTTTCCATGCTAATAATAATCACAGACAGACACACGGTTTCTTGTCTCCCACACATGGCCCAAGTAATTTCACAAGAGAGCACAAATAAAGGCAAAAAACCACTTTGTTGGGTGACATTTTGACTGGGCTCTACCTCTGAGAAACTCCAGAGTCCTTCCACTGAATTAAACGAGGGTAACAGCAGTGCCAAGCTGGTGCAAATGAGCAAGTTTTGGTCTTAAAAGAGTGACTGCCGATAGGCATCCACCCTGGAGTGAGAAGACTCTGGCCACGTGTACTGAATGACCTTCTTAAATCCCCTCTCATCAGCCTGCAAAATGGCACTTCTGTCGAAAAGGTTTTACCTAGCAGTGTCACACGTAAAACCGAAGATGACTATAACTAAGAGAGATTAGAGCGAGAGAAAAATAACAGCAGTGAGCTCCCGTTTCGTGGACCGGCACCCCCTGCATTCAGGGGCAGGTCCCCTCTGGTGTCACCCGATGGATGTGGCATGGCACCGCCAGTTTGAGGGGTGACACCGGGGCAGAGCGGGGCGAACAGGACCCCCCCGCCGCTCCTGCGGCACCGGCCTGCTGGGCGGGGGTCCAGCTAGCCGCACACAGGGCACAGAAAATGGCTTTGAAAAACAGGGCGGTGAGAGGAACAAAACAACAAGCTAAAACCGGCAGGGAGAACCGAGGGCATAATATTCCTCAGTGACTTTTTTAGCCTGTTAAAACTCAGCGCGATTAATTTCACACTTGACTCTCGGGGATGCCGGGAAAGCCGGCCGGACCCCAGGCAGGACACGGCTGGGGGCAAGCTGAGATGGCGGCGAGGAGAGGGCGGCCGGTGGCCCCGGGGCCGGGGCTGAGCAGCGGGCGCTGGAACCGAGCCACATGGGTGCGGTGGAGTTCAAGCAAGGGGAAGAAAGGGTTTTGTAATCGGCAGGTTTCTCACCTTTAACTCTTGCCAGGATTAGCAGGGTGCTGAGCGTGGCCTTGGCAGGAGACGCCGTGCAGCGCCCAGCAGCCATGGCCCTTGCCATCCCTCACGGCCAACTGGCGGGGCAGGCCGAGGATGGGGGGCTACCAAGCCACCACAGGATGGCCCCCACTAAGGATCCCCAAAATCATATCCCCTCCACCTGGCCTCGCCGCCAGCCTTAAAACTTTTAAGCCGTCGATCTTTCGGCAGCCCCTCGTCGTGCTTGAAGCCGCAGCGAGCCAGGGGAGGGCAGCTGCCACCACAGGCCCCTGCCGTGGGCTGGGGGTGGCCTGTCCCCGGGGGAGAGCCAGGGTCCCCCGGCGCAAGCAGGGCTCTGGGTGAGATCACCCGGCTTGTTTTTCTCCCCAGGACCCAAGCCAGGACCTCAGCCGAGGTCCTCAGGGGCAGGAGGTTTGTTCGTTAACCCTGCTCTCAGGGGAGCCGGGCTGACACCTCCCCCCGTGTGCGTGACCCCCCCATGCTGCTCAGCCGCACCAATTAGCAAAACACATTGCTAAATACCTGGTGAAACGGCAGAGGAGGAGGAGGAGGAGGAGGCCAGGTAACTCCTCTGCGCTGAGGGAAAGCCTGGCAGACGCGAGAGAAGAAACAAGCCTGGAAAAGCCTCACAAAAAGGATTTCAGCTGCAACCCGAGTTTCTCAGGCTGTGTTACCACACACTTCTGGAAGCCTCTTCGTCCTCATGTAGCATTTTTCCTAGGCTGGCTTTGACAAGCCACTCCTGCAAGACCCACCGCTCTGGGGAGATGCTGGCAGCAGGACCCGGTGCCATGGTGGCCTCAGGAATGGATGGCCTCCATTCCCCATGCCAGCTCAGCGCTGCTCAGGACACCTCTTCCCAACTTGCCCGATGTCGCCACCGCTCAAGACACCTCTTCCCAACCTGCCCGATGTCACCACCACTCAGGACACCTCTTCCCAACCTGCCCGACGTCACCACCGCTCAGGACACCTCTTCCCAACCTGCCCGACGTCACCACCACTCAGGACACCTCTTCCCAACCTGCATGACATCGCCGCCACCGGCATCGGATTGTTTCAGCTTGTTTTTTCCTCCCCTCACGTGCGAAGGCATCACAATGGCTGTCTGAGTCCTACAGTTAATATGGGTGCGCAGGTCCATAATGGTACATTGTAAGTGAATGTCTCAGGGTAGACAGCAATAATAATTAGCTGTCATGATTTGAAAAAAGGATAATCCATGCCATTGAGTTAACAATCGCTCACACAACACACATGGATTTAACTAATCTTAATTTGGAGAAAAATAACAATTCTAAATATATCAAATAGCCTATTTCATGGCAACCTGCGGCGGTGTTTATCTCTGGCTTCCAGCACATGCGAGTTATTTAGTTTCTCTCACTGGCAGTTTTACCATTCAAAAGCCTGAAATGAACATTCATGGAGCAGGGGTTGCAGTTAAATCCTGCCTCTGACAGGGAGCCTTTATTCACGATGCACATCTAGTTCAAGTACATAATGTATGGAGCCCAGCACTGGTGGCCGGGACGGGATGAACGAGGAATTCCGATCAACTCCCTCCCCTTTCCTAGCACCGTCTTTGCAGAAATTAACTATGCTGTCTTAATGAACCTCTGCTGCTGGTGTGGTTATCTGTCCGCAAGGGTACACTGCCTGGAGCATGCAGACCAGACAGTGAAGCGGGAGGAGGTCTGGTCCATGTGGTGCCTGCCCTACCAAGGCTCCCTCCTCTCTGTGGAGGTTCTCTGAAACCATCCAGCGTTAAGAACAAGCCGACCGGTACTTTTTCTTTAATCTGGATCATTTCAGAGAGCCCTGCTAACAAACAGCCTAATGGCCTGTGAGCCCAGCAGGGCCTGTGAGGAGGACAGGAGATACCATCACTCAAAAGACAGCAGGAGACACCTCCCCAGGGCCTTCTTCAGCCAGGACAGGTCACCTGGTTACGCCCAAGATCTGATAAATATGAAAGATAAAAAGAGGTATAAAATACAACGGTGGCCTAATTGTTTCCAAAATACCTGCCAGCAGTGAAGCAAAAGAAGCAGTGACTGATAACTCCTAGCCAACTCATTGGCCTGGCTGTGTTTTGCTGTGCAACAATCTGGTACATCTGTTTGATTCTATCACACCCTCTGTACGAGAACTGATTTTCAAACAGGTCAGCCAATTTGGAAAAAAAACAAAACAACTTTACAGGACAGACTGCTCCTAAGCAAGTCACATCCTCCCAGTGCCAGCTAACACGCTACCACACACCTTACGGGCAGTGGTAACTAAATGAAAGCTCCTTGAAAAGCGTGGATTTGCAAGTTACAAGTCAGGAAAAGATGACAGACTTCATTATCAGGTGGTCTTTAAAAGCTGATTGCAGAGATAAAGTTGCCTTTGTCCCTGCTGATATCTAGAAATGTCAGCTGGAGACCTGCGCTATGTGCACGCAAATTCTTGCAGACTCCTGAGCTCTACCTGCCTCCCTCAAAGCAACACAAGGCCTGTTGTGTGGTCAAGGGAGACATTCAGTGACCAGAGCAAGCAGAGTTACCAAGCAAGAAAGGCAAAAAAGAAAGAAAAAAAAAGGCAAAAAGAAAGAGAGGAGGGAAGACCTGGGGAATCCGGAGCACCCTGCGTCAGGGTGAACGCTCAGCGCGGTGCTGCAATCCTCACGCCCAGAGGGAAGAGAGGTGCAACGGCAGAGCCAAGCTCAGCCGCTTGACATACCCTCACTACACTCAGCCATGGGAAGCAGTAAGGTTTGGCGGCTTAGGCACACCGCAAAAGGCCGCACAAATCATTTCGACCAAATAAGAAGGTCTACAAAAATAACACAAGATCAAGGAGAGGAGCTGAAACCTATTTGAGGGCAGCAGCGGTGGCAGCATATTTCAGGGAGCCGGAGTGGCGAGTGGGTGATTTCTGGTTTCCCTCTTCAAATATAAAGACTCAATTATCTTTGAACAGCTTGCTTTACACATGAATTGACACATTTATTTTACAATAAATAACTGAAAGTTATCTATGTTTCCTTTACTGTTAATCTACACAAAGAAATAATAAACAGAGCTTGTCTACAAAAATGCAACTACTGCAGTCCTCAGAATTCAATTAAGCTAAAATAATTAATGCTTCCACCATATTAAATTACTTTATACATTTGAGCCACTGAAGTTTTTTTATTCTTTAATCTTTTTCGCCTTTTTATTTAATAAAAAAAAAGTTAGTTTCAAAGGAGGGGGGTGCTGGCTAGGAGGGGGAAAAAGAGCATGATTTGCTGTTAAAATGTAATGGTCTCCTTTAGCTGACACAGCATGTAGAGTGTTTTGTGCCTTTGATTAAAATAACATTTTAAATGCTTTGAACAAACATATCTCCCCATACTTCTAAAGGATTATTTTACATATTTCTTGGTGGAATAAAGAAATTCATTCTTCCTGTCGCAGTACAGAAAGGCTAAGAATATCTTTCGTCACATATAAGGTAAAAATACTGTAGGCTGTTGCATTATTACCAAAAAAATAAAAAAATAAAGGGAGGGGGTGGCGGGGTGGGAGAAAGCTGCCTTAGAGATTAAGTTTCCCTTTTATGAAATCGTATTTAGTCTCTTTTTTTAACAAATCTAACAACAATGCTCTACAGCCGCTCACTGGGAAATACCTTTAATGTTAAATGCAGATTCTGATTTTCTTGGCTAATGCAGAAAGCCTTTCTATTGAAATATAAATAAGGGGTTTGGTATATCCCACTAAAGCCTTTCCAGTGAATGACTTCTGTGGGTTTTTCATGGCTACCCTCCATGGCTGTAATGTGAGGCTTTTATCCTACTATTGAAAACTATCCGCTGCTATTAAAAAAAAATATGGAAGGACACTGCACCTTTTTATCTCGGAGCTGGGCTCCTAATTGAGAAAGCATTATTACTGCACTATTTAGTGGATGTCCCTATCTCCATGCACTGCTGAGAAAATGCCAATCAAACGATAAACCCTTTTCTTTTTCTCAATTCAAAATCTTTCCTACATATTTTCATTTGATATTCAGTTTAGTCTGAAAGAGATTAGGTGCTCCAGATTGGCTTTTAAATATATATTTTTTTTATGCCTTTTCCACATGTGAACATCCCCTTCACCCCCTCCCCCAGCAGATTTTCTGCATGGCCAAAGTGCTATATTGATGTGACCCCCAGAAGCTGGGATGGGACGGCACCCTCTGCGTTGGGTATGGCCATTGAGGTATTTCACTGTGGACTAAATTAGGGCAGAGATTAGTAAAAGATGAGATCTGGACTGCAACAGCAGCATAGTTCTCCTGGACCAACCTCACTAAGCACTGGCCACCCTCTGCAAGGGGCTGAGCACCATCAGCTCGCAGAGATCAACGGCTGTTGAGAGTGCTCAGCACCATTCAGGAGGCCTTCAGCAGACTGGGGGAGAAGGTCCTGAATACTTTTCTGCTCCCACCGAATGGGAAGGAAATCTAGCCTTCAAAGCTGCTACATCATGAGGTAGTCATCTCTGCCAAGAAATGCGTTCACAACTGCAAAAGGATGGGGAAAGCTGAAAAAGGGTGGGGAAAGGACGGGATCTGGTCTTACAGTAGGGTTGCTAACAACACTACAGCACAGGCTGCCGCTGCTAATGCCCCCAAAGCTACCAGCTGCCCCATGCCAAGACAGTGACTGCACCCAAAAAAGATTCCTAGAAGACTACAAGGTAGTCAATGGATGGCATATGCCCTCTCCTAAGAGGCAGACCATTTGGAGATCTGCAGACTGCAGCAGTTCAAATCCCACATCCTTACTTATATGATAGCCAAGCCCATCAGAGATGCTGGGGACTGACTCAGAGACCTCCAATGCTAAAAGCGGGCATCTCCTAAGCTTCAGCTGTAAAGAGAGGAGCCTCTCACAAGTCTTCTGAGGAACCCCTTGTGGGAACATCTCTACTACAGGCAGGATCCTGGACTGTCAAATCTAATCCCGTATGACAATTCCTAGAGAAATTGGGATAGCGGCCGCAAAGACAAATTACCACTGGTCTTCTGTATGGGATACAGTCCATTTGAGCAAAAAAGGCCTGTTTGAGGGGAGATCCTGCTGTGTAACATAAACCCCCCCCCTCGCTAGCAGGGAGCAGAGCCTTCCTTTCCCCGCTGCAGAGGGGAGGAACCCCCTGCACGACGGAAGCGGCCCCACGCCAGGCGCTCTGCAGAAACCACTGCACCGCAGCTCACCCAGGTGGATGCCATCACCCACCTGCCCACCTCTGAGCCAGGGGGTGTCCGCTGAGTTAACTGCACCGCTTCCGAGAGTTTGAGAAAAAGAAATGCCTGCAATTTCCTCACCCGGGCTAGCCTGTGCTCTTGTCTCCGCTTTCCAAAGCCCCGTTTGGGACGTGCATGTGAATGGAGGTGTCGCCCACCCAGCTCCAGCCATCTGCAGAGCCCTCGGACAGGCGGCACAGGACGCAATGCAGACAAGGAAGATGACATCTACCCCAGCAGAAGGAACAAGCAAGGACGTAATGAAACCCTGCTTTAACCCTTGCAACCAAATCCTCTTCCCACTGCAATCAGTGCGAAGAGGATTTTTCCACTCTTTTCAGTGGGGTTGGGATTTGGTCCTTCCCAGAGGGTCTGCATGTTACAAAGGATGTCTGAAGTGGACTGAATTGGGCATCTCACCAAAGTCCCTATGCCTCCACCACTGCTACCTGCTGAAAGATGCTCCTGAATTCATTTCTGAGCCCAACCTACTGCCTTTTCCTGTGTGTACAGGCTGCCACTGGGCTCTCCCAGGGGATCAAGAGTCCCCTCTCTCCAGGAGCTGGCTCTGCAGAGATAGCTACACTGAATTAAGCGTGGGGTGGGCAGCCCTGCTGAGCCCTGCGTAGCCGTGAGGATCCTCCAGACCGATGGCTCCTATGAAGACCTGTTACTGAAGCCTCTGTTTCATGGCACTTTCTAGAGGGCTCTCGTTAAAAGATTACCTAGGCAGTTGATTGAGTGTAAAACATGCTGTACCTGCAATGTTCTCCTGCTTGGGGCAAATTCCTTTTGTAGGCGTGAGAAGACGGTCTTCTTCATCGGGTGTGACTTGGATCCCGATTTCCACTGGCTCTGACACTTTCCTGAGCTCGGCGCGTGAGGAGGGGGGAGGGCTGCTCTTATCCATGCTCTTTTCATAGCAGGCACCACCAGTGCCATTGCACTGTTTTCTCTTGTGCTCTATAAAAACCAAGATGTCTCCCAGCGGGAAGTTCATCTGACACTGTCCACAGGTTAACAAGTCGGGGTCTGTCCCGCCTGCGGCGATGCTGATGCTGCCCGGCTCTGCTATTGCCAGGCTCTCATCCTCGTCGGCGAGTGCCGGTTCCACATGGTCAGCCTCTGCTTTACATGGACAAGGAGAAAGAGGGAGGAAAGGGACGAGGGGAGAAGAGAAAGAGATTGCTTTGAATGTTCACAGACACCACGAGAGGCCCAGCCTCCCCTCACCCCCCCCAAAAGAAGCCAAGCCTGATTAGATCTTTCTTTTATTTTTCAGCTCTTCCGCTCTCCCAGAATGATTTCAATATATTTTGCAACCAAGCCTGCCTGAAACAAAATGGAAAGGCTGACCTGGCATAGCTTTCCTGACAGCTCCTTCCCACTGCTGCCAGCCCTGCAAGGATATCAGCAAAGAGCCATTTTGCAAACGCTCGAGCCCCGAGTCACTTTCTGAAATAGTTCCTCTCCTTTTATCCCACCTTCTCATTCCCACCACACCTCCCAGCCATCTGGCCAAGGCCCCATCCAGCAAAGCTTATGCACCCCAACCTCTCCTGTTTCAGAGAGAGGGGGGAAAATTGCTTGCATGCTCCGAACAAGCAGGATCAGGCTCCACGTGGCGTACAAAATTAGTACCACCTTGTCTCATTACAAAGATAGCGGCAAGGTTAAATGACCACCCATTAGCACAAATTACAGCAACCTGTTTGCAAGAGGCAGGTAAGCAGGATACAGTCTCGGGAGAAGGTAAGGGGTTTCAAAAGTGCGTACACGGTGAAAGAGGACGAGGCACTTATTTAACATACTGGAATATTGGCGAGCCTGAAATCTTCCACCCATTTTCCTGATGTCAAATACCCCTGCAGTTGCTTTGGAGGTTAATAAAAGTTTTTCTTTAAATCTTGCCCACGGACCTGATGGGTTTCATACCCTCACCCCCAAGGACTGGGAAAGCATTTCTGAGTGACCTGCATCAGTTTTTGAGAAATAAGTAACTTCTCATTCCACAATTAATAAAACACAGCGTGTTTTTAATGAGTATTTTGAAGATAATTCTTACATTATAAAATAATTACGGATCACAATCTATTTCTAGGGCAAAACGTGTTTTTTGGTTTGTTTTCTCTTGTTCTGCCGTGTAACTGCCAAATCATACAAACCTTGGTCTTTACTCGGGCAAAATTTCCACTGACTTTTGCCTAAGGCTGTTTTGCCTCTGCAAGGACTATAGGATTTGGGCTGAACAAAACAGAGGAACTAACAGTATGTAAATCAGCGAGTGAGACCTCTAATCGAATCAGGAATAGGAGGAAAAATGTTCTCTCTTAGCCCAAGCGGTTTGCTTACGGATTTCCTGGGCAAAGCAAGTCACACAAATATCTCAAAAGAAGCGAGACTGAGATAAACAGATGTTATAATCCAGATCTGGATTCTCCTCCTGGCCAAAAACAAATGTTTTGTCCCACTCTTCACCAGATTGCAACAAAAAAAAAAAAAAAAAAACACACATAGGAAAGGGACAAGAGGTAGAAGGTGAAATGTATTACCTGGCAACAAAAATGGCTGAGCCTTGAAAAAGGCAGTTTGGGAAAAGAATCGCCCCCACTTTCGGCTTCCAGAATAAATAATTGATCGGTGTATCCACCAGCTGTATTACAAGTTGCGTCAGACCTCAGTAACAGCGAAGGGGAGAGCAGCAGCACCAGCGGCAGCAGGAAAAGGACGGGGACCCCCGAGAAGTGCCCAAGAACGGACCGTCCTGCTGGAGCAGACGATGGGCACGGGAAAGCTTCGGTTTCCCAACTCACGCCAAGCTTACCAAATACACGGCACAATACTCGTTCTGAAAACCATTAATTACCTTCCCCCCCTCCCCAATCTAACTTTAGAAGGAGTTTGAAGACAATACTACATAATTAATTCACCAATTTATATCATTAAAAGATGCCTCCTTGTTTTAGTGAAAACGTAACCGTAACCCTGCGCTGAACAGGGACTGCTGGGGAGGGAGCGGATGCCTGCGAACAGCGTGTCACGATGCAAAAGGTAATTATTTAGTGCTGCGGTTCCCTTTAATGATCTAACATTGAGCAATATTGTTTATATTGAAGAGAGCTTGCACCTTTAATTACCAATTACATATACATCATTTTAGAGCCAAAAGAAAAGGACTGTGAAAAGGGTCCTTTAGAAATGCGCGCGCTATTTCTAGGAAGAATTCCTATTAAGGGGGAGCAGAGTGTCAAAATATTAAAAAAAAACAACCCCACACAGAGCGAGGCATACACAGGCTCCCAGATACACACGCGGGAGATGGGACAAAGAGCTGGAAAAGACAACATGAAAAGAGGAACTGAACCAAGGGTCGTAAGGAATAAAGGGGGCAGAGGGGGAAAATACTTGTTACGGGTTTCACCTAACATTCCCGTAAAGCCTTCACATTAAAATCTGTCTCTGCAATTACAAAGGCTGAATTTTGGCATTTATAGATATAAAACAAATAAAAAGAAAAGCACTGATCTCAACTTTATTATCTCTTGGATGTGAGGATTTTTTTTTTTTTGCCTGCGATTTAAATTGTGCTCTTCAGAAAACGTAGCAAAGCTGCTGCATTTGGTAAGGGTCCTGACCAGGCATCTGTGGAAACATGGAGGAGGTTTAAACAGCTAAACTGTTGCGAATTCTTTCTTTTCAGTTCTACACTTCATTTGAATATTAGTTAAATCCACATATGCCTATTCACTTACACTCGCTCACTCTCTCTTTCCAAGGACTCTGCAATGGCACTTTTTTAAAATAACATCTGGTATTCCTTCATATTTTGGCACTCATCACGTTACCGAAAATCAGCTTTTCGTTTTCTTGGTACGCCGAGCCCTCGTGATCAGTAGTAATTGGGTTTCAAACTATCAAAAGATTTTTTTACTCGACTCTATTTCTGATTTGAGCTTAATAAATCATCAAGCATGAGACCAGCCGTACACCCAACAATGCAGAAGCTATATTAACATCCCCTTATTTGGGACGTGGAAAACAGACATAAAAGAATGAAAAACAAAATGCTGAATAGATCTTCAAATGCATTTTATCCATGTCAATTTGCATTTATTTTTTTTTTGCTCGGAATAAAAAAAAAAAAAAAAAAAAAAGAAAAGGCTTCCTATTGACAACTCAATTAAGCCATTAAAAACCTACATTCAAGTAACATTACAGGAGAGATTTAAAACCCACAAAGGAAAAGAGAAAAAAGCCTGCAAGTCCAGCCCATAACGCATCGGGTCATGCCTAGTTAATACAACAGCCAAGATCTTAGGCTGTTTAAGGAGTCCTTTAATACCAATGGGGCAATTTAGGCCAGTCTCAATCTAAAGTTCTGACTCCACTTGTGTCTGCGGGTTTCAAATGAGTCGCTTCACATTATTTGAATTTAACTCTGTGGTTTTATTGCTGTTTGTTGGTAGCTGGGGTTGGGGGGGGAGGAGGGTGTTTCCTCACGAGTATTTATTTAAAATTAATTTATAATTTTTTTTTTAAGAAGGAGAAATCAAGCCACACAAAAAAGGAGGATGGAAAACACCTCATCTCCCTTACGTGGGAAAAGGAAAAAAAATGCAAACGAGCTATTTCCAGCCATGACTCGTGCCCTGGTTCTTCCAGGTGTGTTAAGGTGTGCCCAGCATTTTCCTTGCACCCAGCGATTCCTTCCGAAGAGGATTGCCTTGGCATTGCCTGCCGAGGGAGCACAGTGAGTTGGGGATGGGCGATCTGTGGAGTGACACTTTTGTTATTCGATGGCTTCATAAAATTAATGCAGCCGGACAATCTAAATCATTTGCTCTTTTACTTTGAAAAGCATTACGCTTGCTGGCTGGACTTTGAGCATCTCCCAGCTCCCTGGCTGTCTACCACACCAAAATACAGTGGACAAACTCCTTAATTCCATAAAGGCACTGTCAGAAAACCACCAGCGCTCCTACTTCAGCGTGGTGACATCATTAGAGCATATGTGCCCCATGCAAACAATATTGTCATGCCCAGTACTAAAGGGAATGCACATGCGAACTACTTTCTGCCTGTCAGATGTCTCGAAATCGTACCCATTAATAGTGAAAAAGACTGGGTTACTCAAAATCATTTCCAAGGCCTCTAAGGACAAAACTGTGGGTGCTTGTTCACGGGGTTTGGGTGAGGCTGGGTCCCAGGCAGCAGTAATTCATTTTCTTGCCTTTTTATTGCACTGCAGAACCACGGTAAGAAGGGAGGGAAAAGCTGCCAACCTATTCTCTTTCCTTATTTTTCCCATCCCACAGGACCAAAAGGCGGCAGAGAGGAAGGGGGAAGGAGGGAACGGTTTGGTGCCGGGCCAAAGCGCTGCGTGCGAAACCTCCCCTTCGCGATCGGTTTCTGCACAAATCGATAACGGGGTGGTTAAGGCGAGCGCTGCCAGTGCCTCCGCCGCAGGGGTGCTGCTGGGTGCCCTGCCTGGCCCCCGGCACCCCACCGCAGCCACCGCCCACCCTGCTGCCCACCCCAGGGAGTGAAGCACGGGCTACCCCAGGGGCCACCCATCTCTGGGACTAAACTGGGGCTGCCCGAGATCCACCATGGTGCCCAGGCATGGGAAGCCACCCGCAAGCATGCCACAGCACGCCGAGCCTGCCGTTCTCTGCGCACAGTCGCTGCTGTCTTGACGGCACATCCAGAAAGAGCTCAGCCCAGTTGGGGATCGAGCACAAAGAAGTGACTCGCTCTTCAGGGTGTTGGCCCAAAGCAGGCCTGAAAATTATGTCCCTTCAATCAACACCCACATGTCACATTTACTGTAACATCAACATGCTTAACGGAAATAGCTCGGATCACACGCTCTCTAGCTGGGTTATCGCCGAGATCGGTGTCAGGATCCTCGCTGCACAAAGACTAACGCTGCTCAAAGCGGGCGGCGCGGCTCCTCGCCGTCGAAGTTTATCAATAACCCGTTTCCAGAGCCCCCCCCACAGCTCCCTGCAGCTGCAAGGTGCGGAGCGGAGCTTATGCCTGCGTATTGCATCAGCATCACACTCAGCAGTACCAGGCACCGCTTATCCGCCATCAATTTTTAATTTTTCTGAGGACTGAAAAACAATTTTATGTAGTTTCGGGTGTTTTTTTTTTTAAATAAAGTCTGAGGCTGAGTTGGCCAAAAAGAGGCAACTCGGTGGGGAAGCCCCCAGATGCACTGGGGCCCGCAGCCCTGCCTCACTTTCCCAACCACCCTCAGGCATCTGCAAAGTGCACAAAGGCGGCCGGAGCAGCGGCGAACCTCCTCCTCCTCCTCCTCCTCATCCGCCGAGCAGCTGCCGAGCCGCCGCCGCCGTCCGGCCATCCACCGCCACACGTCAGCCCGCCGTCCCCGCGTGCCGGACGGCAGCCCGGCACCGAGGATGGTGGTGGCCACGCTGGGCTGGCCATCGCCACCCGTCCGCAGCGGTGGGATGGAGCCCACCATCCCCAGAGCTACCCCCCGCTGGGTACCGACAGCGAGGGGAGCAGCATCCAGCAGTGGAGGGAGGGTGGAGGGAAATAACCCGGTTTGCTCCAACGCCTTAGCAAGCCCCACGCACGGCTGCGAGTTTGAGGACTCTCCTGCAACAGACACCGTTTGCAGAAGTAGCCCGAATCTTCTCAGAAAGCGGTTTAACCCTCTGTACACACCTGAGACGAGCAAGCCCAGGCACCGCCACAAAGAGCCAGGAAACGCACCAGGGTTTAGGGAAAAGAAGGAGGAAAATGACACAATAACCACGCCGGACCCAAACGGAACAAAAGCCAGGAATATCCAAGGATCCGCGCGAATCTCCAGCACTTGTCAGATGTTATTTCATGAGAAACTATGTACAGTGTTAAAGAAGGGAGTGGCGTGTCTCCTGTTAAGTAAACTATACGTTCATAAAAAAATATTTACTGCTTTTGAGAGCGGAAAATGCATAGGCTCTTCTATAGACTGCAGAAGCTGTAAATCTCCGCAGATAAAATGGGATGTGATGATGCGATATAAAAGCATTCTTTGTTCCCCAGTGAATACATTTGTTTTATTTAAAACTAAACGACAACCAAGGAGAGAAAGGAGCGCTCGGTGCCACAAAAGGAGAAGGAGCAGTATTTGGGTACCGGCTTTTAACTGGCGTAGAAAAGGATATTGGAAGCACAGATTCTCACCCAAGGATTTAAAAGGCATGATCAAAATTAAGTAATTAGTTTTGAACATGTATTAAACACACAACAGCTCTGTTCTTTTCCTAAATATCAGGCTCAAAAGAGACTGTGTTTCTCAATTGTGTATGGCACACTGTTGCTCATATACAATTTTCTTAAGCCTTTTTTTTTTTACTTTCATTGAAGCATATTCATTATAACATTCAGCAAATTTATGGCTTCTTCCAGTGGCTTAGTAAAAGGGGTCATAAAAAAGTTAAGTAAACCAGTGTGTTTTTTTCCTCTCCCTTAACTTTGGATTCCTTTTTTATACTCTGCTAGTCTTTGGAAAGTACCTTGGGCATATCCAGCACACACACAAATTATCAGCTGCTCCAGGAAAAAAAAAAAAAGGAATTTCTTGCACTGAGGCAACTACACAAAAGACTTGCATATGTCAAAAATACAGAACTAAGTCCCTGTGAATGCTGCACCATTAATCAAATCCCTGATCTGGTGTCACTTTTGCCAGTAAAATGATGATATTCTTCTAACCCCCTTCTACTGGCGCGTGCCTGCAACGCGTGAAGTGTGTCCCTCTGCTTTAATTTGTTTTCGAATAGCCTGCTTTAGGCATTTTTTATATATTCCTTAGAAAGAAAAAAAAAAGGGGGGGGGAGGGAGTTACTACTTAAAGCTCCATCAAGAGTCTACAGTACCAAGGCGGCAACAGCTTTTTGGAAGAGAGAGCAGAAAGCGAGCAAATTTAACTGATGTTCAGGAGCTGAACACACAACTGCCTCTGAGGCTGTAACCGTGGGTGCCGAGGAACGGTGTGCAGCCTGCCCAGATACATTTTGAGAAAGTAAATAAACACGAAAGAGGAAGGTGCTGTAGTAAGAGCAGCTGAATGAATCACGCATTTATCAATGCACGCAGTTACTGGTGTCTTTTTCCCTCCCTCGTTAAAAAGATACATATATATAAATCCGTCCACAGCCAATGCTGATGCTTCACCAAGCGCTTTTACGGTATCGCTAACTTTAAAGCAGGCGGTAACCCCCAGCCCCCATTTATTTTTCCTCGTGCTTTCTCTGGAGGCTACCGAGGGGAGACCAAATTCAACTGAGAACTGCAACGCAACCCTGGAGAAACACAACTGCAACCAAAAAGAAGGAAATGCTCCGGCAAGGAGGCAGAGAGCCATTTTGGGGTAGCAGGTCTCCGCGGGGAGATTTTCCCACCAGGCTTCATCCTGGGGGAGTGGGGTGGGTGGGAGGCAGAGGAGGGAGCGGGAGGAAGGGGAGCGCGGGTATGCGTGCGCCAAGTAGGCAGAGGCGGCGGGGAGGAGGAGAGGGGGAACGTTGTTTCTCTTCGTAAAAGTTAACAGTCATGGAATGGAAGGAAAGCCACAATCGGCAAAGTCTGAGGTTTCAGGAGGGGAGAAGGGAAGGTTTTCCCCGTGGCTGGGAAACACTGGCATCATCAGTGGCCCGGGCACTCTGCTCCTCAGCTTACCGGTCTGTCAAACGAGCTGGCTGCTGTCTATATGCGTCCAACTAGCTCAATTCAAACATTAAATGAAGTAGAGAAATCATCAGATAAATTGCTGGCCCTCTCTACCCAAGAGTGAAGGGTTTTTGTACAGCTGATGACAGCCCTGATCTTTTGTCTGACCTAATTTACTTCTCTTTCAGGTTAGAATAAAGCGAGCTTTCCTGTCACGGGATAACCTCTGTCCACACATTGCGCCCTAAAAATAAGAAGACGCTTGTGCGATGTTACCAATACCAGAACCTGATTAATTTCTCAGGTTGGGTGAAATAAACATCCACTGATCAAAGCTTCCCGCGTGTACGCCACAAAATTATAGGTTTGGGCAAGAAAGCGTCCCGCTAAAGTCTGTCCACGACGCGCAAGCCGACTGCAGCACAGAACAGCACAAGCCCGACGGAGCAGCCCGTGAGCTGCTCAGCAGCAACTTCTACATTACAGATGTGATTTTGTGTTTGTTTCTCTAGAAAAAAAAAAAAATTGCTTATTTTCATTTGCAGGAACTGCAGATTTTTTGCTGTAAGGACTTGAGGATCGAAGTACAGCAAACTATCTAGTATCAAATCCTCTCAGCAGGGGTACATGTGGCTTTATGACATGTAATCGACACCAAATTATGTACGTGTATGTCTGCTTTATTGCTGTACACACCTTCTCCTAGAACTCCAGCTTCCTCCCTCCGTGTTTTTACATCCACTGGAACAAACAAACGGATCTCCGTGGGTTTTTTTTCCCCCCACACACACACAGAGACTCGCTCATGTACAGGTATCATTACCCCGATCGCTATCTGACAACAACAAATGGAGAATTTAAACACTGCATGTTGACAATAAAAGGCATTGTTAGAAACTAATTTTAATTAAAAACTCCTGGCCGCCCGAGTCGATTAATCAGCCGCTATTTGGCTAAAAATAGCTTTGCCTCGCTCGCAGCCCCTCTCGGCTAGGGCTACATGAATCCCCGCATGAAAATCAATAGTACAACTTTACAGGGAGAACGTTTCGCGGCCCCGGGAGCGGTGGGAGCGGTGGCCGTGATTTCCGCGGGCTGAGCATCCCGGGCCGCAGCCAGCCCTGCCATGCGACAGGCTGTGAGCTCCCCCTAGTCGCCAACATCCGCCACTGGCAGCCGGGCCACAAGGCAGGCAA
>VYZM01003419.1:0-26805 GCA_013398915.1 Dromas ardeola
TGGGAAGGAAACCAAACTCTTCCGATTGTCCACAGTCTTAATTAATGTAGGCAAACCTCCCCGAGTGTATGCAAAAATATACTCCTTCTAAAATATAGACAACAGTCCAGGAATACTGTAACAATGAGCTGGTTGTTATAACCAGAAATAACTAGAAGAAGCCATAAACCTCTCGTCCTGCTCCTGAGATCATGCTTTTGCATTTCCCTGATTTTTATGAAGATTGTGCTCCAATGCTTAACAGCTGGCACTATTCTGCCTTTCATGTCAGTGTAGGCAGTGCCTACACATTGTCCAGAGCCGTGCATTTTCTGGATGGAGAGGTGACGTGAGTGATGTTGAACGAGGTCTCCTGCAAGCCAGCTCCCACCTGGTCTGTCCTGTAAGACAAACCTCTATTTCTTCCACTTTTAAAGGACAGAGATGGAAAAAATCCTGTTGGATCCTCCAGTCTTCTCCCAGTTGGGAGCCCAGAGATTCCTAGGTGAAGTACTTCCAATAATTTTTCCATGTCATGGTTGAAAAGAATCAGGACTTGCAGCACTTTTCTAGGGAAAGTATATCAAAGTCCAGATCTGACTTCCCCATGAGGATGTTCTCCTGATATCTACCTCAGCTTTCTTTCTATCGGATGCTTACAACCACAGTCAAACCTCCTGCTCAAAGCAGGGCAAGCTATGAGGTAGCTATCCTAATGCAGGCAAATGCAAATCCTTCTTGTGACTGCAGTGCAGGAAAAAGGGGATTTTGAACCAGCAGTGTCAGATGAGGGCACTATTTCTACTTCAGAAAAAAAGGTGCCACCAAAGCCTTCTCTTGAGTCTTTCGTCCCCATGGAAGAAGCAAATGAATAGCCAAAGAGATGCTAAGTACATTGAGCAGTGCAGGTCTTCAGGAAGGAGTAAATCCCAGCAGCAGAAGCCAAATGGGCACGAGAAAACAAAATGCGAGGAACAGAAACATCGCTTGGACATGTGAACCGAGGAGACGTATGCTGTTCTGGGCTGTTCTCCTTAGAGGGCAGCAAAGATCCCAGTATCCCATGGCCACAGGCAGGACATGAAGATGTCCGGATGCTGGACATGCCAGCCTCATTGACCTCCGTGTCACCTCTGTTTTTGGGAAGTTGCTGATGTGAGTGTGGGCAGAGGGGGAGTGTAGAAACCTCAAGGCCAGTGCACTCTTTTGCAACAACCAGGATGCTGAGACACGAATGACTCACCCTTCCACTATGCCAAGTATGTTCCCCCTTGCCAGGTGCTTGGATGAGCATGAGCTTCAAATGAAGGTTGAAAAGCTGACCCAGACCAGACCAAAGATTTAAGATGCCCAGCAGAGGCAGCAACTGCTTCTTTTGTCCCTCCCCAGTGTCCCACAAGTGCCCTCAAAGCAGCCCTGCCATGCATGGCCCATCTCCCATGCAAACAACACAACCCTTGTCCGTGGCCACGTAAAAAATATGACATTTATGGAAAAAATTCAGGAAAAAAGCTAATGATGTAGAAGATTTACTAGGTTGCCTAATCCCTTCAAGGAGAACGTGTGTATATTATTAGTTTTAAACGATTATCGTGAGCTATTCTTCTAAATGCTGACTTACGGCAATCCTTGCATTTTGGAGACAAATGTATTCAATCCATCCTTTCCCCATAAGGATAACCAGTGTTTTTGAAAAATTACAACTCAGCTGAAAAAGATGGCACGTGATTTGGGTAACTTTAGTTATATTAACTCCACCAGACTGTCTCTGTGCACGCAGAGCAGGTAACACATGGGGACAGCGGGGTCTCCTTCTTGTCACCGGTAAAATATCACCCTGCTACAAATACTCACCAGCCGAGAGCTGTTGGGTTGCCTGTGGTTACTTTCACTCTTTCAGTCTCGTTCAGCTTTAGAGACCAAAAATCAGTCCGTTATTTTCACTTTCTGATTCTCATGCAGCAGCACGGGGTCTGCTGGGGAGGGTTAGGCGATAACCGAAACCCTTTGCCACAGATGCACGCCACTGCTTCTGTGGGATGGGTGTTGATGGATGAAGCAACGGTGGCAAGGAAAAAACAAGGATATTTGCCTGGGAGCAGAGGTAAAATGCAGATGGCTAAAAGCAGTGATATAATATTGATATAGAAGGAAAATAAGAACGCTGTCTTTGTATCTATCTTCTAGCACATGGAAATCTTAAAATACTCTTACATAAAAATCTTACAAAGGGGAAATAATAAGATACCTATTCCCAAGATCTCTCTATATGGGATTCATTCATCCTGATTCAGGCATTTGAAAAACAGATTTCCAAATCTGCCCTTTATAGTCAATGGAGAGAAAAAGGTGTCTCCAGAGATGAGTTCCTGTTGGCCCAAATTTGGCAAATGTAAAATGTGAAACTGTGTGCAATAGTTCAAATTGAAGTGTTTACTCTGTGTTGAGTATAAAGGCAGTCTAAGCTGATAGCTCGGTCACAGATGTCAGACTTTCAGATACATAAAGCCTTGCGCAATAAATCCACCCCCTCTCTTGGTGGCTCTGGTTTTGGGGTATATCTGGAAAAGCATTGCAGGGCAAGTCACGCCATCACTGGGGTCACAGCTCCAGGTTTCGAAGCAGCTTTTTCCCATGTACCCAGGAAGAAGCTCGGTTCTTGCACTGTAGTATGAAAATCAGAACTTCTGCGTCTTAACACCTTTTGTGGATCAGAAGCGGTTGCAGATGCAGGCTACGTTATATCAGACAGACGGGTTTCCCCACGGAAAAAAACCTGTTTGCTCAAAGTTCAAGACACTCAACCCCATGACTCAGGGTGGGGAAGGCTGCCTTCTTGCTGATTTTATGGTGCTGCACTAAAAAAGGCAAGTGTTGAATCTATGGGGAAATCCCGCCAGTGAGGTCAGGGCTGGGGTCAGGGATGGAGGAGGTGTATGCTCACGAGAGGAAAAGGAGGGACCACACACACTCGGGTCAGTAAGCACGGATCGCTCCTGACTAGACCTTCCTAGCAATGCCTCCTCACATGGCCTGGGTGGTGAAAGATTAGCACAAAAGGGGAGGTCTAGATAGATCTGGGATCTGTCCTTTTGCATTTTCTGGGGCTTGCGAGACCCCTTTCTTCCATCCCTCCAGTTTGCTTCTCTCTCAAAGGGCTCCCTTGTTCAACTTAGCAGCACGGTGGCTTCAATGCTATACTCAGAATAGTCCACCCCAGCCTTCAGCACAGCCTGCCAAGGCAATTTGGTGAAGAAATGTACTTTTCCTTCAAGCTTGGATCATGTCCCATTCCCCCTCCTCCAGGCTTTGCTCACCTTTATGGGCAGCAGGTCTCTCACCTCCAGCAAGGTGCAAACTTTATCTGGAGGAAAGCAGCAGCATCAAGCTGATGCGCTGCTCCAGTTGACTGCTGGTCTCGCTAACAGCAAGGGAAATCAAAGGGTAGTAGGTTGGACTGGAAAGTATCTCACACCCTGCTGTTGTTTCTTAGGTAAAATGGAAGTCCCAAGACATTAAAGCAACTCTGGAGCCTGGATTTGTGGGACGTCCTTCCTTCCACCATGCAGTGATAAAAGCACACTTTTCCATAAGCTATATCAACACTCGCAACTGTGCTTTGATTTCATGAACACGTTGGTCTGTATGGAAACTAATCCACACTGTGGTTGCATACAGATATATTTTTAGGAGGATGAAATATCTTTAATTACTAATACAACCTGTTTATTAAGCCTCTGTTGATTTCTCTTCCTGGAAGACTATATTACGGCCAGGATTTCACCATGTACGTGGTCTCTCAAACCCTGTTGAGACTTGACTGGTTTGGAGCTGCTCTGAGAGATGCTACCAAGGTGGTCAGAGGCATGGGGCACATGTCTGGAAAACAGGTTGAGGGATTCAGGCTTGTTGAGTCTGGCAAAGAGGAGGCTGAAGGGCAGCCCAATAGCTGCCTGCAACTACTCGGAAGAGCAAAGATAACAAAGTCAAGCTCTTTGTGGTAGAGCCAGACACTACAACAAAGGGCAGCAGGCACAGACTGTGGCTTGGGAGGTGCAGGTTGGGCAGCAGGATGAAAAATGTCTCTAGGTGGGTAGTACAGCGCTGTGACAGGTTGTTGGGAAATGACAAATGATGAATTGCAGAGATGACTCAATGCTTAGCTGGATGAAACCACAGCTAAGCCGGTCTAGAGCTGGCAGTGCTTCCGCTTCAAGCAGGAGGTTGAATTAGAGTCCTCCAGCTCGTCTTTCCAACTAACATTTCTATGACCCTACGGTAGATGCATCTCCCATCTTCTCCCCTCCACACCCTGCTGGTACACACTCAGATATTGTCTGGAAAATTATAACAAGGCAGCAGATGGCCAAATTCCCAGGTCCCGAGAGTTGTACATTAAAGTGTTTACACAGCCCAAAGCCACAAAGACACACCACATACCTCAGAGAGCCAAGAGGAGGGCACGTTTCCAGATCCCTGTTTCAGATCCCTGGTTCAGACTCCTCTGGGGGATAGATGCCAACCAGAGGAGACCTCATCAGCTCATCTGGCCCCACAAGGAGAGACTGATGATATCCAATGGTCTCTGCACCAACCCAGGTCCTCTGCTATCCGTTGAAAATCACCGGACTGTGAGAACTGCGCTTCAGCCGCTCAGGAGCCCCAGGTTGGCCCTCTCTGCAATAAATACAGGCTGTGTCACTGCATATTAATTATGCCAAGGATAATTAGCAGTTACATCAACATGAAGATTTCCAGTGAGGCTGCTGGCTCACTCTATCTGGAAATGAGGTTGCTGATTGTCAGCAGAAATATGTCAGACCAAACTCCAGAGGAACAGCCTCCTCACTAATTAGGAAGTGATTAGTAACCCCCTTTGCTCAGGGGTTGTGCTGTGTGTTGTCTCTGCCGGACTTGGCATTCCGTGAAGCCCCTGGATGTAGAATGGCAGGGAAGGCCATGGCGGGCAACCCTGATCTTCACTTCACCTCTGAAGGTGTCAGCTCTAGTCGGTCAGCAGCCACTGCCTCTAGCCAGAAAAGATGTGATAACGCTGCATCGCAGGAGGGTGGCAGATCCTGCCGAAATACGGGCATCATCTTCTGTTAAGAGACAGAAGTTGTACTTTAAGACAAAGCCCTTGGAGATGCTGAAGCTGCCAGGAGAGACCTCATTCCACTTAAGTATAATCTTAACTTTGTGTTTTGTAATTTTATCTATTTGTGACTTTCTTGCCATTACTGAAAAGATCCAGAATTCTAAGTAAACAGATCCTTCATTCATAAATCTTGCTCAGTACTCACGCTCGTAGATTCCGGAACATATTTGTGATAAAAAGATTCAGATGTAACACTTAGCTGTTGGGAAGGTGATAAAACCACTGGGTATTAAGCGCTAAAATGCCATTAGGAGGTTGATCTTAGGAGTTCATTCAACAATCTAAAGTTTAAGTTAGGATTTGTGTTTAAGAGAGCATAAGCAAACAGCCTGCTGTTCCCAACGGCAGGATGGGGTTTTTTCTTACCGTGGACAAGAAGCACAAGCCACTCGCTTAACTTAAGTGCGTTCGGTCAGTGTGAGACCCTCTGTTGATTGCCTGAGATGTACGAAGTTAATGTTTCCCAAGCCCATTTCAAGGATGTGTATGTTAAAGACTGTGACTAAATCTAAAATCAACAAATTCTGCTCACTACTACCTGCTACTTAAAATTTGCACCTGGAATAGTTGAGGATCAGTGGGAATAGAGAGACAGCGCTCAGATGCAGAGGCTCAGTGCTGCATCATGATGCGTGGGTGAAGAAAATAGCGAGGACTCAAATCCTGGCCGGGAACATTTCCTAATTAAGCTGTATTCACAGGAAAACGGCCCTCGATGAAGCCAAACTAAAACAGACAAACAACTGCAGTAACACCCCCCCCGGCAAATCACTACCAGATTTGCTTCTGGAGCTCTGTTGACGGCTAAACAGGATCGGCCCTGTTGAAGAGCTAGTCCTCAGCATTCCCTTTAGAGTCAATAAAAGATGAATATGCATTTCCAGGGCACAGTTCACACCAGGCAGATGAAGTGAATTACACTATAAAAATGCTTATTTCTCTCTCACTACAAGGGTTCCCAGGGTGACAACCTCTGATTTACACCTCTAAGATGACATGAGATGAGTCTCATGTTCCCATCCCATCCCATCCCACCATTCCATTTTTATAATACTTACTTAGCCAAAGCATAACATAAAAATACAAAAGCTATCCTTTTCCAAAGCCCTTTTCTTATGGACAGACTGCTGATGCAAACAGCCCCTCCTCATTCATGCTCGTGACCTTGGCATTTCAATCCAGAAGGAATTTCAGGGGAGTTTTGTAACCTTCTGGGAGGTCCTGCTGCACTCGCAGCACCTTTCCTGTGTGTCAGGACGCTCTCTTGGGAGCACAACAGAAAAATAACCAGTGTATCAAGGAACAGGATGAAGGATGCACCGCATGCAACTAGTCTTTGTGTTCTTAGATCCAATCATTTGATGTGGTTGGAGAAGCCAACAGAGGGTGAGGACCAGACATTTTTTTCTTACTTCTTGGCGGGGTTGGCTGTGTTTAGAGTAATGCTCTGCATGTTACTCAAGCCCAAAATTGCTGTTAGCACCAGAAAATCACCTACCATGAGGATGAGCTCATGCTAGATGCAAATTTGGGGTGCTTGAGAAGTGAAGTCAAAAGCTGTTTGTGCAGGTGACTCACTCTGAGTCAGACCTCCTTGTACCCTAAAAGCTAGCTCATGGATGTAATGAAACAAGTCAGGAGTCAGCTTATACCCAGTCTAGGCTGAGTCTTCCCCTCGTGATGCAGCCTCACCCTGTTACACTTCCCTTTCAGCCCAAATGGATGACCTCAGAGGGCCAAGCACAACCCAAGAGGACCTCTAATGCTTCCTTTGTGGCATGGTTTTCCGCTGGAGATACCGCTTCGTGGAACATGGCCATTGCCAAGAGGATGCATGAGAAAATCCTGAGTTTTGACACTGTGGATGTAGAATTCAATGCTCATTTTCACTATAAGAATGTGGAGGACAAGTTTACTATAAAAATATACCTGTGTCCATAATAAGCAAGTGCGGAAATCTGAAATGGGTATTTCCAGGAGTATGTCAACAAGATACGGTGAGTCACAAACTGTGGTACGCTAAACTCAGCATTTCCTTTGCACCGACATGGTTTTGAAAGTAAGTGGGGCAGCACCCGTCTTTCCAAGTAGGAGAGAGAGGAATGGGAACGCGGAAGGCTGACGGGTCTGCAGGTCTAATTCAAGCAGGGTGAGCCATAACAACAGGCAAATTCTTCAGGGATGAAGAAGGATTTTCCTCAAACAGAAGCAGACAGAAACCCAGCAGGGAAATGCACAAACCTGCACGCAGCCAGCTCAGACCTCACCTCAGCTGTCTCTTTGATGCCTTTCTGAAGATGGAAGTGCTTCCCTAGAACACAAAATCCACAGCAAGGACCGGCTGCCAGGACCCATCTCTCAGCGGGGGATATTTGCCGGGGCAGAGAAGGAGGCTGATGAGGTTAGAGAAGCGTTGGACAGCAGCAGCCTTGTGTCTAGGCAAGCTGCAACCGCAGTCGACCTGCAGTCCACCGTACGGGTCTAACCAGAGGCTGTTTTGCTCTTGAAAAGAAAAAGCAGAAGTATCTGCTGACACCAGCGAGGAAACCAGCCCAGGAAAACTGTTTTATAGGAGATGCATTTGAAATCCAGACTGGCTGATAAGAGGGAGATCCCATTAGTAATAAATCTTTGGAGGTTTTTTTTAGGTGTTTCTGCATGTTTAATATTTGGGGTTGGACCGTGCCTGGTTGGTCCCACTGGATCTCCAGGTTGCCTTGGTAGAAAAAGTCAGAATCAGCAGTTCTGAGTATAGGCTGTGGTGCCTGGGCAAAGCAAGGGCAAATGCCACCAGTGGCATTTGGGAATGGGGAACCCTAAAGCAGAAGCACACCAGCCTCATGGTGGAGGTACTGGGTGCGAAGTGGTGGGCTTCCTCAAACTGTCCAATGTCAACACTTGGAGACACCATAAAACTCGGTATGGAATTAACCTTGAGCAGCCTGATCTAGCTAACATCTTGGCTGATACTTTTCATTTTTTTTTCGGTGGCAAGAGAAGTTTCTGATAAATGCAGAGCTGTTACCACCAGCCCCAGGGCGGTATCCTGGGAGGTGTGCTACAGGAAACACAGCACTGAGAACGTGCCTCTTTTTTTTGTACCACTCTCACACTTACTCCTGGATATTCCCCAGGGACACTGACGGATGCTTTATTTGGAAAGCACGTTGTGGTTAGTGACACCAACTTGCCATTAAAATCCATGCATTTAATTAATATAAACCTTTCAAAACATAATTGTGCAGGATTAAACCAGGTAACACCCCTCTTTATTGTAACCTAGGGCAACTGCTCAGCCAGATTATTCCATTACAGAGCTCATCTCTCCTAAAGATCACAGATGCCCTCCAGCTATTTGGGCATTACTTGTCAGTGCTTATAATGTGAAGTCGTCTGCTCATCCAAGATTCTTTCTCCGTGTGTCATGCTGTATATTGAACTTTTCTTTTTGCCCTTGGAAATCACTCAAATGTTCAGAAAATAGAGGAACAGACTTAAAGATATTATTTACTCTCAAACTACTCCTTCATGCTCCAAATTATTTTCATTTAGCATCCATTCAGGCAGCTCATCTAGGTAGCCTTTAAAAGGCTGCATGTTGTTTATCCTCAGTCATTCAAACAAGTTGGTCTGCAGGAACAATCTGTCCCTGAAGATAAGTAGATAACATTTACTAACGGCAGGTAAAACCTCATAGCTTTATTGGTTACTCTACCAGTCACGGACTGACTTTCTAGTAGAAGATGAATTTCAGTGCAAGTTACAAACATTGCAATTAATATTTTTCAATGTCATTATTGCAATTAATTGCAATAAGGTTAGTTAAAATTATTGATAAATCATTGATAAAAAACATTAATGATAACATTATTGATTAAAAAAACCACCACAAAACAGTATGGGGAATTTCTTTCTCTACCTTCTGGCCAGTGAAATTCAAGGGCAAAACATGCACAGACACAAGGTATTAAAAAGTCTGGACTTTTTGTTTCCTGACTATGTTGTTTGAACAAAACCCATCCTGAAAGTCCCACCTTCCAAGCCCAACAGCTGTCAGCCTCTCAGAGATCTACATCAGCAACCAAACGCAAGGCAACCAGGTGTTGCTTTCCAAAAAAACCCAACCAACTGCATTTAATACATGCATCTCACTCAATCCCATCCCCGATACTCCAAAGATGTCACAGGGGAGAAGGAAACCAGCTCTGCGTGGTGCCGAGACATCTCACTGGGGAAGGGACTTTCCCCAGGAGAAACCATCTCTCTGCCCTGCTTTGCAAAAGGGGAACGCAGGGCTGGGACATTTTTCGGTCTTCTGTTTTGTTTTGGTTTTTTTAGGAGAAGCAAAGCTGCCCTGCTCGATGTCAACAGCCCCAATACAGGAAAGGGGTTTGTGTGCTAGATAGCATTCAGCTATTGCACGTAGGAAGTGGTGCAATGCTTCAACACAGCAGTTACTGAGACCGCAGTACCTTGGTTTCGGCTGGGGACCGACACGAGCGCAGCAAGCCAGACGTTTTGGATCCTTCCCACAAAGCAGAAAAGCTCTTTATCTGTGAACCCAGCTTACCCAAGTCAGCAAGAGCTGAACTGCAGCCGGGTTTCGTTGGCAAAACAGGACAGGGTTCACTTAACTTGCAAACTCAGGGGAAATTCTTTATGAGAAATGTCAGACCTGGTCCTCCTTTGACTTGTCTCTGCTGTTATGAAAAACACCCCGCTGGCTGCCGGAACAGGAGCCAGGATTTCCTGAGCTCCGATCCCAGCTTTGATAGGGACTACCCAAAGCACTCTTCTAAACTCCCAAATCCCCTGCCTCAGCAGCCCTACCTCGACATGACCGACATAAAACACTTGGGAGCTTGTGAGTGTCCCAAACAGGACTGCAGATGGCTACGGAAAGGACATTTAGTTCATCAGCAGCCTCCAGACAGGCTCAATCCAGAATACACCATTCCTGGCAGCTGCCTGTCCCATCTACATACAAAAAACTTACTTATTGTAGACTCTGCCACATGCCTGGGCAATGCTTGCCTACCTGCATTGCCCAACTGCATTGGCTGCCCTTGCTGATGGATTTATTTTGGTTTTTTTCATATTGTAAATCCTAAACGTGTTTATTACTGAAATTGCTGAAAGGTTGGTTTAACCTTCAGTGGCTTAGCACTTCAAAGAGGAGGTGGTCAGCCCTCCCGTACTACAAGCCGCAATTCAGGACAGCTCCACAGCTTCATGATTGAAAAGGGTTTTTTACATGAGACAGGCAACAGGGGAAATAACACATGACTTCACTCTTTATTTTAGGTCCCAAAGTCTGCTCTTTCCCTCAGTGAATGACTTTATGACTAACCATTATTTTTGTTCTCTAAAAGTGTCTGTTTTGGAAGAGTTTTGAAATTTAGATTTGCAAATGCTTGTAGCTGAACACAAGTGTGCCTTTGTGCTTGACTTGTTTCTCAATTTAAAATAAAAGATAATGAGATCTCAAGTACAAAGTTTGCTAAAGTGAAGGAAAGAAGCTTCATTATAGGTAGGGTAAAGCTCAAGCTCTTCATTGACCTCAGCGTCAGGAGGTGGCACACAGAAAATAGAAACTAGGTCAGCTTCAAAAAGACGAGCCGCCTTGTATTGAGCATGTTGGGACTAAATCAGAAAGGCCAAAACATAACATGAAAGTGATCTGGGGCAATGGAAAATCTCTTCTTACGTGCTCTGACCATCATAACATGACCAGGAGGAACTTTGATCTGTGCAAAGGGTAGGTTATTTGTGTGATACCAATAAAGCTGAAAATACCCAGAAGCAGCAGATACCTTCAACTTGCATGGGTCTCAGGGACTCTTCTGAGATACTTAAAAAATAGCCACGAGAAGTTGTCTTGGGGAACTTGAGCAGGGTGAGACGATGCTTTCAGATTAAGAAAGGGGAGATGTCATGCGTATCTTTAAAAAAAAAAAAAGGACTGGGAGGAGAAGATGGATCCTGGAACCTATAGGCTGGGAGGATGAATTTAATTTCATTCCAGAACAACTGCTGAGACCAACTTTCTGCAAGCACCTGGAAAGTAACAGGACAGAGGGGTTTGTCAAGACCAGGTTTTCTCAAACCAGCCTGATTTCCTCTTGCGACCTGGTAACGGAGGCAGATGGTTTCATATCGCTTCTCTTTACAAAGACTTTGGATCACATCTGCCATGGCAGTATTTGAGAGACCGGAGGTTGATGCAATGCGTTGGGATACGTGTGGATACATGTGGGAAGCACTGAAGAGCGCACCCAGGGACCTGCCTTTAATGGTCCACAGCAGAGTGGAAGAACAGAGCCATGGGTTTCCACAGTCTGTCCAAGGTCCTGTTCAACATCTTCATTGGTAGCTCAGCTGATAGAGGAGACTGTATTCTTACTAAATTCATGGACTGTTCCAAGGAGGAAAGGAGTCCAAGGGCATGGGGGAGTGGGACTATTATTCAAAGTGACCAAAACAAATTAGAGAAATATTCTGGGGTGAAAAACCCCAATACCTTGACATTCTTATGCATGGTAGGAGAGCCTTCAAGACATATCAAGTAATTGTTCCACTTCATCCTGCACTGCTATCCCCAACCCACAATTTGAGTCAACAAAGATCTGAGAAGGGGAACGGATCGGGTAGAGACAGAGGTACTGTGAGGTCAGAGCAGCCTGGGCAGCTGTTGGATGGTAGAGCACAAGACTGATATTGTAGATATCAGCACTAATCTGAAAGTTACGGTGCCTAAAGCTGTTGGTATCTGGTGGTGATGTGATGCCAGCTGTGATGATGGTGAATCCTATAGTCCACCACGGCACAGTACAAAATGGCATCAAGATATGACATTTTGGCATGAGCTTCCTCAAAGATTCAAATGCCATCCCAAACACCAACACCAGTGAGGCCCCAGCTAGAGTGGCAGATCTAGTTTTGGGCACTTCATGTCAATAAAATGAGTCAGGCAGGAGGAACCCAGCAGTGAGAGATTCTCTGTTCTGAAAAACGCAACTCATGATGAACAACTGAAAACTTTTTAACTTTTTAAAAGAAGAATTTGAGGGGCCGAGGAGCAGCCTTCAGGTACACACATGGTTTCTGCTCTCCTTGCCCATTCTGGATGAGTCAACCATGCTTAAATTAAGCAAGTCTCAGTGCAGTTTGGATTAGGCATCAGGAAGTTTTCTCTAACTTTCCAGGGACTGGAATATGCTCTCTGGGGAGGTAGTGGGGGTCTCCATTATGGGATGTCCTTCAAGTAAACCACAAGCATAATTACTGCTGGGGTTTGGTTGGGAAATGCATGGGATGACCTTTGAGGTCAGCTTCATGTCTCTGTCTCTAGCCTTATAACTGTTCTTGAGTTTGATGATGATTTACTGTGTGCCTGAGATCAAATTACTCAGGTTTTTGGAGACTTTTTCCTCCCATCAGTAAGTCATAAAACTGAGTCTTGCTCAGTTACCCTGAAAATTAGTAACTAGTGAAAACGTGCCCTGAAGGCACGAAAAGACTCCACAACTGCCTGATTAAACAACATCTGATATGCTTCTGGTATCTGGTAACTGCCTGATTAAACAACATCTAATATGCTTCCTCATCATGGTGGGTGAGGAAGACACCCCCATTTGCGGGCGAGCGCCTCTAGAAGTTCTACTTTCCAATCATCTATTTAAGTGTCATCAAAATTTGACTGGGCCACCTAAAAAAGATGCACCTGTAACTGGAGGTAGCAGAGGTCTCAGCTGGAGACAATTTCTGGGAAAACTATCCTTATATCCCAGAAGCCTCCAGTGGGTTCCTCTTGTTGCAAAGCGCAAGAGGAAAATAAACAGGATCCAATGAAAGGGGGCCGGCCATGTTTAGGCAGCTGTCAGCAGTCAAACCGTGTCATTCAGTAGCTCTGGGTGGAAGGGGCAACACTTATGCTCAAAATACAGCCTGAAAATGGAGCCACAGTCCAAAAGCCAATTACCAAACTCATAGCAGTTTCCTGACCGTCACAAGGTGGGAGGTACCTGGGGGATTTTAGGCCCTAGGATGTGGGAATCTGAACACTTGTGTCATCTGCACCTGAGCCCAGCTCAGCATCCCCCAGTGACGTGCCCTGAGTGGCACTAGAGAAGAGCACAGAAGACAGCCTCCATCTTCCTCTGAGGCTGAGGCTCCGTTAGAATATATGGGAGCCACAGGAACACCGTGAGACACAAACCTTCACCTGTCTTTAAATTCCCCCTTGGTTCCCATCCAGACTTCTCTTCTTCCCTTTGAATCTCACTATTCTCCTTCCCTTCCCCTCCTGACTCCCCTGGAGTGCTGCCCTCCTCCCTTCCTCAGTGCCTGTCCCACATCCCTACAACCTTGGCTTCAGTTTCACTATCTTTAACCTCACCATATGTTTACTCCTATATTAAATATACTATTAATATAAATATTTTTTTGTATCAGAAATCTCTATATAGCAGACAATATATAGAGAGATGCTTTTATATGCTACCTATTCATGTAGTATTCATGCAGTATATCGTATACATGATAGGCAGATCACTGTGATTTAATCATATAGATCATCTACAGTTTCCGAAGGTTCAAAAACATAATTAGCCGCATAATATCTGATCTCCTGGTACTTGTGGTCCTGTCTGGTCTTCCTTCTCCCTTGTGTCAACAGCAATTTTCTAAGCACTAGACCGCCTGCTTCCGACCAGGCACAGCTTTATACTGTCAGATGGAAGGGAAAGGAAGGCTCTTCTCTCTGAACAAAGTCTCTACTGCAATAGAAGTGATTTTTGGCTTTCCCCAATATGGGACATCCAACATAGGCATTTCTCTGAGCCCCATTCCTCACTGGGCAGAGATAAGGTCATGGGCACTGTGGGTCATCTTTGGCCTCCAGCCTGGGTCATTCACTACCTGTCTCCCATCTGATTTTCAGGGATGTGTTTAGGGGTTTGACTTGTCCCAGTACCAGCAGCCCAGATATTATTTCTTTCACATCCAGCTGCCTGTCCTGCCAGAAATTACCTCCTTCAACATAGACCTTGTGGGAGCAAAGCAGAACTTCAGGGAACAGCCAACTTATGAGTAGTTCGTGAATCTGAAACAGCTACCTTGATAGACCTGCAGAATTTATTCACACCATTCTCCTTTGAGTTTCAGCATTAACTCTTACAGAGATGGAAGGTCTATGGGACTAGCAGAACATGGCTGTCCTCTTTGTGGTGGGACAGCATAAACAGATTTGGGCTCCAGCTTTCCTGGAGTGAGCCCAGTCCCAAAAAATCAAGAGTCTTTTAACTGCACAGCATAAGTTCCTTCAGGAAGGAGGTTTTGGAGGAGGAGACAAGGGTGGATGCTGTGAACGAAAGCAGGGTCCCAAAGACCGAGCCACTGGGAGAGAAAGTTTTCCTCCAGTGCACAGGATGGGATGGTTCAGGAGATACTGACGCTTACCTGCCCTCCTACACCTGAAAGTATTGAACAATGGCAAAGGTGAAAGGATGGACTACAGTGAAGGCAAGCTCACAGCTTGGGTGTCCAGGCAAGATGGCACAAAATCCCTTTATTCCCTGAATTATCCATGAGTCCACTTGGGTAACGGGTAACATAACGTTGTAGGACACACTGTGCAGCATTTGAGCACAACCAGACCTGTGCATTCCTGCTAATATTTGGCCTTCAAACCAGAGAGGTTGCAAGAAGTGGCAGTTCCTGGACAGCAGCGCTTGTTGGACACCTGGGTGTCCTCACTCCATGGTGATTAAAGCTCCATGGGGCACCAGTGAGCACCTGCATGATGGAGGTGAGGTTCAGAAGATGCTGAGATTTGAAGACCAAAGCCTTACGGAGGAGCAGAAGGGAGGGAACCCATGAAGCTCTGCAGGGGCTGGAGCGTGTGAAAGGGAAATTACTGGTGGTTTCTCAATCAGAAGTGTTGGAAACATATGGTTGCAGATCACTTGCTGGGCAGGGGGTGTCAGTCATCTTCTTCACAGGGGGTGGCACAGAGTTACTCACGTGACTGGGGCTAATCTGCTGCTGCTGGGGGGATTTTCCCAGCTGCCCCAGACATGGGGATTCAGGCTGCTGATCCCCCACTTCTGGGGTGGGGGAGGAAGAAATGGACTCATTTCTTTTCTGACTCCTGGAAAGCATAAAGGGGAAGTAGGGCTTATTCTCTCTTCTTTCCAAGAGAGAGATACTGCCCGTGCATGTCTTTTTGAGGAAAGGACACTCCTCTCCACACAGCCCACATCTCGCTCAGGGTGGAGGAGGTCAGGGCATGGCCTTGGAGCCATTCATTTCTGCAGACGTGCCCAGAAATTAATTGTCCTCAAAGCTCCACCAGCAGCCCCAAGTGGCTTTTCACAGTGGCAGCCCCTGCAAACATGGCCTGTCCAGGGAGGAGAAGGGGTTTGTAATTCAAAAAAATCTCTCTTACCCTAGTCGTTCCCAAAGTAGACTGCAAAGTTGACCACCTCCAGATATTACAGGACCATAATGGAGACAGGAGTCACTGACCGACTTACAGGACACCACGTTGCAACTCAGCACCCAAGGGAATTTTCCGAGGCTTTTTGCACCGTGAAAGGAGGGATATGTTTCCACGCAAAACACAAAGACATGACCAACATCCCACATGCATGCAGCTGGTCGCTCCAGGCTGTGATAAAGGTCTGGGATAGCTGGGCTTGCTTGGCAGGCTCGCTTGGGCACATGAGAAGAGGGTGACTTTTGACAGGTAGTATTTGTCAAACATGTCTGTCCCTGAAGCAGAAGGATTAGGACTTGAAATCTTGTTCAATGGCCAACACAACTCCCTTGAGCAAATATTGGCCATGGATGGAAAGCAGAGGGAAGTTTTCCCTCCCCTGTTCTGTGAGCTAGAAAGAGCTTTAGTCATGCATGGGAAACTTGCCGACTGGGAACATGTGGGGTTGTCAGCACAGACGCTTATGATGAAGAAGTGAAAAGCAGAAACCGACAAGGTCACACGACCATTTTTTACCCCTGGGTGTGAAAGAACAGCAAATTCTCCCTTTAAACAGATGCCCCTGTGCAGTCAGGGGATGGGAGTAGCACAGTGCCTCAGTAAGCTGTTCTGATCTGCCCAGGGCTGGCACTGAGCAAGCAGCTCCTGGGCATCGCGCCTGACCACCTCCTACTAGTCAGAGCCCTGCCCGGTGTGGGGTGAGAGCTTTGCCAGGCTGCACCAAATCCATAATCCCTCTTAGGAGGAACCTCAGTGCAATTCTGCCCCTTTGAGGGGATTGCAGGGAGGAAGATGCAGTGCTCAATTTTATCAGGGCATGGGGTGGATGAAACCTTGCAGGCACTGTGGGGAGATCTGGGGGGAACAGATGAAAAACCTTATTTCCTGGAAACAGAAGATGAACTGGCAGGCATGTATTAGCCCTGCAGCACACCCAGCAGGCCAGGCGTTGTTTTCCATCGTTCCCTGGTAGCAGCTTTGTCCTGCAGCAGTGTCGGTGATGGGCAAACCCATGCAACACCAGCTAGGTCCACTGACAAACCCCAAAGAGATATCTCCCCTCCAAACACCTCTCTGGCCAGAAATACCTTTTGCATCTTTTAACGAGGAGCTGGCAGAGAAGAAGGGCTGGTTGGATGCCTGCCCTCGAGTTTTGTCCCAGGCAGGCGTCAGCATTCTTGTCACTGCATCCTTCTGGTCCCCACAGTGGTCTCTGGAGGTACCAAGGGATGTCTGGGGGTGCCGGGGCTGGGCAGGGTCTGGGTCTGGTTGTCCATAACCATCCATGGGAATGAGTGTCTGTAGGCTTCTGCCAGGCTATAAGGCATGTGCTTAAATCCAAAGGACCTTAAGTGCAGTCACCAACACAAACGAGCACTGTGCATGAAAGAGCATGAACTGCAGCTCTTCACCTAAAAAATGACCCATTAGACTAATTTTTCTTGCTTTTTCCCCCATGTAAAAAGGATGTCTGAGCAGACTTGTTGTCCAAGTGGAGCCACCTAGCACTAGTTCTATCAGCACAATTCTGGCTGAATTTTCACATCTTCTTACCCTTGCAAGATCCTCCTACTCAGCCCTGGATAACAGGAGACAAGGGTAGGAACAAGACTCAGAAAGAGAGTAGGGGACAAAAAAAAAGCATTCCTGCAGCCAGTTCTTACAGCTCTCTGTAAAATGAAACTCATTTACATTTCATTGCTTGGGTTAAAGTGTGCTCGCGCTTCAATTCAGAGCTGCTGCTGCCAGCTGGGGTCCCAGCAATGAAACAAAACAGTGGAGCTGAACATGTGAAGGCAGGACGTTTAGTTCTGCTGCTACGGGGAGCCCAGAAACCTTGTTAAAAAAAAAGAAAACAATCAACCAAACAAGATGAGCAGATGAGTGGCAAACCCAAATGAGTTGCTGCAGGAACTGACGGGGACAGCTAGTGAACCTGTGTCCCAGGCTCACAGAATGGTTGAGATTAGAAGGGACCTCTGGAGGACTTCTGGTCCAGCTCCTCAATCTTCAGATGGTTCATCATTCCTGGGGTAATGCCACAGGGGACCAGCTCCACAGGCAACGTAAAAAAAAGAGAACAACTCCCAGGGCATTGTTTGTGGGTGCAGAGGGCACGTTAACATGACCAAAACGCTGTCCATATCAACTCCTCTGATCCAAGCCAGGGTCCATAACCCTGGTAGGAGTAGGTGGCCAGCGATACGGCCAGTATACAGTTAAGCACTTGGTCTACCTGGCTTTTAAGACCAATTGCAAGCTGTTTTAAACTTTATTGAGAGCTCCAGCTACAGGGAGAAATGAATCCATCTGGGATACAGGAGGCATCTGTTGTCATGGCATTATATGGCATTCACTTCCACTGTGCAGCGTGGCAAGATTTGGTTGGAACCATAAGAAACAACTTGCTCTTCCTAGGCCTTGGTTTAAAGCTTCGTTTCTTCTCCAGCTCATCTTCCTCCCCTTCCCTTCCTGCCTGCACTTCTGCTCTTCTGCTGGTAAAGGTTTCCAGGCGTTTTGGAAAAAAATCTGGGCATACGTTCCCTGTTCTTATCTCTTCCCATGCAGCTCTTGAAACATCTGCTCCACAGAGCCTGGAGAAAGCTGCATGGGGTGAGCACGGGTGGGAGTAAAGCAGGTGAAGATGATACGGTGTCGGTTCATCATTCTTCTGGCAAAATTGCAGTTCTCATTTGCGTGGCCTGGTCTGCCAACAGATCCAGGGCGCGAGCAGTTTCATTAGTAATAATTTCTAAAACAGCTTAGAGTCGAATTATACGGTTTAGTTTATAAATAGGTTCTTGAGCACCGCTAATCCATTCATGGGGGTTCCAGGTGGCTGGCCCGTAATGTTCAATGATTCGCTGGGGGGGCCACTCATCTTTCCCCCACATTTGTCCACTTCCGGCAGTCAGACCTGTATTAATAGATCGCTTACTTCGTGTGAGATCATCATGCAGTTTAACGCCTAAATTATCAGCACCATCTTCAGGGAGTAAGAAAAACAAGGGGCAAATTATTCCAACATAACATACTCCAGTCCAATTTGCTGGCAGCACTTAATATGTGTGATGTCCACAAATCCAATAGTGGCCTTTTAGAGCTTTAGTGCCATTTTCAATAAACTGGTGGGAGTGGAGGGCACTTGAAAATCAGTTGAGTTGCCCACCCCTAGAGGGTTGAGGACTGTCTGATTTAGCCATGGCCCCTATGAATCAAGGAAAAAGGCACGGCCCGCAACATGACATGACCAGGCACCTGTGTTATTCCTCCATTTACATGTTACTTTTAGTTTTACAGTAAATGGCCACTCTCCATGAGTTTCATTTCTGGTCATATTAGTCGGAGACCAGAAGCCAGAAAATGATTTCTCATGCCCTGCTTCATTCACCCAAGCCCATCGGGCACCCATGGCTACACCATCGACTGTGAGGCCGTGGTCTTGTTGTGCGGACACCACATAAGTACTATTAGGAGGCTTATGATTTGCATATGTGAAGATCCAGTCACATATACTAATTCCCACGAAAGTACCACCTGGTTGGGTGCAGTTCAGGCAATACTGGCCTTGGGCTGGGTATCGTACTGGCCAAGGAGATGGCATACTTTCTTCTTCGCAGTAGGTATTATTTCCAACTTCACTATAATTGCTCACTAGCCATTCGGGGGAAAGGGGTACGGAGGTCCACGGCCAGCTTTCCAGGCCAAACGGTCCTCCACACACCCAACAGTTAGTAAGATTAAACACAATGGCTACAGATTTTCCTAAGGTTACAAACTCATTTTCCAATTTGGGGTTAGCACTTGAGAAGCTGAAGCTTCCCCAGGGATTCAGAGCAAAGAGAATGGTCGCCCAAAGCAATTTCTGTGGTAATATGCAATACATCCTAAAAACACAAACACAGCAATTGTTACCAATACAATGCAAAATATTGACATCCACGTGTATCTTCAGTATAGTCTGCGATGGAGTCCCCGGTGGGCTGCTCCTAGACAAACAAGAAAAAGAAAAACTGTCCTCGGTTCAGCTCAAGAACCCGGTTTAACTGTTACTAGAAAGATGGGACAATCCATCTTGTATTGATTTTATGTTCTTTGCCTAGGGCATCCTTCGCTACCCAGGCATACTTATTAAGGGGCGTGCTCAACACTAGAGGAACTGCCCCTACAGCAGGTAGCTCTACCAGGACTGGTTGTCCAGGGTGATGTGAAGGTTTAGTGGGGTGGTCCAGGGCAGATGTAGCCAGGACTATTGCAGGGGCTTGTGGGCAGAAGGCTGTAATTTTCGGACACCCATTTGTCCCCCATCGACTATTGACGTGTGTGACAGCTTCCCAAAGACGCTCGTCCCATCCTGACTCATGGGGCTTGAGGAATCGTTTGAGAAGACCATTAGTGTGTTCCACTGTTCCATTGGCTTGAGGATAATACGGAGTGTGGAACATCCATTGAATTCCTTTCTCTTTTGCCCAATCTTGTACGACCTTGGCAGTAAAGTGAGAGCCACTGTCTGACTGAATAGACTGTGGCTTAGGGAAAGTACTGAACCACCGGTTGCAAGGCCTTAACAGTGCGTTCTCCGGTGGCACGGGAAAAAGCCTCAGCTTGCACCAGGCCTGACACAATTTCCACCCCTACTAGTACAGAATATTTCCCGTCAGACCTCCAGAATGGGCCAGTGTAGTTTATTTGCCAGGCATCCCACAGTCCTTTACCTGTTCGGATATGTAATGGGTCGTCTTTAAGAGGGTGTTTTTCTAACTGCATACGGCACTGGCCACAAGCTGAGATACAGCTCTGGCAGTCTTCTTGGGTGACCGGCCAACCTCTTGATTGAGCTTCCCAATACAGGTCTTTAACCCCTGGGTGCCCTCTCTTCACATGTAACCACTCTAAGAGTCGTTCCCAATTCTCCACGACTGGTTTGTTCCACAAAGGGGCAGCTCGTCGGCTCTGTTATTCCATCGGCTACCTGGAGTTTCATTCGGCTGGTGGGAGGCGACCCATGCTATTGCGGAATTCCCTTGTTTACCAATAGTTAGAATGTCTTGCCACTTTTCTTTTTGCCACATGGGCACCTGATTGACCTCCCACCCGTTCTGTTCCCAGAATGGAAGCCACTCAGTTCATCCTTTAAAAACAGCAAAAGAATCAGTATAGATACAGACAGGAGAGGTAGATTGAGCTTCACGCTGAAAAACACTCCACACAGCCACTAATTCTCCCACCTGTGCACTGCCTTCCCCTTCAGTGGCTGTTTTTTTATCGGTGTCTATCTGCAGTGCAACTGCACGATATTTCCAGCTCTTGCCTTCTCGTTTGGCAGAAGCGTCTGTAAACCAAACATTTTGCAATTGTTCCGAAAATGGGGGGGCTACCAGCCCAAGGAGGGGGTGCGCTATCTTCCCAATCTGAGGCTACTTCCTCTTGAATAACCAAATTCTTGATAGCGCCTTCAGCCACCTTAAAGATGTCACAATAACGTTCCATTTGTGCACAACATTTTCATACTGAAGCTCTTTGTGCCACCCTGTCAGGGGGAGACAGCTAAAACAGCATTAATTACCTTAAAAGGGCCTCTAAGCACTATCGGCTGTTGGCGGATGGTACGTTCTGCCTCCCGCGATGCTAAGCTAACCACAAACAGTCCCTTTTCCCATACAGTATACCATTTCTCTGCATCCTTAAAGCCGCGGGAGTAAAACCCGATGGGACAAGGGGGTCCTTCAGGGCCTTTTTGCCAGAAGTGCATCGACCATCCCGACTGGGCAAATCCCCACTCAGTCTGCACGGGGTCAGCAGGATGTATTGGGCCAAGGGCCTGGTGATCAGCCGCCTCAAATACCGAAAGCTGCAAAGCTTCCTCGCGGACTGGAGTCCAGTCCCAGGACGCGCCTTTTCGCAATAAAAATAAATCATATAGTGGTCTTGCAATGATAGGGAAGTCTGGGATACGTTTTCTCCAGAATACAAGTAATCCTAATGCATGCTGCAACTCCTTCTTTGACCCAGGCATCTTTACCTGATCTCGCGTGGAAACGGAAATGCATGTGATTGCCCCTTTCCACCAAATTCCTAAGTATTTAACCTCATTAGAGGGGGTCTGGATTTTTTTCAGGTGGGATTTTTAATCCCAAATTCTTCAGATAAACAATAATATCATTTTGTGTTTTTTGAACCTTTTCCACCTGGCTCCCTCCTATTAACACATCGACTATATATTGGTAAATTCTAACACCTTCCTCTGGTGAGATTTGTTCTAATTCTCTTGCTAAAGCATGATGGGCTAACATGGGAGAATGCTTGTATCCTTGAGGGAGCCGTGTAAAAGTAAACTGCTGTCCTTCCCAGGTAAAAGCAAAATGATTTTGGTCCTCAGGTTGCAAAGGGATCATAAAAAACCATATCCTTAACATCAATGGTTGCCATAATGGGGTGTGCTTGCTCCTGAATAGTGGCTATGAGATCAGCTATGTTTCACCGCAGCAGTTAGTGGGCCAGTACTTGCATTTAGTCTCTGATAGTCTATTGTCAGCCTCCATTTGCCATTTGGCTTTTGGACAGGCCATACTGGGGAATTAAAAGGGGAGCGGGTAGGAACCACAATTCCTTGGTTTTTTAAGTCTTCTAGCACTGGCGCTATTCCCTCCCGTGCTCCAAGAGGTAAAGAGTAGGGTTTGATATTTGTTAGTTTTGAAGGGGGAAGTAGCGGCGCGGTTTTTAAGAGCCTTATCTCTATCAGCGAGGCGCCAAAAGACCAGCTTTCTCCCTCATCATCTACCCATACTTTGCCTTTCAGGATATCAAGTCCTAAGAGATTAAATGGAAATGATCCCACGGCCATCAACACCAAAGTTGCTGCCTCTTCCCCTGGTAGCCGTAAACTGACCGTAGCCGATGCTTGTGCCTGAACGTGACCGAATGCATCTACCACAAACAAATGTTGCTTAGACAATGATATACCGCTATGTTCTGTATCTTTTATGCTAATAGCTGAAATTTGGGCACCGGTATCTACTATAAACGTTATTGGGATTTGCTTAGGTCCTACAAAACAAGTAATCACAAGGTCGCCTTGCTAATTAATAGTGAGCTGTTTAACGTGTACCCATCCTCCGCCCCCCCGCCCACTGTAGGGGAGCGAAGTGGTTAGTTTCCCGCCGGCACTGGCGATTTCCCATCAGTTAAATCTATGAGGGGTGCCGGCGGAGCACTAGGGACGACATCGCTATCCCAAGGTTCTTTTGACTTCCCTAAGTCAATTAAATCTTGAGGGATCACCGGTTTCTTCAGCCACCCCCTAATTAACCTTTCTAGTTTGTCTGTTTGTAGCCCGTCCATAAGATCTCGGGGGATTCCTTTTCTCCATCCCATGGTCCATAGCACACTCTGCCTATTTGGTATCTCCCTCCCGCCTGGTGGTTTAGTGAGGGGTGCCCTCCTCTCCTGGTTAGGGTGTGGGGGGGTTTCAATTCCACCCATCTTAACCCTTTCGGGTCTTGTTTGGCAGAGGGAACACTAACAGGACCATATTTCTGCCCGTAATTGATTAATTCCTGGGCAACTTCTCCCCAAGTCCACACTTTCAAATTTTGTGGTTTGCGTTCAGGGGTTACCGACCCTTCCAGTGTAGCCGTGACCCTTTCACTTTGGGGTACTGCTTTAATTGTACCCTGTAGTTGTATGCCAATAGGTTTTAAAGATTCAGGGAGACCCCTTATTAAGGGAGTCATCCGTTCAGGGTCAACCAGCATCATCATGGGGGGTTCTTGTTGGGGCTTAAGGTCCTGGTTGTGCATCATTTGTAAGCATGCTGCTTTTTGCACATTTTCTACCAATTGATCAACCGATCCCGTAATAGCGAGAGGATCTCCCCGTTCTAAGGGATTGAGACCTCCAGCCCGACAGGCTGCCCTCTGAGTTAGGGACCAAGGGGCATGGCGATCGCCAGCAGTTAAAAGCACTCCGGGCCCCCAATACCCTTCAGCTTCTTTTTCACTTAATAGAATCTGATCCCCACCTGACAACGACACCCTCCACATATATTCCGTATCTGACTCCCTAGGGGTACAACCAAACTCCTTTTTTAATTTAGCTAGTTCTGTAGTGGTGTATGGCACTTCCTTAGTAATAATTTGGGGGTCGTCATCTTGATCATCGTCATATGCGTATTCCATTTTGATCAAAGGTCGGAGCGAGCGAGGAGGTATTTCTAATTTGTCTCATCTCAATCTTGCTTCTTCTAGCTCTTCAGCGGGATATAGTGTTTCTGTCTTGGCAGGGGGGGAATGGCTGTCACGACTCTCGTGCGTGAGGAGCTGTTCTTGAAGGGCGGATTGTAGATAGTCTGCCTGAGCTCTCTCCTGAGCTAATTGTCTCTTTAGATCCTTCATTTCTCCTTGCAGGGACCGGACAAGAGCTTGTAAAGATTATATAATTTGGGATTCAGCACTATGTTGTTGGTCTTGGGCTTCTACAGCCGCTACCAGACTGGCACCTAAGACGGCGCGTATTATAGATTTCCCTCTTCCGGGCCAGAGTTTAGCATCCTTTTGCAAGGCGCTAATTCGGTCAGTAACACTCTGCAGATTATGCCAATTTTCTTGTGCCCTGTCATTGCCTGATACAGAGGGACATGCATCGTGTTTCTCTAAAAGGCTATACAGCGCATCCCTGCCTGCAGGGACAGTGTAATCGTTGCTCATTTTCAACAGTTGGGGTGGGGGGGTGGTGGTGGTCGCCTCAGGGAGATAGCACGTAAGTAGCAATTCTACACAAAGTCCCACCCTGAACTCCAACGTCCCTGAGGGGTATGCATGTAAAACAGACCAAAAGTAAAACGGGCAAAAAGTGCAACACTTTCACAAAAAAACAGGGGCAGTCATCTTGGAGAGGCCGCACGTTAGTAATCAGTTCACACAGATTCCCACCCCCTTACGTCCCTGAGAGGCACACGCGTACGCACACAAGCCTCTCTCCAATACACACAAAAGCAAATAGTAAAAGCAAATAGTAAAAAGCAACACTTTCACATCAAGGAATAAAAATCCTGTCCATGACGCCAGTTAAGATGTTACGTCCCGGTCCGACTACATCGGACCAGGGAGAGGTTCGCAATGATTCCAAGTGTGAGATTAAGACACAAATGAGGTCAGATGCCGCTCACTGCAGGTTTATTGTTATGCCCCAGCAATAGTCACTGAGACAAGCAATAAGAGTAAAGGCAGAAGTAGAGGAAAGGCAGAAAAGAGAAGCAGTATTAGGGAGCATAGCAAGAGTATAGTCACCACCACAGGCCTGATGATGTCTCGGCAGTCCTCCGGAAATTCAGCGGGCGTCCCGTTGATCCATGGTTGATGGTGGCGCGGGTCTCGGTCCCGATTCCCAAATTGTGGTGGGTCACTGCGCCAGCTATAGTCCAGGTAGCCCAGGTCAGTCCGTAGCTTGGCCAATCACCGTGACGGCGGCCTCTGCCCAGCTAATTGTCGTTTTACACAGTTGCCGTATAAGCTTTTCCTGCCTCCTTGCTGTTTGGGCAGTGCTTAGCACAGTCATCGTTCTTCAGCAATTTTGGAGTTAACAACACAGGTGGGCCCTGGGCTAGGCAGGCTCTGGCACTTTGATAGCCAGAGGCCTACAGCCTTTCCCGCTGGGGGAGCAACACAACCTCTTCAGCTGATGGCAGTCTTGGGTGGTGACTGGCAATCAAGAGGATGGTCTGCAGAAGGTGCTAAATAGATACAAGCGAGGTTCTTATCGGCCCGCAAGCCTGCTGTCGATTTGCAGAAGCTTAAGCAAGCTTTGAGACAATTATTTTAAAGTTCCAGTCTTTTACAGACCTCATGTCAGACTGGAGGTTAAAGATGTTCTCTCCGTTTGGGATCAGCAGAACATGCCTCCAACATATTGCATTTAACCATTTATGGCGTCAAAGGCAACAGAAACATCTCCTTTACTGGGTCTTGATTGGGTTTGGGTTTTTTTTGCTTGGCGCATTGATTTTCCCCTGTCTAGTCAAAATCGATGGACTTCATATGTGGTGTCTGAGAGCCATGTTGTAACGCTAGCATGAGAGATCAATGCTCTTGTGGTTCCTTCTACCTGCCCCAAGGGGAACTTCTTTGGGCAGTGTCCCCACCTGAGAGGACTCCCCTTTCTGAGTGCTGCCAGTGGAAGGATCACAGTTACTGAGCTACTGTGGGAACCAGGAGGATGGGGTTTTTTTGTGATTTGGCTTCTACAAACGTCACCATCATCCAGATGGTCCATCCAGATGGACTTCAAGGAGAAGAAGACAAAGAATGGGAAAGGAGAATGTCTGTACTGGAGCAAAGGAGATGAAGGTGCGGCAATGAGAAGGTTGGATGTCTGAAAGAAAACACCTTTCTTCATGAATAAAGGCATTAAGGTTGGGACTCAGGATTAAAACCTGCTGTGTGTCCATACGTAGGTGTCTCCATGTAAGCCAAGTGTCTGAGTTCCCACCATGACCAGAGAAGATCTGGTCGGTGGATGCGATTCAGCTGGCAAAAATGCAAGGGCACAGCTGACCACACACAGGTGTCTGGAGTTCCCCGAAGTGCCTCAGGACAGCTGAGAATTCCACAAAGTCCAGCAGATACAACACAGCTTGTGTGGAAGCTCATGCCCTTCTCTACCGGCAGATGGAGACCAGAAGCATCTAAAATGGCACGAGACACCTGCATATAGGCAGTTCAATCACACACATGTGGCCTTTCCTGAATTCAGTGAGGCATGGAGCTACCCATTTAGCAGGCCTTTGTCCTTCCCATTACCTGCAGACAACCTTTCCCATATTGAGGTGGACAAAGAGGGCTCTTACGTTGGAGTAGAAAGCAAGGGCGTTCTCTGACTGACATTTCTGTCCTTAAATCTTCTCTGGTAGCAACCAGAAGAGCAAGAGTCTTTCCAACAGCAGTCCTGCCTGCTATCCCAGGCCCCGTGGGTTACTCAGCATGGGGACCAAGAGACTTCAAAGGTTTGGTTTGGCTGGTGACTTGGGTCTGTCAGCCTGGGCAACGCAGCCCTTGCGATGTGCCCCTCCTACAGGAGTTTGTCGGTACAGTATGGTACCACAAAACCAGTTTTCGACTTGCGCATCCTCAAAGAGCAAAAGGGTTCAGACATCTCTTTCTGCAAAAAAAAAAAA
>VYZM01003419.1:26837-37184 GCA_013398915.1 Dromas ardeola
AAAAAAAAAAATAGCAGCTGCACTTGTTTTTGCTGCAGGAAGTTTTCACTAATGGGGAGAAAAGAAAGTTCCTTTTAAAAACAAGGCATTCATTAGCACTTCTTGTTCTTTGCTTTACAGTCACCACTGGAGCCATCACAATATCGCATCCTTTTTTGTGCCTGTAATCTGGCCTGCTGCTGCTCCAGTGGACAATAATACCCTCCAGAGTTACAGGGACCTCCACTTCTCAAAAACAGAAATACAACACTATTTTTTTCTTCCAGTCATTTTTTTTTTCTCTTCTCTGTCCTCCTGGGTGAGTAATTTTGCATAGATGTCTCTCCTTCCTCACCCAAATTACTACTGCTGGCAGTAATTTTTAGCTGTTGAGCTAAAGATCTGTAACATTTTATCTCCTGTTTCCAAACCAGCATTTAAAAGCAGACAAACAAACCCATTTCCTCATTGTAATGCTGTTTTATGTACCATGAACCTGCTATCACACCCCCTTTGCTGGTGATATTCCTTCCCCTCCATGCTTAGCTGCTCACACAATTATCTCTACGTTGGCCACGCATTTGAAAGTACCACTAGAAGGGACCAATTTGGGAGTCTCTGATGCAAATTCATCACCTTGGGCTAAAAGTGCCTGGGATGTCTTCCAGCTCTCCCCACCCGTGGCATCACTGCCTTCAGCTTAACAAATAACCATCAAGCCCCCAACCCCAGAGCTGCACGGCTCTGCTTCGTTCTTTGCACCCAATAACGAGCTGAACAAACACTAGCAGCGTGGCTCTGACGCCAACCGTCAAGAGAAAGATCTGGAGGTATAAAACCCCAAACCACAATTATTTATTTCACAGCATGACAGAATTAAGGTTTGTGTCGTTATAACGTTTCTGTCAAGTATTTAACCCAACAGCATGGGAACGGTGCATGGGAATAATCTTCCTGGTGGCTCCCCATGGAGATGTCCTCAAGATGCGTCCATGGCTGCGCCTGCCCTGTGGCTTACACGGCCCTGGGCAGTGCCCACTGTGTGACGTCCTGGGACCAGCGGAAATGTGTTCCTTCCATTATCTGAAAAACATTGTTTCTGACCATGCAAGCTGATATTGATCGTTGTCCTGTGTCTTCTGCTGATGTCCCCCCTTCCCCCAGAAACCCAGAGGCACCACGTGCATCCTTCTGCCCTGTCCCCTGCAAAGGGATCATTGCAATTTCGCATGACCGTGACCCTCTGGCATGGTCTAGCTAATAAAATGTCCTGAAACTTCTCCGCAGGAGAGATGGAATTGAAAAAAACCAGCAAATTCACCTCTATTCTGTCTGGTTGGCAGAAAGCTGTAGTCTCACACCGGCCAAAGCAGCAAGCCCTGGCACTTCCTGGCTGCATGACCTGCCATGGGAGAACTGCAACGATTGAGGCTTGTACTGACACGGGCAGAGCTCCGCCAGCAAGATTTGTTATTGAATTAAACTCCTGGCAGCTGCTGGTGAATAGGTTGACTTTGCCTCAAAAACCTTTCAGAAGCAGTAGACAACGGGAGAAATTTGCAGGACGCATTTATTTCCAAAAATTCCGGGAAATTATCCTGTTGTGCAGCTGACAAACAGCTGGGGGGAGCCTTCCCCAGAGATGTAGATGGGTTGGAACGTGGGCTTGTGGCCAAGCCAGCCCCATGGGAGAGCTCAGGCTGCAAGTGGAGACAAGCCCAGAACACAGGGAGAGGAGGGGAATCCTCCACATCTCCAGGGCCCAAGAGGGAAATGACTTTTTTGGTTGCTCATCTTGATAGAGAAGAAAAACTCCAGGTCCCAGAGCAGCTGCTTTGCAGACCAGCCTCCTCCATGGGTGGTGTGGTTTCCGTGAGCATGTCCTACATGTCCCCAGGGGTGCACTGACCGGCAGCACCGCCAACGCTGAGCCAGACACCGGGGTCATCCCTCCAAGGGCAATTTGGGACCCTGACCCCTACCTGTATCCTCACACACCCAGTGCTGCTCGTTAACCCATCCTAGAAGGGTTACACTCCGGGCAGTGTCATGGCAGAGTGATGTTCTGCCTGATAAATACACTGCATCCAGAAGCATCCGGCATCTCCTCTGCAGGTGCTCAAAGTTCCCAGCCAACCCTGTTGGCCAGGATCTTGCACCATGGGGTGTCCTTGAAGCCCACTTCAGCCCCCAGTGCCAAAGCCAGCTCACCACCAGTGAGAGGCACCACAGAGAGGGGACATGGGATGTCTCTGAGGAGTAATAACTGGTCAACATGGCCCAGCATCATTTTAGCTACTCCCTTTCCCTGTGTCTTTCATCCATCACCCTTCGCTGGAGCTCTGCCCAGCCCAAGGTGAGGAATGTGTCCCCTTTCTCCAGCAATCAAAGATGCCCTGGGTGGGTGCTTCTGCCCACTGTCCCCACACTGCCAGCCCAGAGCAGCTCTGGTGATGCCAGCCATGCCGGATCAGCCCCATGCACATGGTTTTGCTTCCCTCTAGTGACAAGGTGGCCTCACATCAGCAGAAGCAAAGGCTGAAGCACAGCTCCATCTGCAGAGAGAACTGCTCTTCCCCTTAGCCTGTGGAGACGTGGCCCTTGGGGCTGGAGCCCTTGTTGCATACCCCAAGGATGTGGGATGGAAGCACCTTTGTCTCCACTGAGTTGTGTAGAGCTTGGCATGAAGGATTCCGAATCCACAGGAATAATCTTTGTTTCTCTGTCCATGCAGTCTTCCCCTGGCTGCTCATGGGCAGTCTCTTCCCCAGTACAGTGCTGGGATGTTTGTGTCCCCCGGGGAGGTGAACCGGGAAATGTTGGTTTTGAGAGGAGCTGGACAGGGGACAGTTCACAGAATCACAGAATGACAGGGGTTTGAAGGGACCTCTGGAGATCATCTAGTCCAACACCAACAGTTGGTGGGAGATGTGATCCCTTCACAGAATCATATGAGCCCACCTCCAAAGTCCTTCAATCATTTATGGCCACAGTCCTTTTCCTAAAACGGCATCACAGAGCAGCTATAAGGAGATGGGTTAGGATGAAGCAGGGTCAGAGCTGGACTCCAGTCCAGTGGCTGGAGCATTCAGCTGGGAAGAAGCATTCCCAAATTCCTTCTTTTTTGATAAAACACCTAAAACTCATTTCCAAATCATGGGATTTCCAAATCATTGCTCTTTTGGGTCTCTGTGTAGGGCCTCTCTTATGGTGGCCAAACGCAGCCATGTCCTCGTAACAAACAGCTCCCCTCTGGGCTTTCTGCAAGATACAATCTCTGCAATGTCTCTCCATAGATATTTTTTTTTTATCCCAAAGCTTCTGCACATTTTGCTCAAGAAACCTCTTTTTCTCCACACTTATTCTAGGCTCTCCCCATTGCTTTACATTACATATTCACAACCGCAACATCTAGACTGCTCCTCCAGAAGCTTTGAATATACTTTCTATTAAATTTTAGCCATTCTTCAAGATTGCTCCATGATCCAAACCATGATCTCAACGTCAATCGGCTCTGTGATCCTCCAAGCATGCCTCATCCCATCCCCATGAAACATTTTTTGGAGCTCAGGGGGCTTTGTGTCCTGGTCCATGGGACCCGACATCCATTGCACGGCAGTGTCCAACACCAGCAACTCTGCCCAGGGTAGCTCAACATCTGCAGCCCACTTTTCCTTGCCTGAAACTCCTTGTCCTCCCCATCACTTGGGCACAGGCATCCAAATCTAGAGGGAGCATCTCCAGATGTTCCATGTCCCCATGGCAGCTCTGTAGTGCCTTTGCTTGGTGGACACACTCATGAATCATTGTTCCTGGTGCCTCTCGTAGCTGGGCCCCACCGCCATGGCTTGCTCACCCGTGATTTATCTGCTTGCTCAGATTGACTCCCTGCCTTTTGGTCAGCTGCTCCTGCATATTTATTCAGCAGGAGACGACTTCCCTTTGCCCCATAATTGATTGTTTCTGTCTCCACTTAATTTTCTGCTTCATCACCGCCTTGTTTCGGGAAAGGGTGCTTTTCAGGGAGGTGATTCATTGCTCTGTGGACTTTCCTGCGTATTCAGTTCATTGTCTGCCTTGTCCTGTCCCCTTTGTTGCTGCTTCCCCCAGTTTACCCATTCCTCGGAGCAAATTGATTCACCGTTGAGGTTTATTTTTGGCTTCCAGCTGTCGGGCTCCTCGCAGCTGCCTCGAGCTGGCGTTTTCCTCTCTGCTCCCCCGGAGCCACATCTCTCCTCCTCCTCATTTTTCTCCTGCTGCTACTCCCGACCGCACTCCTTCATCCTCCGTCCCTGCTTTCTCCTCCACGCAATGCTCAGCCATTTTTTAATGACCTGAGTGTGCCCCACCGATGCTAAACACGAACCAGAGGACAGCAGCCATGTCAGGGAGCAGGCAAAATCTAAAAGGGGAACAAGCAGGGTGAACAGGGCTTTGGGGCCAGATGCTGCTGGCCTCTGGGTACCAGGTTTAAGGGTTGCCACCAGTTCCCTCATCCAGGCTGAGCACACGGGACAGCGGGTTCAAGCCCATCTGCAAGTACTCACCCACGGGTTAGCTCACAATAGCCTCCTTTGCCATTTTTATTCTCTCCCTTGTCTCCTCTGTGTTCATCTCGAGTTCAGAAGGGATAAAAGTCAGTAGCTGCCATTTAACAGACCCATCACTGCGTGCAGAAGACCTCCTGGGTGCCAGCGTGGCTTTGAGCATCAGTCTCAGGGAAGGACCCCGCTAGATCCAAAGTCTTTGAGTCAGCGAAACCAGTGCAGTCACAGACGTGAAGGGGGATTTCGGCAGCTTGATGCCAACTGCAGCGCCTGAAGCCAAAACATGGGTCTGTAAATCCCCAGCTCAGCTGTTATTTAATCCCAGAGGCGTCTCAGTTCTGCAGATGCCCTTCGCATGAGGGTGCTGCTGGCCAGGCAGAAAGCCATGACCCAGGCAGTGCTGGGGGGGCTCCTCAAATCTGGTCCCCCCTGGTCAAAGCCTCCTGGATGTGCAAACTCACGCAGAGTCTCAGCAGAGGGGTTTCGTGGCTAGGTGCTCTTCGGGCCCCCCACCCACAGGAACCAAGCTCAGGACTGGGGTCCCTTGGACATAGGACTCGGTGGTGGTGGGCAGAGATCAACCCTCCTCACCTGGGTAACACAATGAGCTCGGGTTTACTCCTCCAAGAGCTGCTTTTCCATCTTTTCCTCACTCTCGGGGCCCCCCTTGGAAATCTTTCCCATTTTCCAGTTTCTTTTTTGCAGCGTGGATCCCAAACCTGGGCACAGCATCCCCGTGCCTCTCACAATACGCTCTCCCCACTCCGGCTGGCCTCCCTCACACCAGCCCTCAGCTTGTGTGGTGCTTGGGTCTCCCATTTGGATGATTATTGACCTAAACTCTTATGTGTGTGTTTGGGGGATTTTCCACTTCCCAGCTCCAGGTGCTCCAACCTCAGAGCTAGTCCCAGACTGTACCACCACGTCCGTTTCGCAGCCCTGCAAAGCTCAGGTTTACACAGCTGCAGGCACCAGGCAATTCATCTCACCCACACCAATGACTTGGGAATTTTTTCCTCGCCATTTCACCCAGCGAACGGCTCTGTTGTGATTTCCATTCCTTCTGGGGCTCTATGAAATAGCACAGATCCGATCCCAAGGGGACACTGCTGGCAGCAGACCCTTTTGCACCTTCTTTGCAGTCATATTTGTGCTGTGCTGGCTTTAACATGAGCCACAGGGATGTTCACAGCCTTTTCATGAGAATATCATGTAGGACTAAGCCAAGCACCTTCTAGAAACCTGTCTGGTATGGAACGTGCTCTCAGGTTTGGGATCCCATAAAAATAAGCTCCAGCACCCTTGGCTCTCTGCGGTCCGGTCTCCACCAGCCGGTGCTACAAGGCACAAATTGCATCACCTTCCGCTTTCCCCAAGCCTGAATTAGCTCTGCCATAAATCTGCACAGCTGTTTTTTCTCCACTAGGTTGCAGCATTAACTTTTATTTTCCTGTGCTTATCCAACCAAGAAACTGTGGCCTTTTTTTTAAATAGGCAGCTCTGCCTTGTCACCCCTCCGTGCCCTCCTGGCCCCCTGGCATGGGGCTCCTGGGGGCTGGTGGTGACTCAGTGCTGGCGGTGGGGTGGCCAGAGAGACTCCCCCGGGGTCCCTGCAAAATCGTCTCGGTTTCGGTTCCTATTTGCATCTGGGCTCGCCCTGCTCATATTCATTGTGAAATTAAAAGTGAAAAAAATAATAAGGAATAATTAGACCACTAGCATGAAGCATAAAGGAAGGAGTCAGATGAAGGACTACCAACGAACTCTGTACCACCTCTCCTTTGGTGTTGATGGCGATGAGTGTGAAGTTGTTGCTGCCGATTTACAGCTTCAGACTCATTTTTCATTCTGACGCTTCAAAGGTCTCATTAAAGTTGTGCCAAACATAGTCAAAAAAAGAAAGGCCGCTGGGGTGCTACTGAGGACTTTATGCTACGTGCGGTGTCACCACTGGGAAATCGGTGGGAAGTTACTTGTGGTCTGTCGCTGCTTGGCCATGAACGCACCTGTGGGCTAAACCAGGGCTGGAGACTGCCCGGATCAGATGTACCTCTGCAGAACTGTGTGTGACTGAACTGGGATGTGGGATGGTTTCCAGAAAGGAACAACATCAGTGGTATTTCCAACTCCTTCCCCTGGCCCAGCTCTGGTGGCCCCCCCACCCACCCAAGCCCAGCTGAGAGGAGAGGAGGTGATGCTCTGGATGCTCTCTCCAGAATGCGGCTGGGTCTACCAGGGCACCCCGGCTACAGCTGCCCACTCCGAGGCTTCATCTCACCCCAGTTTAGCAGTCCGCAGGTGTCTGGTCTGGAGAGCGGTGGAAGCTGCTGTCTGAGGTCCTCCACGCGTGCAGAAAGTCACCATGGCAGGAAATGGTGCTGAGTCCCATGGGAGATGCTTGCGGTGGGGTGACTCATCCCCGGCGATGCACCCACGGACGCTCTGGCTGCTGCCCTGGTGTTGGGAGAGAGCAGGGTTTGAAAGGAGAAAGCTGCTGTGGTGGGTTTCCCTGCTTTTGTTATGACCAAGGGGTGCAAATAGCGAGTAGAAAGCCCTGAGCCGTCCCAAGGAGGCTGATGGGCGAGCCAAGTGCTGGCTATAAATACGTGAAAGGTCGTTGCAGAGACACAGCCAAACTTCTCTCCGTTGTGCCAGTCTCTAACAAAGGACACCAGCAGCAAACTGGGGCTTGGGAGGCTCAGGTTGGATGGAGGAAAGGCTCTCACTGAGAGGAACTGCTGCCCTGGGACAGAGATGTCCCCCCCGAGCTGGTGCACCCTCCACCCTTGGTGGGGTTTAGGACTCGGCTAGACCAAGTCACGGTTGGCAGCCTAGCTACAGTCCTGCTCTGAGCAGGAGGCTGGATTTGAGATGTCTTGTTTGTTATGATCTGAAGAACCTGCAATAATTTGTTGTCATTTAGACAATTATTCTCTCACCCGATGACCCCTCCCTCACCTGGGAAAGGGAATCAGGGAAAAAACAAGGAAACCCGAGGGTTGAGCTATAAACAGATTTAACAGACTAAGACTAAATAATTAACATTAGTAATAATAAAGAACCAGTATTGATCCCGATACCAACATACAATATAGAAGGATCATACTCAGCCCATTCCACCAGCAGGAAGCCGTGCACTCCCAGCAGGGGACAGCAAATGTGGGACACTGTGAGCGTGGTGGCTTCGGGAGGAAGGCAAGGGCTCAGGGCTCCGGCACCAGGGCAAGCAGTTCTCAGGATCACAACCACCATGGGAGAGAGAAAACTCCTCAGCAAACTTTCTAATCTATATTGCGTGTGACATTCATGGTATGAAATAATCCTGTTGGCAGCTTGGGTCAAGTGCCCGGGTCTCGCTCCTCCTCATCCCTGCACCTGGTGAGCTGGAAAACACTGAGACCTTGAAACCCACATAGCATAGCTGGCTGTGAAGTAAATATTTTCACAAATTCAGACATTAGAGTCTTCTAAAAGTGCAGTTTTCCCAACCATTAGAAGGTACTTTACTGAAAAATAAAATTACTGAAAAAGAAATTAGTCCTGACTATGTGAGTTTGATTAAAAATAACTGTTTTTCCTGCTTGAGTGTCCTCAAGCTGCTTTCCTGGTGTCTCGGCAGAGCAGAGCTCTCCTGCGTTTCTGCTTACGAAATGATGATGTTTCCAACAGCAACAGTGAGACAGAGCTCCAGAGGTGAAGGAAGCAGCAAGGAGGAGTGCAGGAATCCCCTGCGGCAGCGGGAAAAGCCTGGACAGATGTGTGAGGTCCCCTTCGGAGCCATCCAGGCATTGCTCCGTGGTGACTCACCATCCCTACTGCCCCCAAATCCTTCTCAGCTCCCTCCTACTCAAACCCACAGCCTGGGGGCCTTCCAAGGTCTCAGCTCACTGGCGCCATGCTCACCTCCTCTGCTCCTGTCCTACACATGGCATACAACCTTTGCGTGTTCACAAGCCACTGGTTAATGCAGCCCCCGGTGCCAGCCTGGGACATCACCATCCCATAGCTTTCTTCTGCCAAAGTCAAACGCAAAGTCCTCAAACTAGATGGTATTTCCAGATGTGGGACACAGGACGTGGTCACCCAAAGCCTGCCTGGAGAGAGGATTCTGTGAGCAGAATGTGCTGGGAGCTCCTGCTTGAAGGGAGCCCAGGACATGTCATGTCCCTGTGTGGATGGGTACGGCCGTGCCTGGGGCAGCTGGGAGCACACAGTGTTCAGCACTGCTGGTCCACCACAACTCCAGGGGCTTGGTAACATCTCATGAGGAGCATTGTAGCCTCACTCTCATGGTTTTCCTGGCATTTAACCAGCTCCCACAAGCACAAGCTGTTCCCATCGCAATAAATACATGTTCGGTACAGCTGGCACTGCTCACCCCTGCTTCCCTCTGCCTTCCCATCCCTCCCCTGGGTCTGCTCTCTCCTCCTCTACACACAATTCTTCCATAGCCACCTCTGCTAAAGCAACGATGGACCCAAGCACCGAGTCTACTGTGGAGGTAAAAAGCAGTTTTTCTATTAGAGATGCAGCTTCTTTGTGCTGTCCTCGCTCTGTGATGGGGTCTGTGGAAGTCACAGAGGGCAGGAGAGGTGAAGAGATCTCCACATTGCTCACGTGTACTTTGGCTTTAATGATGTCCTGTTATTTCCTCCCAGACCTGTGGCTTTTTACCTGCAGTGACCTTCCCTGACTCCTTGTTTACATTGCAGAATAAGGGAACGCTTTATTGTGCAGTGGAGTTCAGCTACAGCTTTTCAGCCAGCGATCAAAACACTTGAAACCTAAGAGCAGCATTTGAATTTAAAAATCATAATTAGAGTGCCCAACAGGCAGAAGTTGGAAGAGGGCAATAAACGAAGCAGGGGGTTGGAAGAAAACAAGGAAAGGCATGAGAGGAATCTGCACTTTGAACAGAGAGTCCTGAATATCTTGCACTGGCGACTTCAAATCGGGCACACAAAATTAATAGATTCTTTGACCTTCATTTCTCTGTGCTGCGGTTCATTATTTGTAAAGCAGATTATGACAATAGAGCCTCACCTAAAAAAAGCAGATGTCATCACAGCAATTGCTTCGTCCAAAGCACTTGGATGCTGCAGAGATGGGAATGAAAAAGGAAAAAAAAAAAAACCTATATGGCTGTTCACCACGTGAGTACCACCATCGCGTGCCTGGAGCCGGGCAGTGTCCTGTGGTAAAAAATAACTTCCAATCATGTAATTAAGGACTGTGCCCCGGCGCAAGCACCCGCAGAGGGTATGTGGGCAGCCTGAAGACAGGCGTCTCCCAATTTTTAAATGCTTTTTCAACCTTGTCACTTCTGATGTTATTTTGAAGTATTTTATGCATAGTGTTGCTCTACTGTATGAAAAGTACATCTATGTGTCTTACAATAACCCTCCTAGCAGAGGGCAGCCTGGCACGTCTTCACAAACGAAGCAATGAGGCTGTTAGCTCTGGCGTTAAGGAGCTTCAGATTTTGGTGATCATCACCGACATCACCACGGTACGTGGACCTCGCTGCTGCCGTGCTGTTGGATTTATTCTATTGCTGTCTCCGCATTAGCTGGCCTTGCTGCTACACTGGGATGTAAGAGGACGTTTAAAACCCGCAGGAGAGCGGCATGCCCTATTTGTGGAGCCTCGCTCCTTTAAACACACGTGGGAGGGAGGACTGGTAAATCCTTGGACGGTTTTTCATCTTGCCTCGACTGGGCTGGGCTTCGGGCTCAGTCTGTTGTCTGGTCCCTTGTCATAGCTGCTGTTATAATGATTCATCCATCTGGTTTTCTGGGAAAAGAAAATGAGCTAGAGAAAT